>JAYEPQ010000010.1:12903988-13357359 GCA_036321105.1 Dracaena cambodiana
CATATATTTTGTATATAATATCTAAACAAATTTTAATATCATTAACTAAATCCCTAATATTTTCTTCATCACATATTTTTATAAAATAAATCTATTAAAATTTCAAGTCCATCTAACTTACAACGTGGATCCACAACAGTTGCAAAATATAATGCGTATGGAAAATTTCTAAAATATTTAATAAATTTAGTTTTCATAGGTTGAACAATATGTTCAAGTATTGGGTGATTTCTACATTAATTAAAAGCCGAACTAATTTCGGTTAGATAATATAGTATAATATGTGTAGTTGGGTAATAAGTGCCTGATAGTGCTCTAGTTGCAATTTCAAATTTACTTAAAAACTTAGAAATGCAATGCAAATGGTACCATTCATTAATATATAAACTACATATTGGTAACTCCATTTCATTAAACATATTTAGTGCATCTTTATATTGAATTGTTGTGTTTAACATTTTATATGTAGAATTCCATCTTGTTTTTATATCTAGAGGTAAAATTTTAGGTGAGATTTTAAAATTCCTACATATTTGTGTAAATGCTTGTCTTCTTGACCCACTATTTTTAATAAATAGTATTTAGTTCCTAAGTTTAATTATTGAATCACTTACTATTCTTAATCCATTTTGTACACATAAATTAAGTATGCGACAAATACACCTAATGTGAAATAATTTTCCATCTAAAATTAGTTTTGTAATATTTTTTAGAATTTCTATTGCAGCCGTATTTTCAGAAGTATTATCGAAATAAATGACAAATATTTTTCTTTCTATTCCAAATATCGAAAAAACACAAAGTAGGGATTGTGATAAATTATGTGCATTATGAGGGAATTCAAATTTCCTAAATCCAATTATCTTTTTATATATACGCCAATCTTGATCTATATAGTGAGCCGTTACACATAAATAATGATAACTATTTAGAACCTCCCAACAATCTGCAGTTATAACAACTCTAAAAATCAAAGATATTAAAATAGCAATTAAAGTTTTCCTCATATCTTTATATTTTTTAACTATGTCGGATTTACATATTGAATGTGGGATTTTTTTAAATTCGTCAGTAAATGTTTTTAAATTTTTTTCAAATTTTCGGTTTTCCGAAAATGAAAAAAGTAATTTGTCATGTATTATAAATATTGCTAAATTTTCTCTTACACTTATAGGATTATATTTATGAATTCCTAACGATCCTCCGTAGGTGCTTATTTGTGTTTGATGTGGTTCATTTGGTGGGTGAGTCTTGTCTAGGTGTCTTTTAAGATGACCGGTTCCACTACCTAAAGGGAATGAATAGATTTTTTGACAATATTTACATCTAGTTTTTATAACACCATTTTCCATAATTTTTTCAAAATGTTTCCATATGTCCGATCTAAAAGTCCTAGCAGGGGTGGTTGTTTGGGTTTCAGGTATGGTTGTTTTGGTTGGTTCTTTTTTGGGCATAGAAAAGGATACTTGAGGAGAGTGTTCCAAGGGTTGGCAAAGGCTTCTTGATATTCTTCACTTGTTAAAAAAGGAGAAAATGAACCCGCTTCTTGAGAGTAAGAAGCGCCGAACGAGTATGGATCCATTTCAAAAAATCTCGAACAAATCTTAAAAAACCCAAATAAAAAACTTCAAATTATAAATACCTTTTGAGCGGTGAACCACTTGAGAGATATAGTAGACGTAGAGAGATAGTACTAGAGAGACGAAATCGAAAAACCGAAGAGAAACTTACTTGAAAGATTAGAGTTGAGGCCAATGAGGCGTGCTTGAGCTTGAATTTTGATGTTGAGACTTCTTTATTACTTGATGCTTGCTTGAGAGAGTTGAGAATTAAGAGAATTTTTTAGAGTTAGAGTTTGTTTGTGTGAAGAATAATAATTGAGGAGATGAGGAGTTATTTATAGGGAAAGAAAGATTTTTTTTTTTTTTTGCAAATATAAATTGCAAACCCCTCTCCCAACGGCCATTTTGACGGTTAGGGGAAAAAATTGTAAAAACAATTGCAAATTTCATCTCAATGGATATAAATATAGCTGCTGGGGGGCTCTGTGCAAAAAAAATTTGCAAAACCCCCCATAACGGCTAAATCGGATTTTAAAAAAAAAACAGGCCGAGTGCCAGGCACGGCTCGGCCCGGGCAGGCCGCACCGTGCCCACGGCAAGGGTGACCCCAGCTCGAGCCGTGCCGGGCACGGCTCGGCTCACCCGAGCGGTGCCAAGCACGTGCCTGGCATGGCACGTGCCTAACGGGCCGCCCAACCCACTTGCTAGCCCTAGTTATACCCCACTTTTTCTAAATTAATGAGAGATTTGAATTCTCATTCAAATTGATAATTAAAATGGGAGTTATACCCTATTATCTCCAAATGAATGAGGGTTTAAATCCCATTAAAAGGGAATTTTAATAGTGCCAATTAAACCAATATTAAAACTCTTGAAACTCCTATAAATAGCCAATCTTAAGGCTTAAGGAAAAGAAAATCTCGATAAGATGATCCACTTCTAGTATAAGAAAAATGGAGATTCTCATCTTATAAAGAGTTTTACTCTTTCTTAATCCATGTATTTCTATCACTTAAAGAGTTTTAACTCTTTCTTAATCTAGATATTTCTATCTCTTAAAGAGTTTTACTCTTTCATTTCCAGAGCCAAATAAGGCTATTTCGAATTCAAGAAAAGATCTCAATTCCAAATTTGGGTGTTCAAATCATCAATGAAAACATGATCATCTATCACCGCTACATTGCAAAATCATAGCATAAAAGAAAAAGATAAAACTAAAACATGGATCACAAAGAGGAGATCCGCATACCAAACAAAGAGATTAAAATCACCAAAACGTGGATCACAGCAAGGAGATCTACATTTGAAAACTAAATCATTAAGTGATTTGCATTTTGAATCCAAAATGTGGATCACGGCAAAGAGACCCGCATTTTCAGTTCAGAAGATAGAACATCAAAAATTAGGATGGACTAGGAAAACGCGGATCATCAACCATGAAAACATCCGCATTTCTAGCCAACCAGCAAAAATGCGAATCCGATTGGTCGCGTTTCAATTACATAACATTATGGAACGAGTTGTCCCTAAAATGAAGCAAACGCGGATCAATGAAAGTCTTATAGTTTGTGAAAGGATCCAAACACACGGATCATCAACTAAAGAGATATCCATATTTCAAGTCTAAATGGCTAACATGCGGACCATCAACTAAAAAGAGATCCGCATTTCAAGCCTAAAATGGTTAAAAACATGGATCATGAACTAAAAAGAGTTCCGGATTTCAAACCTAAAATAGCTAATACGTGGATCATTAATTAAAGAGAAATTTACATTTCAAGCCTAAAATGGTTGACCATAGATCATCAACTAAAGAGAGATCCCCATTTCAAGCCTAAAATGGCTAACACGCACATCATCAACTAAAGAGAAATTCACATTTCAAGTCAAAAATAGTTATTTGACACGCGGATCATCAATCAGAGAGAGATTCACATTTCGAGCTAAGAAAAGGTAAAATGCAAATAGCTAATACGTGGATCATTAATTAAAGAGAAATTTATATTTCAAGCCTAAAATGGTTGACCATAGATCTCAACTAAAGAGAGATCCCCATTTCAAGCCTAAAATGGCTAACACGCACATCATCAACTAAAGAGAAATTCACATTTCAAGTCAAAAATAGTTATTTGACACGCGGATCATCAATCAGAGAGAGATTCACATTTCGAGCTAAGAAAAGGTAAAATGCGACCCTCATTGGGTTGCATTCTAAATTAAAAACCTTTAAAGGTAAGAATTATCTCTATTTCAACCCATACACGAGTCACTAAAGCCTTGAAAATGGTTAAGGAGCTAAAACGCGGATCCTGATCTAGAGAGATATGCGTTCTAAGTTAAGTAAAATGACTTACAAAAAGCTCATATTTTGAGCTAAGTAAAGATTAGACGCAAATCCCTTTGGGTCGCATTTTGCTCTCAAAACTTTAAAAAGGTAAGGTTGTTCATATTTATCCCCAAACGTGGGTCTTAACAAGCAAAATGAATTGTTAAGAAATAAAACGTGGTTTCTCAAGCAGAGAGATTCACATTTCAAAAAATAATGAAAATACGAGCCCCTAAGGGTTGCATTTTGATTTCAACATAAAAGGATGAAAGCCTTTCTTACTTCCAAACGCGAATCCAACCTGTGTCTCAAAGTTGCAAATGTAGAGTCACGTTTTGATTTCAAAATCTTAAAAAATAGAAATTATCTCTGTTCCAATACAAACGTGGTCTAATCAAGGAAAACATGTTACTGAAAGCCAAAATGCGGATCATAAATCACAGAGAGATCCGCATTCTAAGCTAAATTAAACTATTGTATAGATTCCGTCAAAAGTCCATATTTTGAGCTAAGTATAACTAAAATGTGAATCCTACTGGGTCGTATTTTCACTTCAAAAGTTAAAAGGATAAAAACCATCCTCATTTGCACCCAAATGCAGGTCTAATCAAGTGAAATATATTGTGAAGAGCTAAAACGCGGATTATTAATTACAGAAAGATTCACATTCTAAGTCCATATTTGAAGCTATGTATAGCTAAAACACGAACTCCATTGGGTCGCGTTTTCATATCAAAACTTTTAAGGATAAAAATTATCTTTATTTACACCGAACGTGGGTCTGAGAATGACACATGAGCTACAAAAATCCAAAACGTGGATCTAAGACTGAGATCCGCGTTTCAGTAATAAATCTAGAGAATTAAAAATTGCAGTTACGAATCCAATGGATTAAATATAGGAAATTAATTCTTAATTAAAGAGGCTATTAATTAGACAGTTACACTAATTCAAAAGCCTCTAAATCTTTATAAAAAGCCAAGATTTGGGTTGAAGAAGGGGTTGGATTATCTCCATTTGACCACTTGTGCCAAGAAACCAGAGTTCAAACGAATTCTTCCTATTCAGAGTTTCTCAACAACTGCCAACTCAGAGTTTGTATTCAGAGTGTCAACAGAGAGCAAAATCGTCCTCCCTTACTACAAGAGAACCCCAAATTAAACAAAGAGGAAATTAGATTACTCATTTTCTGTAAACGGGCAACCGTTGCTATTGTAATGTCTTTTCGAATTTTCAATAAAATTCAATTTTTATGGCAAACATTTACACCTAAATGGAGACTATCAAAAGATGATTTCGAAATGGACTTTTAAGTTTGCATCGTAAATGATTAAAGGAGGCTCTTAGGTGGAGATGTATAGTGATACAACCAACCAATCCTATTCCTGTAATGATATTACTCATTTGGCATGATATAATAAGTTAGGCTGATCTCAGTTCTTAATAGATCCAACACATAAATTATGGATGATATCATTCTACAACAGATATCTTCCTCCATACAATTTGATGTTTTTATGTTTATTATTTTTAGTTTTTGTCGGTTAAAAGGATAATAAGAGCTTGAAGGCAGCAACCAAGAGAAAAAGATCTTCTCCGAAGATGCACTCTTAACTATCAATTAAGTTGGTTAATGAATGATTAAGATTTTTTTAGTATAAAGTAATTAGCAGTGCAAGTCATCATGGAGGATACAATGTGTATTCCTTTTAAAAAAAAAAAAATTAACCACCAACTAATTAAATAAATGCTTGAGATATATTTTGGACAATTATTACACAATGGGAGGTTTACAAGATAAGGATCCTCTAATGTAGTCACTTAACTAGTTAGCTAACCCAACACTCAACTAATATATAACATGACTATGAATAATTGACCAAATATTATCAATGATTTCTAAAATTCTATTTTAGACATTTGCTTCGCTTGAATATTATGTTAAATTGTTTAATTTTTTTTTTTTGGAAGAATTTATCGTAGTCATAGAACTTTTGAAATATTGATAATTCCATGATCAGTATCCCCTCGCGATATAATTAGCTATAGAATGTAATCATGCGTGACATATATGTAGCTCACACATGAATACAACAATACAGCTAATAGAAGAATGATGCTTCAATATGAATCAAACACTAAAACGAAAGCAAAAAAAAAAAATATATCCCTTTTGACAACTTGCTCATTATAACGTTAGTTTCTTACTAGTTATGTTATAATATTAATCAATAAGCCACATATATGAACCGAACACTACAAATAATAGGATGTGTAGTTAAAAGATTTGTTATCCTTGTCTCCATATTTCTTTATGTTCTCATTTTTTTTTTTAATTTATCTTTTTGGAAAATAATGTAATGGACCAAGATGGTCAAAAAAAAAATGTCTTTGTGATCTTCTATCTATTATTAGTATTTGATAATTTTCTTTATTTCTTAATTGTCCTTCCCAGTGTTCTGGTCTGCGATATGTTAAAAAATATGCCGGGACCCAATAATATTTTATTTTATTTATTCTTATTTTTTATGAAAAAAAAAACTGTTGGACAGAGAAACAAAGCCATTTATCATTGAAAAGTGATTCAATCATTAATACATCCTTGGTTTGCTTTTAGGGAACCAGAGATGGACATAACTATCACAGCTACAAAATGGGACAAAGTTGTGGGGTTAAAAAAAATAAATAAAAAAAATAAAAAAATAAAATATATATATATATATATATATATATATATATATAATTTCTCAAATCTCAATAGGCTTATAAAGATTATTAGTTTATTTATTTAAATTTTACCATTGGAATTCTTTGATTACTTCTTCTATTGAGATCTTGTTATGTAATTGCCAAATCTTCAACACTTGCAGAAATGTATTTCAGATTCCAATTGAATTTTCAAAGCAGAGGCTCAGATCCTATCAGATTGGACTTTTATTCGTCCCTCGCAAGGGCTACGACTTTTGTCTACTCGAATAATTTTGTCCTTTCTTATGTAAGGGAAATTCTAAAGGCACACCTCAGATATCCAAGGCCACACCCCCACTAAATTTGGTTTTAATTATGGGAATTTCTAAACGAGCATAACACTGATCTTAGTGAGCACCCTTTTTGAGTTGGAGATTAATTTTTGAACGATTCTAAAACTATTTGGGGATTAGACCCGAAATGGTTTTAATATCGTTCGGGGAATAATTTCCCACCAGGGCCAAAAAAAAAAAAAAAAAACGCTTACTAAAAAAAGTGGCAAATTTGTAACATTTTACAATGTGCTCGCTAAAACTAGTGGTGGTAAATTCTAAATGCACACATAACTTGATTTACTGAATACCACATCCTAAATTGTAAAGAATTACATGTTTGATATTTTTGTCAAAATTACCCTTCACCCTATTCTCATCTTTCTCAACACAATCACTCTCTCAAGCAGACACCCAAATCCATAACTTTTCAAATTTTTGTGCTTCTAAATCCTAAATCCCAAATTCAATTCCCGTCAATCTAGAATCCATTCGTTAAATCTATTCATTAAAATATTTTTCCATGTAAATTAATTTAAATAATTCAACAAGAAAAGGTGATAAACATATAAAAATATTATAAGAAAAAATTCAACTTCTAACCTAATCCGAAATTAATATCCAATTTTTTTTCCTTTACTTAAAAATTTTAAGGAAAAATCTATGAATCAAATAAAAGAAAAGTTAGGATTAGAAAAATTACATTGAAGTGCCCCTAAAAAATGAGAAGTAAAAAAAAGTTTGAAAAGGGGCAATATTGAAATAATAATTTGCTCATTAATAAAACTCTCTTTTTAAAAGAGAGGATATGCGCACTAAGCAAATAGTGCTCACTAAGCACATGGTGTTACGTAAGTGAAGTGGTGTGCTTGTTTAGACTTGCCATTAAGTGTTTGTCATTATTTTATTTAGACATGTTTACCCTCCAGCCAATGTTCTCCCAGTTAACTTCTCCTAATTCCTCCAAATGTTCTCCCGATTAATTTCGACCATGGAGAGCCTAAGCAGGGCCTCGGCCCATGCCATCATGTACGGCACCGAGCCCACCTCTTCGATGACTCTGATGATCATCAACCTAGCGTAAACCAAATTGAATTTCAGGCCAAGTTATAGCCTAGCATAAATGAATTTAAACGTCATGTTACGTCTCAGTCTAGCGTAAATGAAATTGAATGTCAGACTAAATCTCAGCCTAGCATAAATGAAATTGAACGCCAGGCTAAGTCTCAACCTAGCGTAATTGAAACTGAATGCCAGGCTATGTTTCAGCCTAGCGTAAACCAAAATGAAAGCAAGGCTAAGTCCCAACCTAGCAAAAATAAAACTAAGCCCATGTGCGAGGCTACATCAGTATGCGAGGCTAATCCAGTTAAGCCAGTATGCGAGATTAAATCAGTGCACCGGCTAGACTAATCCAACTAAGTCAGTGTGTGAGGCTAAGCCAGTACGCGAGGTTAAATCAGTGCGCTAGGCTAAGCCAGTACGCGAGGCCAACCCAGTGTATGAAGTTAAACCAGTCCACGAGGCTACAGTTAAGTCTCAACCCCGTGTGGAAGCTGTAGAATGCGAGGCTAATGGACAGTACTATGTAAAATATGTCAGATTTAGCACTAGACACTAGATCAACCCGTAGCCAGACAAGCATGGTCCCCGAGACTTCTAAGAGTCACAAACATAGTCAAATAGGCCTTGCACGAGAAATATGACCCTCTCCCAAAGAATGGTTATCTCAATGCACCAAGAGAAAACTCCAGATTTACAAGAATACCTCATAAACAAAAGAAGGTTTGTACAGCCCCATCGATCATGCTGTTGCGAGTAATTAATTGCAGCAGTCTTGACTTATTGTCATTGTGAAACCCCAAAGCCATCTGTTTTTAGCCGTCTGTCTGCGCCAGAATCAACACTCCAAAAAGAAGACGCAAACAAAGGCAGGATTCCAACTCAGATGAAGGCTTGCCAGTCGTCATGTCAAACATGATAAATAAAGGTAAAAAGCTAATCATTGAAGAATATTCATCTTATACGGAGATGGAGGAAGCACATCATCATACACGCCTCAAGACAGGCGCAACAGCTCCCTGTGACTATAAAATGTTGGCAGGGGGTTCATATGAAGAGTATGAGGAACATAGTGATAGTTTGGCCATAGCAATGCCACGATCATATACCTCCTCCCAGTTCGGGCGGAGAATAGCTCATATGGCCGAACGATCGACCGAAATGAATCAAAGGATACAAGCACAAGAGTAGTTTATCTAAGAACAATAAAAGAGCATTGAAGAGCTTACACAGAAGACGGAGCTGGGGGTTCTTCTTCTGACAAAGACAAGAAGGACAAGTATGTATCAAATTTAGACACTGAAGAAGAAGGCGAGGAGGAAGAATAATACATCAATCCCCATGCCGAAAAGATGGAAAAACTCCAAAGTCAGGTAAAAGAATTGATGTACAGGAAAGAGTTACAATAAACAAGGGTTACGAGACCTCCGATAGAGTGGGAGTCTGCACCTTTTCTAGAAAAGTACAAATCCTTGACAATGGAATCATATGATGGGAAGGGGTCCCCAAACCAACATATGTATTATTTTCTCTCACAGACTAACCATTTAATGGGTAATAATCCAGTAATGACCAAAATCTTTGCAAATACCATGTGAGGGTCTGTTTTCACCTAGATTTATGTAGCTGCCCTCATGAACTATTAAGGCTTGGTCTGATGTAGAAAGAGGGATACTGAACCGTTTTTTTGAGGATGATACCGAAGTATCAGTCCACTCCCTTCTGGCAACTAAACAAAAAGAAGAGGAAACTGTCAAAGATTTTGTCGAGCGCTTCCGTAAAATGTCTGTATGGTGCTCGCATGTTATGTCTTAAGAGACACTGATAGAAACATGAAGACATAATCTGCAGACCAAAATACTGGTCCAAATGGTAGTTGTGAAGTCGAAAAACTGGAAGGAGCTAGTCAAATAAGGCGAACTTGCATAAGATATTACCCGTCGTTTAGAATAACAACCCTCCATGAAGAATACTTCCACCGGTAGACTGTATTCCCAGTTTTCCCCATATAAGGGAAAGAACACCATGGCGGGAGACACAACATCAAATTGCAAGCCTCGAAATCAGAAAGATAGAAGTTTTCCCAAGCAAAGCGACGAGCGGGCATATTTTTGTAAGGATAAGCAGACAGTTACAATGTTTCACCTGCTCAATAAGAAATGAATGCTTAAGCTTCCAGAGAACCTTAGGCCAGAGGAGGCAGAGAAGACTGATGATTCTAGATACTGCCTCTATCTTCAAAATATTGGACACCCTACTAAAGAATGTTATATACTTAAAAATAAAATCCAGACGTTAATAGATACTAATGTGATTCAGTTGAGCCCTGAACAGAAAAAGGTCTCGGCTAATATGACAACTATCATGATATGATCAATCAAATTTCTAGCTGGGGCGTCTCCATACCTGCAGGAAAGATGGTATTAATCAATCACGACTTGTACAATCTAAAGTAAAAGAGACTCTTCCCGGTTTCCACCAAGAAATGAGAAATTATGTCGGTGCATCCAGATTTGTACAAAGATGAACAGTGGATATTCACAAAAGGTCAAAAAAAGGGAAACTAAAAGTAAGTCCCGGACTTGCGATACTATCTCCGTTGTCACATATAAGATTAAGCCGAGATCGCGATAATAACAAACTCGGAAGAAAATTATGATAGCGGCAGTAGGGCGGACTCCGAGCCCCAACAGGCAAGAGATGATGACTTCAAGTATGAGATAAAACTACTTGTAATTAGCCTCAATAGTTTGGGTGTAACTAACACCATTAATAAGGCATGTGAGTGGGTTATTAGTAAAGCCTTAGATTTTACTTATGTGCCTGTTGTTGCTTCTGACTCCGTACCTTTTTGCACTAGCATAGAGGTAATGGCTTATATGAGTCAGAAATCTTAGCAACGGTTTCACTTGCCAAGCCAGCCATCTCTCATGGTACAATCCAAGATACTAAAGCAAAAGTGGTGAAGAACGTTGAAGAAGCTTAAAAGCAAACTCAGAATCACTACAAGAGGAAAAGAACACTCAAAGCCCGTGATAAATGCAGGGCTGAACTAAACGTAAGGCTAAATCCCACATACAACGCAAGGCCAAGCTAGCTTAAAGCTAACCAGATGCGAGGCTATGCCTGTAAGTAAAGCGTGAGACTTATTGAGTTCGCGAGACTAAAGCAGCGAACGAATCGTGTTCTAGCTACCATCTTTCGAATCAAAACAGTTTATTAGTGTTAGGCCTAAGTTCGCCTGAGTCCAAGCAAATTGGGGAATGATCTGACGTGGGTTTGGGTATCGAGTATACTCTGGATAGGCCAAATTAAGCCTTCTAGATATCTGAGACAACACCCTATTCAATTTAGCCAGGCATGGGTCTTTTCTCATGTTTGACCACATAAACTGTCGATCTAATAAGGGGATTTCTATTAGGCTCAAGTCATTGATGATGTTGTTGAAGGCTTCCCCATCCTGGATATTATGGTCCCCCCTTACGCTCCTCTATAAATTTTACTATGTTAAAATCCCCTCCTATCACCCAAGAGAGATTATAATGGTGACCAATCTCAAGAATCTCATTCCACAAAACAGCTCTTTTATCTCTTTGGCTTAATCCGTATACTGCAGTAATTTTCTGGACCCAACCATTAGCTCGCTGTCTGTCAATCACCGTCAGGGTGATTTCCTTGGCCAATGATTCCAGTATTTCGTATTAGTTATGATTGACTCCAATAATAATCCCTCGAAGCTCCCCAAGCAATTTTAAAAATAATGTGAAGTTCCTTCTCTGGGCGATCTGCTGTTCCATTGAGATCGGTGGATCCACTAATTTTGTCTCTTCTAGACAAAAAATATCAGCTCCATTGTCCCGAAGAATCTCGGCGACCATACGTCTCTTTGTTCCATCCTCTAAACCTAGTCTCTCATTTTTTAATCTTACCTTTTTAAAACTTTTATGACTAATTTATTTCATATGTAATTATGTCCTCTGTGATCAAATATTTGGGTCGGCCCCTATATGCATTAGATATTTTGCTTAATTAATTCCCAATTAATAGAACGAAATGGGCATTAGCTTATTGTTAATGCTAAAAAAAAGAAGTTTATTTGGTAAATAGACGGGTCCGGTAAGTACGTAGATGCTGATTTCAACAATCAAGACTTTACCTGATAGTATACATGGTGAGAACTTCAAAACCTGATTTATATCCATTATTGCAAGGTATCGGCTTCTCGTAACACCCCCCTATGTTTTACTGGTAACCCTACACACGAAAGCTGATAAAACTTCCAGGATATTTGGCAAGCTCCTCTGACGTTGACAGTAAGCAACGGGCATGCATGCATGCACCAACACCACTCGCATCCCTTCCCAGTAAACTGAACACCCATTTGCTTAAAGTACTCAACAAGACATGTAACAGCAAGATGTACAGCCTGCTAGGCTTTGGCTCTTGAGGCAGACCTCGCTTTTGGAGTCACTCTCAAAATCTGCATGTGATCTTACACTACTTATGAGCAGAAGAAGCTAAAATACCTTTTTGCCTAATAAATGAACTACAGAGGTAGGGTTTGAGAGATTCCAACCATGCTCACATCCTCCAGTGACAAAGCCAAAAGATCCCTCCCCTTTTGGGGTGTCGCATTCCCTAACAATTATTAAGAGTATATTCTCCAGGCCGATCTCTCTCTCTCTCTCTCTCTCTCTCTCTCTCTCTCTCTCTCTCTATATATATATATATATATATATATATATATATATATATATATATATATATATATAATTACGCTATCTGACCCGTCAGCTTAGATAAGTTACATGAGTCAGCAGCGAAAAAATAATTGATTCCATTATTTTATTTCAATTTATTTTAAAATCATGATATTTACATTCTCACCTTCATTAGGAACAAATTATACAGATTTTGAAGTTTTTTTATCTTTTTATCAAGTGAATATAAAATATTATATTCATTTAAAACCGTTACTTTTATATCTACTTGATGAAATACCAAATTAAAACTAAAACCCAAAAAATTGGATATGAGTGAACCCTAGAGAGTCGAGATCATACTCCAAAAGAATTTTTTTAAGAAAAAAATCAGAGATAGTGAAAATAGACTGCAATTTAGATAACTTACATGCGTCAGCGACTCATTTCTATTACTCTCTCTCTCTATATATATGTAATAAAATTCTAGTCAAACAATTCTAACTTTTACCTGACAACTGCTATTATATTTAAGAATCAAAACACTTTCAAGCAAATAAAGGAACTAATTCTTCAGAAAATATAAAACATTTTGCACACATAATAGAAAACCCAATTTTCACCTAGAATACCACTAGTTACATGATCTTTTTTGTGCTCTTAAACAGCTTGCATGACCTTGGCCATGCCATAAGCAGCAGCGGAGGCAAGCGCACCGATGAATGCAGTCTGGATAGAACTCAGGACGGGCCGACTGCCAGTGAAAAGGCCCTTGATGTAGCCGAAGAAGAGGAGGGCCACCAGCGTGACCCCGACAGATATCAGCATCGCCCTCTGCGCAACGGGAACAAACATGTAGGGCAGGAGAGGAACCAGGCCACCAACAATGTACGCGAGCGCGATTGTGAATGCACTCTCCAGTGCCCTCTTGGGGTCCGGCTTCTCTAGCCCGAGCTCAAACCTAGGAAACAATACAATGGATCATAAAAAAAAAAAAAAAAAAAAAAAAGCTAGATATTAAATTTTCGACGTTAATTAAAGATAGAGTTGTTTTGTAAACTATATAAGAAAGAAATTGAGTTACTTCATCATGAAATCGAGCCAGGCTTTAGGGTTCTTGCGAAGAGCATTAACAAGAGGGCCGTACTCTTCTGGCCCAAGACCGTACTCTTCCATGATCTCCCCAATCTCAGCTGCCTCTGCTCACCAGTCATCAAATATCCAACAATTAATTCAAATGGAATCTAGTTTTTTGAAGTCGTGAGTTCTCAATGCTTCTAAATTCTAAATGCACCCATCTTTTTATCCAAGTGCCTATACCGAAAAGATTAATGTTATTACTAGTTTACTGTTATAGAAGTGCATACCAGAATTTGAAAAATTTTGAAGATGGAGAGAGAAGAGAGAAAAGTAGGAAAAAAAAATAAGGACAATTTGGAAAATATTGAGGGTGTATTCAGAAAAAAAAAAATCCTTGTTTCTAAACTGGAAGGTGAGCCTACATAGAAAGTGGGTGTACTTAGAAAATAGGTGAAAGCATTTAACATTTTCCCATTAAGAATTATTCTGCACATCAGTACATACTACTTTTATCCAAAAATTCATTTGTTTTTACAGAAACAAGGTAAGAATTTATGGGTCTAACAGCCATTCATTGGCCTATCTTATTCAAAACTTTTAAATTAAAATTAAAAATTTTATTTTTTATTTAAAATTTTTTAATAGTACGGATTGTTAGGGTCATCTATTCTGAGTAATAAATTTTAAAGATAGAATTAGCAAGTTACAGCCAGAAATTTCCTCCTATAAAAAATTAAACATTTAAAGAAGTTCTTTTATAAAAAAAAAATGTTCAAACAATGAAATTTTCTAAAAACAAGGTGCTAAATGTAATTTTCCAATAATTAAACATTGACCCACCAGTTTCGGGTACGTGGATGATCTCCTCCTGCTCTCTCATGAGCTCTCGCTGGTAATGGTCTGCCTCGCTCTTGGCCGCCAGATATCTGCCACGTGTACATTTAATTTCGAACGAATAGAGTTAGTTTTGGATCCGAACCCGCTAGTTAGCAGAACAAAGCTCCAGTTCCGTAGAACCGGGCATCATCTTGCGGCGGTTCGGATCGTGCGGGGCCATGTAGTCTTAAAAAAGAAAAATTTACTCAAATAACCCTGTTAATATATATTTTTGCGGTTGTATCTTTTACTTAAAAAATATCGATAGCTGTAATTGATCCAGCTAATTATATTAATACCAAATAAAGAATGCAATAATCGTTCTTAATCTCGATAAGACCACCAACTTATCACTTATCAAATATCAATTAAAAAAAATTATAGTCCTTTTCGACTCAGAGTTCAAAGGACTTATCAAGCAAAAAGTACTACTTTTGCAAATGCAAAAAATTAAAATTAAAAAAAAAAAGAAAAAGAGGAGAGTGGCGGGCGGTAAGCTTACCCGCCGAGACCCATGGAGATGGCCCCCGCGGCGACCTCAGCGAGGCCGGCGGTGAGGATGAGGGAGGAGGCGGCGTTGGCGCCGGATAGGCCGGCGGCGAGGGCGAAGGGGACGGTGAGTCCGTCGGAGACGCCGATGATGATGTCCCTGACGGTGTCGCCAGCGGTGAAGTGCTTCTCCTTGTGGTGCTGCAGCAGCTTCTCCGTCGGTGATAGCAGCTCTGATCTCGTCACCGGCAGCAGCCCCTCGCCCGTCGCCATTATCGCTACTCTTCGATTTAGATCAATTTCTAGAGAGAGAAAGAGAGATCGAGAGATCGAGAGAGAGAGAGAGTCGGTACAAGAGTAGCGGACGTGGGTCGGTCTTTTATAAGGGGATCGGGGACTGCTGGATGTTGGTATTTTACGAAACTGCCATTGGGGTTCCTGTAATTATTTATGACCAGATTAATCTGAATTTGATTTTTTTTTTTCTTTTCTTTTTTGGGATTTGATTATATATAGAGAAAATTTCATCAATTTTTTAAAAACAACATGAACAACATGACTTGGCTCTATTATGAGTAAGAACCGTGAATTCACATTCTTCAATTTCTTGGACATTACAGTTTGTATTGATAACATCATTTTTATTTTTTTATTTTTTTAATATAAAAGGTTCTAGGTTCGACTCTTATGATGTCTTTTGGAAATTTCACAACTAAGATATAGAGCTAAAACATAATTTTGGTATGTGAATGAATTTTTAGGTATAGTTCGGTTCCCACGTATTTAGAAGTTACATGATTTTAGAGTATCTTTGTATTTATACATTGTTGATATGAAAGTAATATAGTAAATTAAAAAAATGGAAATAAAACGAAGTGCATAAGAACGGTAGTTTTGTGATTTGATTCTTTGTATTTAAGAAAATGAATTTAAAATATCAAGATTATGAATTAGGACATTTCCATATTTCTTGCCTATTCAAACCCAAATTTTAACAATGATCATTTTCTTTTTCAGTGATAAAAAGGACATCAAAGTCAACTTAAAAAAGATTATTGTGGAAATTATGCATTTTTGGCATGTTAGTTTTTCCTCTTCCCGTGAGAATCGGTAACAACCGATTTGAGAAAGATAAAGATGAGAATCGATAACAACCGATTTGAGAAAGATAAAGATGAGAATCGGTAACAACTGATTTGAAAAAAATAAAGATGAGATTCGGTCACAACCGATTTGAGAAAGTTAAAAATATGGTTCATGTATTCCACGATTTTAGGAACGAAATCACGTTCAAAACTGCCCCACTTTTTGTGCTCGGTGGAAAACGGCTCCGTGATGGACAGAGCCTATTTATACAGTGTTTTCTCCTCAGGTTAGGTCCCTATACCTTACAATCTCCTACAGTCAAAATACGCCATCTAATTGAGCTTGTGTGAGGTTTAGAAGCACCCAAACCGAAATTAAACACATTCCCTTGAGTGTTTTTCAGTTTGAACTGCAATGGCTGGATGTATGAATTTCAATTCAATTTTTGCTTCTACTTTTAATTCATCAATGTTCATTTAGATCACTGAATATGTTTAGGATAGATTTATTTTAACATTAATATTTTAACATTTAGTATCAGAGCCAGGTTAAATTTTCATCCTCTGCCTTGCTTTAATTTTTAAAGTTTCGATTATGTCAAAATTGACATTTCGATTTTCATTAAGCTGGTTCAACGTTTTATGTTTATCTTAGGCCTTTATGTATGATTTTGGGCTTAATATATATATGTTATTTTGTTTTCTTATTGAATTCAAATACGTATATATATGTATATACATGTGTGTGTGTTTTTGTGATTTATTTTATGTGCTAAAATTGTTTTGTTGATTTGTATGTATAATTTTATTATTTTATTATACATACAATATTAAGTTAAATCATTTAGTACATCAAAATTTTAATTTTGTGTTTATATTGCTTATGGTTTTGTGCAATTTATATGATCATATTTTGTGAATTAAATTAACTGTTGTGTGATCCATATAATTTTCATTAATTAAGGAGTAGCCACAGCATATTTAATTATGCAAAATTATATATTAAGTGTTTTAGGATCACATTATGACATTAATTGTGGTTAGTCATATTGAATATAATAGATTTTATCCATAGGAATTTTTATTATATTTGTATGATTAATTAGGATAAAATATCAAACTATATTTCCGAATTTACCCACAGGGATTAGGAAAAGGAACATAATTTGATAGTTTTATCATGAATTTAAGATAAATCTAATTGAATTAGAACTTTAGCCAACAGGTAAGTTTTATATCATTAGATTCATATTATACATGATTTTACATTGGTAGAATATATTATATAACCTCAAATTTTGTAACATGAGTATGAATGTTTGATTTATGCATGAATGTTTGATTTATGCAGTACCTATGAATTTTTCTGATATGAAATGTGATATTCCTGAGCTCAAAGGTGACAATTATAAAGTATGGAAGGAAAGAATTCTCCTGCATTTAGGTTGGATGAACATTGATTATGCTATTCGAAAAGACGAACCACCTGCCATTACTGAGACTAGTATCCCTGATGAAGTTGATCTTTATGAAAAGTGGGAGCGATCTAATCGCCTCTCTGTTATGTTCATAAAAACGAAAATATCTGCTGGTCTTAAGGGTTCCGTCGAGCAGTATAACAAAGTTCGAGAATTGCTTAAGGCTATTGACGAACAATTCGTCACTTCAGATAAAGTAATGGCCAGCACCCTTATTATGCAGTTTTCATCCTTGAAGCTCACCGGCATTAAGGGTGTGCACGATCATATCATGCGCATGAGAGCTATAGCGGCCCAACTCAAGACTTTGGAAGTTGAGATGTCCGATTCATTCCTGGTTCACTATATCCTTTGCACTTTGCGTCAACAATATGGCCCATTCAAGATCTCCTACAACACACATAAGGATAAATGGTCCATTAATGAGTTGCTGACCATGTGTGTTCAGGAAGAGGGCAGGCTACTTATGGAGGGAAGTGAAAAGGAAATCGTGAATTTGACGACTCCAGGAAAGAAGAAGAATGATCAGGCCAAGGAAAGGGAAAGGGAAAAATCCCTCCTCAAAAAGACATTAAGAAGGAGATTGTGTGCTTCTTTTGCAAGAAGAAGGGGCACATTAAGAAGCAATGCTCCAAGTTCATGAAGTGGCTTGACAAGAAAGGACTTGCGAGACATGCGGAAACCAGTGGGAAGTGAGCGAAGCATCTATTTAGGAAACAGGATGCCCTCACATGTGGAAGCTATTGGCACGTGCAGATTGGTTCTAAGTAGTGGTTTCATTTATATTTAGAAAAGACCTTTTATATTCCCAAATTTTCTAGGAATTTGATTTCAATTTCCAGACTTGTATCAGTTGGTTATTCCTTTAACTTTTCAGACTCTGGTTTTAATTTATTTTATAAATTTGATGTTATTGGATATGGTACTTTGTCTGATAGTCTTTTCTGCTTAATTTACAAAATGATGATAACCATACTACTATGCACGTTCATGAAAATGTTGGTACAAAACGATGTGTTGTAAATGAAGAGTCTTCTATGTTGTGGCATCGGAGATTGGGACATATCTCCATTGATAGAATTAAAAGGTTGATAAATGATAGAGTACTTAGTGCTCTAGATTTTACCGACTTTGAGACTTGCATAGACTGCATTAAGGGCAAGCAGACTAACAAGTCGAAAAAGGGTGCCAAAAGAAGCTCTGAATCATTGGAGATCATACACACAGACATTTGTAGTCCAGACTTGGATGCATACCGTGATAAATACTTCATCTCTTTCATAGATGATTACTCACGATACATGTATCTCTACTTGCTTAATAGTAAAAATGAAGCTCTAGATGCTTTTAAGGTTTTTAAAGATGAAGTAGAGAAACAATGCAGTAAACAGATTAAGATCGTGAGATCCGATAAAGGTGGAGAATACTATGGTAGATACATTGAGAGTGGACAAGCGACTGGTCCATTTGCAAAGTTTCTTCAAGAAAATGGGATTATTGCCCAATACAGTTTGCCTGGTTCTCCAGACCAGAATGGGGTAGCTGAAAGAAAAAACCGAACATTATTGGACATGGTGCGTAGCATGCTTGCCAACTCCAAACTTTCTAACTCCTTGTGGACTAAAACTCTTAAGACGGCTGTGTGCATATTAAACCGAGTTCCAACCAAGGCTGTACCAAAGACGCCTTTTGAGTTATTCAAACGTTAGAAACCGAGTTTACGACATGTACGCATTTGGGGATGTCCGTCTGAAATAAGAGTCTACAATCCACATGAAAAGAAATTAGACCCAAGGACCATAAGTGGGTATTTCGTTGGATATGCAAAAAGGTCTAAGGGATACATATTTTATTGCCCATCTCATAGCACTAGATTTGTGGAATCAAGAAATGCAAAATTTCTTGAGAATGACTTGATTAGTGGGAGCGATCAATCCCGGGGCACTGGTCTTGAGAAAGATCATTCAGATGCTCAGTGTGCCATTTCGAGCAACAAACTGATTATTATTGTTAACAACATGCCTCGAGTACAAATGTGTATTGAAAGATCAGTCCATGAAGTTCCACAAGCTATTGAGTCTGATCCAGTAGATACTGAAGTTCAACAGATTCCTGAAGCTGCTGAACAACCTGCTGAACAAGATGATCCTGCTTCACAGGATCATAATGATGCGGCATTAAGAAGATCTGCTAGAGTAAGGAAATCGGCGATTCCTAGTGACTATGTTGTGTATTTACAAGAGTCTGACTACAATGTTGGAGTCGAAAATGATCCTGAAACGTTTTTACAGGCCATAAGTTGTGAGAATTCAAACTTATGGTACAATACCATGAAAGAAGAGATGAATTCAATGGAATCTAACAAGGTCTGCGATCTCGTCAAGTTACCTGATGGTGCAAAAGTTATTGGATGCAAATGGGTCTTCAAAACAAAGAAAGACTCACAAGGCAACATTGAGAGACATAAGGCAAGACTTGTTGCCAAAGGATTCACTCAAAGGGAAGGAATCGATTACACGGAAACATTCTCTCCTGTATCTAAGAAAGATTCGCTTCGAGTAATTATGGCATTGGTCGCCCATTTTGATTTAGACTTACATCAAATAGATGTGAAAACGGCGTTCCTTAATGGTGATCTAGAGGAAGAGGTTTACATGAAACAACCTGAAGGATTTTCTTCTAGTGGTGGTGAGCACTTGGTCTGTAAGCTTAATAAATCCATATATGGATTAAAACAAGCATCACGTCAATGGTATTTGAAATTCCATGATGTTATCACTTCATTTGGCTTTGAAGAGAACGTCATGGATCATTGCATATACCAGAAGGTCAGTGGGAGTAAGATTTGTTTCCTTGTTCTATATGTGGATGATATTTTGCTTGCAACCAATGATAAGGGCTTGCTATATGAAGTGAAACAATTCCTCTCGAAGAACTTTGATATGAAGGATACGGGTGAGGCATCTTATTGTACGCCCGAAAATTGAATCTTTGATTCCATTGCAAAATTATTTGATTACAACGAAGATTTGAGATTACAAAAATTTCGAAGAATTACAAGAACGGGAATATTAATGGATTCCCTTTTTTATGTGGGTTCGGGTGGCGGTGGAGTCTCGTTGCTGCCTCCGTTGACCGTCCGACCAGGAGAAGATGGCTCTGCTCTTTTCTTTGATCTCACGAGCTCGCCTGAAATCTTCCAAAGTCCAAGAATCCCCCCTCCGTCCAAAAAGTCCCTTCTCCCGTTAAATTTCTGCATTTTATAAACCGAAGAGACTTGAAATCCGGCTCGATTCCTCTTGAAAACGCGGATCACGGGATATCAAGAAAATAAAATAGGAAATAAAATAACGGAAAACAACGAAAAACAACCCGCGGGATCGCCCCCGCGGGTTGCCACCCGCGGGAATCCTCCCCCCGCGGGTGCAACCCGCGGGTGTGCCCACTTAGCAAAAAAAGATTTTTTTTTTTTTTTTTTATCTACATAACCCCCTCCAAAGTTTTCGAAGTTCTATATTGAACCGTACTGAATTTCGAAATACTTTGGATTCTTTAATTTTGGTTATAGACCTTTTAAAAGATTTGGTCGATAGAGATAACTGTTAATATATTTTAACGTACTCATTAGATGACAAGCAAAGGTATAATGTTAACGTGTTTATTGTAGGTCAAGCAAAGGTATAATATTAACGTGCTTATTTTAATCCTGACCGTTCAGTGACATCTAGTATGACGAATCAGGAAAAAACAGAGCTGACATTAAACGTGTCTTGGAGCTTAATCTATTCAGAGGATCTGGTCGTGATAGGGACAAGCTGACTAAACAGAGATGACGGTTAACGTATTTAGTTTTGGAATCGGACTATCAGAGGTAACTGTTAACTTGATAGGGAGATGATTTTCGTCAGAGGTGATTTTCAACTTAACGATATCAAAAGCACGTTCATCAGAGGTTGTAATGTTGGACTTGATGAAGTGTGAATTTTCTTTTCTGTCATAGGTGAAATCTTAACGTGACAGGGGATCGATTTAATTAGGATTTTATCTCTTTTGATTTTGAATTATGATGTCAGAGGTATGATTTTAACTTGACAAATATTTTGGAGTGTCGCTTGCTCTGTTAGAGCAAAATGACAAGAAAAGTTTTGCTGTCAGAGGTGAAATCTTAACGTGACAGGAGATTTATCTGATTAGGATTTTTAGCAAACCCCCAGCTATCAACGGATTTGATTAGCCTTTACCAACTACCGTTTGAGTTGGGCTAGCCATGCTATTCCCCTCAGCATGGTGAGTTGTCAAGAATTTCGTTTGGGCTTAAATGCCAAACTTTTCCTCTTCCATTTGCCTTAGCAGCTTAGGGCAGTGATGTATTCTTATATTCGGATAAGAATACTGTTGTGACAGATTTGTCGTGGGATTTTTAGCAAACCCCCAGCTATCAACGGGTTTGATTTTGCCTTTACCAACTACCGTTTGAGTTGGGCTAGCCATGCTATTATCCTCAGCATAGTGAGTTGTTGAGGGTTTCGTTTGGGTTTAAATACCAAACTTTTCCTCTTCCCTTTGCCTTAGCGGCGTTGGGCAATTCATACTTTTACCCCCAGTATGGTGGGGTTGACGAGAAATTTATTCTCTCCCCGTAGCCTTATTGGCGTTGGGTAATTCATACTTTTTACCCCCAGTATGGTGGGGTTGACGAGAAATTTATTCTCTTCCCGTAGCCTTAGCGGCGTTGGGTGATTCATACTTATTACCCCCAGTATGATGGGGTTGGCGAGAAATTTATTCTCTTCCCGTAGCCTTGTCGGCGTTGGGTGATTCATTCTTTTTTTTTTCTTTTATATATATATATATATATATATATATATATATATATATATATATATATATATATATATGGGGGTTTAAATTAACCGCCTTGAGCCCATTTTTTAGGAATTGTTGTGAGCCCAAGTGGTACCTTTAGACCTCACACATTAAATGTGTCGGAGTTAGCTCTAACTCCTTTTTTGTTCAGTTTTGAGCTGAACTGCTCCAGCGTCAATCAACGCTTGAATTTTATCTTTTAAGATAAAACAATTTTTTGTGGGGTGACCTACAATCCGATGGTACAGGCAGTAATTCGGATCGTTAGTTTTCCCTACTTCTTCAGGTCTCTTACTCTCCGGCAATTTAAGCATCTTGCGTTTGGTGAGCAGATTGAACATAGTAGCAGTATGTTCATCCTTGAACGAATACTGCTTTTGAAGTCTGGGCGACTTTGCTGTGTTGCTTGTAATTGGCCATGGTTTCTGCTTCAGTGTACTTTCTACCGCCATTGCCGTTATGTCTTTCCCTTTTGAACGGGAAAAATGGAATGGAGATTCGTTTGCACCGTCTCCGGTTGCAGACTGTTGCATTTCGAGACGTCGAAGTATTTCTTCGGCCTGTTCGCCCTGCTTAAGCAGATCCTTCCATGACTTGGATTCGACCGAACCAATCTTGTCTAAAATATCGGTCAACAAGTTATGTCTGCAGGTTTCCACAAGCGTATCCTGAGTCATGCCATGTGGGCATCGAACGGAAAGTTCTCGGAACTGCTCGACATAAGTTTTGACCGTTTCGCCTTCTTCTTGCTTCGCTGCTAGCAAAGATAATATGGAGACTTCTGTATCATCTTCAAAGAATCGGGCTAGGAACTCACGTTCTACATCAGCCCAAGATTTAATTGTTCCCTGGGGAAGTTGCATAAACCAGGTAAATGCGGGCCCCCGTAAAGTGCTCGCAAATATCCTAGTCATAGTTGGATCATTCCCCATGAGATGTCATGTCTGCGAGAGGAAATAGAAGATGTGTTGCTGCGACGAACTTTTACCGTCGAATGATTGAAGATTCAACTGTTTATATTTTGCAGGATAGGGTACGGTCTCCCATTCTATGGGATATGGACGGACTACCCCCACCTCTTGTAGCTTTTTGCGATGAAGAAGAGCTTGTAATTGGTTCTCCATCTTCTCTATTTTCTCTGCGTGAAGATTGAGGATAACTTTCACTTCCTCTTCCTCTCTTGAATGAGGAGGCACTTCTTCATCTTCGTCTTCGCTGTCTTCATTTATTTGGACAGACCGTTTTCCTTTCTGCCGACTAGAAATGGACGGCGATGATTGGTTCTTTCTAGTTTGAGCCAGCAACTCAATCAAAAATTGTTTCATTTCTTCTATGGTCTCCTCGTGCTGTTCGAGACGTTTTTCTTGTCTCTCAAGCTTTTCAGAGACTTCTTCTAGAAGTGCGCCCTCTGGTTCGATAGAAACTCCTTTTGACCCTGAAGTAATTTCCTTATCCGAAAGGTTGTTTCCGACCACCTTTTTGCCTTTATTAACCATATTTGATGAGGCAGCAGGTAGATCGGTTTCAGAGCACACCCTCTTTATTGTCCGTATTCCTTTGGATTCGATGATCCGCTCAAAAACGGACCGTCTCGGATGGCACTCGCAGTTTGATAGAACAGTTGAGATTAACTGTTCGCATTGGCATTGGGGAGTATTCTGTGCAGAGTTCTTCTTCCAATTGAGGTATTCTCTCAAGTCTTGAGATACTTCTTTATCCCTATTTGCAACCTGACGCCGCTTGCGTTGCAAACTTGGTTCATAATACTGGAGATTTGCAATATTTTGGGGCTGAGCTCTTTTCCAACATTAGATTGTTCTCCAACCCTTTTGCGGATTCTTCTGGAGTGTGTGCTGGCCTGCGCAGTTGTACGGGCCTCGTACGCATCTGACTTGTTCTTCGGGATTTGGAGGATTCTATCATGAATATGTTCATCCGAAGAGAAATTTGAAGACCTATCCTCAGGTGAGTTCATGAGCACATCCTTATATTTGTTTGTAGAGGAACGGGATGGTACACCTGGGAGAGTAACCAAAAAGTTAGATGTGCGCTGTGTGCTCACTGCGCGTGTGCCCGAATAGACACCAGAACCAACCCTTGATTTTTCCTGCGGAGTGTAACCCACGGGTTGCAACTTGCGGTGTGCAACCCGCGGTTGGAACCGCGGGTTTGCACCCGCGGTTGCAACCGCGGGGTTGCACCCGCGGGGTGCAACCCGCGGTTGGAACCGCGGGTTTCCACCCGCGGTTGCAACCGCGGGGTTGCACCCGCGGGGTGCAACCCGCGGTTGGAACCGCGGGTTTCCACCCGCGGTTGCAACCGCGGGGTTGCCCCCGCGGGGTGCAACCCGCGGTTGGAACCGCGGGTTTCCACCCGCGGTTGCAACCTCGGGGTTGCCCCCGTGCGGTGCAACCCGCACTTCTGCCTGCGGATTTTTATTTTTGGAATTTTTCTTTTCTGATGTTTCCTGATCTGGATTTTCTGACCGCAATTTTCCAGAGGCACTGTTGAGGCGGGCCCGCTGTGCCTTACGCCTCAGGTTTCTCTTCTGAGAGCGGGTCAGGGACTGTTTTGACTTTTGGCTTGACTTTGGAACGGGCGATAACGCCTCGTAAATTTCATCGTAAATTTCAACGGGCGATGACGCCTCGTAAATTTTCATAGGCGATGACGCCTTTTGATTTCCGGTGGGCGATGACGCCTCACCTTTTTTTATCGTTACCCGGCGATGACGCCTAGGCTCCGAATCAGAGGAGGAAAGAAATTCCTCATATTTTTGCTGGTCAACTTCTATGACCAGCGTCTCAACCATTGAGCCAATCGGCACCCGGTCGGACTGCGCCACCAGATTCGTAGTGGTAAACAGAGGGGCTCCCACTGTGGTCGCCAGTTCTTGTACGCCCGAAAATTGAATCTTTGATTCCATTGCAAAATTATTTGATTACAACGAAGATTTGAGATTACAAAAATTCCGAAGAATTACAAGAACGGGAATATTAATGGATTCCCTTTTTTATGTGGGTTCGGGTGGCGGTGGAGTCTCGTTGCTGCCTCCGTTGACCGTCCGACCAGGAGAAGATGGCTCTGCTCTTTTCTTTGATCTCACGGGCTCGCCTGAAATCTTCCAAAGTCCAAGAATCCCCCCTCCGTCCAAAAAGTCCCTTCTCCCGTTAAATTTCTGCATTTTATAGACCGAAGAGACTTGAAATCCGGCTCGATTCCTCTTGAAAAAGCGGATCACGGGATATCAGGAAAATAAAATAGGAAATAAAACAACGGAAAACAACGAAAAACAACCCGCGGGTGGCAACCCGCGGGATCGCCCCCGCGGGTGCAACCCGCGGATGTGCTCACTTAGCAAAAAAGTTTTTTTTTTTTTTTTTTTTTTTTTTTGGTATCTACACTTATGTCATTGGCATTAAGATCCATAGGGAAAGATCTCGAGGTATTTTGGGTTTATCTCAAGAGACCTATATCAATAAAGTTTTAGAGATATTTCAGATGAAGGATTGTTCACCAAGTGTAGCACCCATTGTGAAGGGTGACAAATTTAGTTTAATACAATGTCCCAAAAATGAGCTTGAGCGGAAACAGATGAAAAACATTCTATATGCTTCAGCTGTTGGAAGCCTGATGTATACTCAGGTCTGTACCAAACCTGATATTGCATTTGTTATTGGGATGTTGGGAAGATATCAGAGTAACCCAGGAATTGACCACTAGAAAGCTGCAAAGAAGGTAATGAGATACCTTCAAGGTACAAAAGATTACATGCTCATGTACAGACGGACTGACAATTTGGAGGTGATTGGTTACTCGGATTAAGACTTTGCTGGTTGTGTTGATTCACACAGATCAACATCTGGTTACATTTTTATGCTTGCCAGTGGAGCTGTATCTTGGAGGAATACGAAGCAGACCTTGACTGCTACTTCCACTATGGAGGCCGAGTTCGTATCCTGTTTTGAGGCTACCTCACATGGTGTATGGTTGAAGAGTTTCATGTCTGGGCTTAGAATAATTGACTCAGTTTCTAGGCCATTGAAATTGTACTGTGACAACTCAGCTGCTGTATTTATGGCTAAGAATAATAAGAGTGGAAGTCGTAGTAAGCACATCGACATTAAATATTTAGCCATTAGAGAACGTGTTAAAGAGAAGAAAGTGGTCATTAAGCACGTTAGCACTGAGTTAATGATTGCTGATTCTTTGACTAAAGGCATGCCACCAAAGAATTTTAAGGATCATGTAGTAAGAATGGGAGTTGGTCCCGTGATGTAATTTCTATGGTACGTACATTTGATGTTTTTTTTTTTTGTTTTAATCAAACTCTTATTCAGTTGATGTTTTCTCGTTTGTTTTGTGCACATTCATTTATTTTGAGAAATGTCATTAAGTTAGGACCTTGAATAAACATTGGGTTTATTCATTAAGTTTTATGCGGTTGAGAGATACAATGCATCGTAATACACGGAAGATAACACTCGTCATTAAAGGACCTATCGCCATGATTCATATATTTTGTTTCTCATTATAGTGAATGATGGAATATATGGACCAAGTGGGAGAATGTTAGTTTTTCCTCTTCCCGTGAGAATTGGTAATAACCGATTTGAGAAAAATAAAGATGAGAATCGGTAACAACCGATTTGAGAAAGATAAATATGAGAATCGATAACAACCGATTTGAAAAAGATAAAGATGAGAATTGGTCACAACCGATTTGAGAAAGTTAAAAATATGGTCCATGTATTCCATGATTTTAGGAACGAAATCACGTTCAAAACTGCCCCATTTTTGGTGCTCGGTGGAAAACGGCTCCGTGATGGACAGAGCCTATTTATACGGTGTTTTCTCCTCAGGTTAGGTCTCTATACCTTACAATCTCCTACAGTCAAAATACGCCATCTAATTGAGGTTGTGTGAGGTTTAGAAGCATCCAAACCAAAATTAAACACATTCTCTTGAGTGTTTTTACAGTTTGAACTGCAATGGCTGGAGGTATGAATTTCGATTCAATTTTTTCTTCTACTTTTAATTCATCAATGTTCATTTAGATCACTGAATATGTTTAGGATCGATTTATTTTAATATTAATATTTTAACATGGCACTCATACATAATATGAAGATTAGGATATTTGAGTATCTTGAAAATTTACTTAGGGTGTGTGGTTGCTCAAAATAGTGAAAGTATGGAAGAAATTATAAAGTAAATTTCAAAATGGAAATAAAAGAATAGATTACTTTTTGTTTCAGTGTGCTCACTTTTGGAAGAAATTTTTGAAAGTAAAGTGCTATATAGTCGTCATCTCAGCATATAAGAAATTCCAACTTCTTTTTGGCCAAACAAATATTCGAAGCAGTAAAATAGTTTTACTTTCACTGTTTCTATTATACTTCTATGCAAACAAGCAAATCCTTAGTTGGATGTCTCTTGTACAATATAGTCGGAAAATTCAAATGAAAATTTATTACCCGTCCATAATTAGCATGTTGTTATTTATGTGGAAAAAATATGTGTCACCAAAGAAAACCCATTTCTCGTAAAAGTTTCAAAGTAAAGTTGAGTTATTTTACCTCTACATTTCGGAGGTAGGTTAATTTAATTCTAAAATTCCCACAGAGAATTATTTGATCGAGTAATTGGAGTTGTAAATTTAATTATCTCAACTCTTATTTTTGAGAAAATTCAGATAAATTTTAAATATCTGTGGTAGCCGAGCTCTACTCGTGCTTTTTATTATGTCATAATTATATCTTTATGCAATCCAATTACATCATAAAATTAGAGTTCATAAAGCTAGAGTTAGAGTTTCATATGTGAATATTGCGTAACATATACCTCCGCTTCAAATCTAAATTTAATTTTCTAAACAGATCTTAAAAAGTTGTTTTTCTCATATTTATAATATGACGATACTGTAGTATGATTTACCGTTAGAGAACGATCATACTCTTTGTTAAGAATATATCTAGATAAAATTTTGTATGAACATAAGTATCGAAATGTGTCATTTACTATATTTCAATAATGCATTTGTGGTGATTGAAATTAATACTAGATATATTTAAAATTGTTTCTTACACTTATATATATAATTATTTGTCTCTACTTCTTTTCAACCCAATCAAAATTTCATTTTTTAAGAAAAGATCAGAGATTACGATTATTATTTTATGAAAAATAATCGTAATCTCAAATTTTATCCATACAACTAAATTACTAATAACTTTCCTTCAATGCAAGAAACATCATATATAATAGTATGTTTATGACAATATAATGATATGCGTTGATAAAAAAATAAATAAATAAGATAATTGATTTTTAGTTATAATAAGTGATTAATATCATTACATGCATTTCAAATTGAGTGATAATTAGGTTTCGCAACTTACTTTATATTCCATTAATATTAATTAATGATATCATATGAGATATAAGATATATACTAAATGTAATTTGAGCCTAATTAATCTCATAAGTCTCCAACTGTAAATATTTATTAAATGTTATAATATTTTATTGTTTTGCGGTGAATAATGAACCACTTAATAATATTCAATTTTCATTTGTGTGATTTTAGTGTTACACATTTATAATTTAATGGTCAATTTTAAATATTATATATTGCTAAATAAATTATTATGCAACATGATAATCGAAGTTAATTTATGGGTTAATGTGAAGAATAATGAATTAATTAAATTTGTGAATTTAGTTTTAATAGTAAATTTTTGCATGTGTTTCCTTTGAGTGGTTCAAAACTGGAAGCTTCCTACACTGATTGTATAGAATGATATGCCCATATATCTTTCTACCCTTCTTCTATTCTTATGAAATTGTATTCTTTTGGGTGGACTATTGAAAATATTATTAATTTAAATGGATAAAATTACAAATTATTATTATCTATTATTACTATTTATTGTTTTTATAAAAGTAAATATAATTGTTTTTGCTTATGGTTCTTGTAGTTATTATGGTCAATACTCGTGGTTATTATGGTGTTTATGATTGATTTAAAATATCATAATGGTTAGAGCATATTAAAAGAACAACCAAAATAATTTATATTGAGATGAAAGCCTCTCTCATTTTCAATTCATATATCTAAAATAAAAATTGCTTTTATCTTAGCATTCTCTCAAAATTAGGCATGTCGGAGCTTATAACTCATGGTCAACTCTTTCATAACTTGTGCACTAGAGAATACCGATAGAAAAGGGATTATACTACTACTGCACATACTTGTTATTCTCTACAAAAATCTTGTTTTTTATTTCCATTGATTACTTTGATTACAACAAAAGAGGAACGATAGAAAAACAAATGAGAGGATTTATATATTTTATCGCTCTTTTTTACAATAAAAATGAGTTCTAATGAGGCGATGGGCTCTATCTAGTAGAACCTGTTGACGATCCAATGTGAAGATCTCATTTGAAGAAGATGATGGTAGGCCCTAACTTCTCTCACTGCTGATCTCAATGAATTCAAAACTCTCATGCGTAATTTGAACTCCAAAAACCCAAAAAGAGATCCTCAAGTCTCCTCAAAGATGGTATTTATACATTTTAGTTAGATATGAGAGTTTCCATAGGAATAAGAATAGAAGGTGTTTGTATTCATCAAGAATTGTAATTAAATATTTGATTTTGACTCAAATATTTTGAATTTGAATTCTGATTAGACTCAATTTGGGTATTAAATAAGCCCAAATCTTAATCACAATCAATTTAGGACTCTGAAAATTTGCTCACGCAGAGCTAATGTCTTAGCTCCACATTTTTACCTCTCACGCGAAGTTAAACTTTTGGCCAAACACGGAGTTACGAATTTAACTCCGCATTCTGTAAGCTATTTTGCTATCTTCTCTTTACTTGGAAATTTTTACTACCAACATGACCTCCTCCGAAGTTTTCAAAATGGCTTATGACGTGATAGATTTTGAAATAATTTGGATTTCGAGTCTAATACACTTGAACGCGAAGTTAGCTCATGCTTATCTTCGCGTTTACGCTTCAATACGCGAAACTAATAGCCTCGTGTTGCACCACCATAACGTCTCCAATCTCCGCACCGAATAGCAAGGGGTAGGTTTTCTCATTTAAATAGAGTCTCTTCTTCTTCTTCCTCACTCTTTCAAGAAATTTCTAAATTTTTTAAGAACTCCAGAGCTCTCAGAGATCCTCGCGACCGGTTTCTCCAATGATTCTCTTCCCCATTTTCGTCGATTTTCTTCGTGATTTCCAGATCACTCGACCAATGGCACCCAAGAAGAACACTACCTCACGAGGGCAAGCCTCATCATTGGCAAGCACGAGCAGCGGCCGCAGCGGCGGCCCAGTCTACACCGCGCCGACCGGAGGTAAAATCTCCTTTCGTGAACTCTTTAAAGGTAGTTTAAAGGTGATTTGGCTCGGTTTTAACCGGTCAAACACCGTCTTCACCAGCGAAACCATTGCCGTACTCCGGTCTTGATGACTTGGAGAAGAACAGACCTCTGTTCTTCTTCTGCGCGAAGCTACCTCGTTAGCTTTGCGTCAAATGCTTATTACGCGAACTTATATCTGACTGTTGCGTTTCCTCCGCGAAGTTATGGATTAGTTTCGCGTGTTGGCTTCTAACGCGAAGATATTTATTAGCTTCGCGTATTTTCTTCAGACGCGGAGTTATTTTTTTAGCTTCGCGTTTGTTTCCACGCGAAATTATTGTTTTATCTACGTGAAGTTATTGTTTAATTTCGCGCGAAGTTATCATTAACTCCACGTTTCAGTACTTAGCTTTTTTTTTCAACTATTTCAGAATATTTTTTCACTTTGATTCTTTCTTTTGCAGTTGGCTATTCAGTGGATCTTCTCTCCTACAGACATCATTTTGGGTTTGCTGAAAGCGCTGACTGAGTTATCGTTCCGATTTCTACTGAAATCCCCGCATACAAGCTAGGGCTTAGGGAACGCTTGGAGAAGATGTTAAGATATAGCCCTACCACTGCAAGAGAACTTATCACGGATGCCCCCTTCAAAACCATGAATTGAGAAGCTCTGGAGAAACCAGTCTTCCTCTTTGGCGATGCGGTGAAAAATTCCAATAAAATTTTGTTCGAAGAAGAAAACAAGTGGCTTTATCAGACTGGAGACTTGTTGATGTTCCTTCCAGACATGGAACAAAACTACCCTCTGGTATATCTGCAGAGGTTGTCGGCTCGTCGCGAGTTGGAGTGGGACCTAACTCGGGAATATGAAGGAGTTGCCACGGAAAATTTTGGCGCACATGGGGCCTATCAAGATGGTCCCATCCGGTGTGTCACTAGACTCCTTCCGAGTAGAATTACCAAGGAGCATTTAGTGGGGGAGATCCCTGCTCGCACGAAGACCTTCCTAAGTGAGTTTGTGGCAAAGGGTGGACAATACCCAGCCCATGACTTCAGGATGCCTGGCTGGGTCTATTCCTCAAGCAATATATGGTGGTTCCGCCTTATCAAGTTCATGGTGGATTCTCGCGAACAAATCCTGAAGGAGATTGGCTTGTATAAAGCCATTTGAAATGTCCAGTATGGCCTTCCCCAGAGTTCTTATCATTTATTCAGCCTCCTGGAGATGTACAACCCCGAGACCGACACTTTCTTCACGCCAGTGGGTGAGCTGGGATTCACTCTCCACGATATGTATGAAGTGTCAGCAGTATCGTTGGGCGATATTCCCTACGAGGAGTATATTCCAACCATGGAAGAGCTGAATATGCTAAGGATAAAGAATGAACATGTCTATGAGATGTATTGAGAAATGATGTGCCACTACCGCATCTGCACCGACTTGGCAGGTGTGCCAAACCAAGGCATCGGTCATAAGAAATGGGTTGATTATCTCTTCATAAATTTAAAGGAGAGTCTGTTGTGTGTCTGCGCAAGTAAGCCTGTCAACATCGAGGAAATTGATCGACGCGTTGTAAAGATAGGCGCAGTCTTTTACACAACTGAATCGAACGAAGGAGGATTCATCCCGGCACCGTCTTTAAGAGCTTCCATTACCAAGCTCAGTTCCCAGTATCTGATAGGGATTTGGTTGCTGGGTTTCTAATGTTGTGGCTAACGAGGTGTGTCGTCCCTTCATTGCCTAAAGACGCCATCATAATAAATGTGATCTACCTGGCAGTTTTAATGGCATACGGAAGACCACTTGGACTCCTTCCAGCAATAGTGAGCAACCTTTAGAGCGGGCTCCCGACACTTTGCAATGGTTTTATCCCTGCAGACAAGGATACGACCACAAAGGGAAAAGCTGCCAAAGGAAAAGCAGTACAAGAAACTGCTACGGTGAAGACACCGAATTCTAGGATAGAGATATCCTATACATATATGATGGTTTGGCTTGTCATGCACTTTCCATCATTAATGAGTGCCACAGACTATTGTCCAATTGACAAGCCACTCTTTGTGGAGATGTATGAACACTCCACTTTGAAGGGCCACTATATGTCGGTGATCCATAAGACGCTCCAGCACCATCAAAATTATGAGATCAACCGTTGCTTCCCAGATTTTCCAGCGGAGAGTGCAGATCGAAGTTCAAGGATGCTTTAGAACCGGAAAATAATTCAATTCTATCTTCAGGGGCATTCTGGTGGCTCTTAAGCATCCATCTGGAGCATTTGGTATATCGACAAGATACAATGTGCTACATTGAGCCATACACCTCCAACCACTTCGCTCGATAATTTGGCTATGTGCAACTGTACGTAGGGAATCCAAACAAGTAGTTGGTGTATGAGGAAAATCTGTATGAAGGAGCTCGAGGCTCATTCCACTTCGTCGCCAGGGGAACTGGAGCTGAATTTATGCTACCACAGAAGTCACCAGTTCTCAGCATAACACTTAGCTTCTGTACATGGTACAGTGTTGCCAATGCTGCTGTGCCCAACTTCTCCATCAAGCATAGTTGTTGTAAGGAGATAGAAATCTTCTATTCTCAGTGAAAGGGGGCCAAGCGAGTTAGGGTAAAAGGAATAGACAAATTCCTAGATGTGGAGGCCGAGCCCTCTGATGGCGATGATTCAGATAATGATGACAATGACAGTGATGACAACATTGGCTGTGGAGACGCTCCTCTGATTGCTAGAGATGATGATGCTCACACCCAAAATCCATCCCCTAAGCGTCGTCAGATATCGAGAGGCGAGTTAACTCGTAAGAAGAAGAAATTAGCCAACCGGACTCCAACAATGGTAATTTCTGAGGAAGTAGCGATCCGGTTTGCAGCTGATCTTTTAGCCTCAACTCTGCCAACAACATCGGCCGAAGAAGATGTTCTAGCAAAAACCCCAAGTGCTGGCGATGTTCAAGATCTTCCTACTCCCGGATCTCCAGAGCATACTACGATGCAACCCCCATGTAGCGAGATGGGTGCGCTTTTGGAGACTTCTACAACTCTTCCATCCAATCCAACTGCAGGGCTTGTTTCTACTGGTATGATTTTGATTATTTCACTTTATATCTTATTCTTCTTATATGTATATTTGACATCTTTGTTTGCTTTTGAGATCCATGCAGTCATATTCACTCGCCGATGCGCTCAACTACCAGAGTAGAATCAGATGAGCAGGTGGATTATTCCGGTACTACTGGGTCAGTGGGCAGATTGGGTTTGGTAGCTCTACAGAGGAGTTTGATGCGGACTACTTCACGCCTATCCCCAATCCAGTCCAAACTTCAACTCCTCCTATTGACAAACTAGAAAGCGATGACAGGACACAGCTTGCTGCCTTTGAAGCCCGAGAAGCTCCCAATTCTCCTGAGCCAAGCTTGCCATCTCCAACACTAGTCATTTGCTCCGAAAATAGCTTCCCGGTCGTCGTTGGCGTGCCATCAACCTCTCAGCTTGCTATAGGAACGCCTTCGATGATTATGGCTGCTAATACTTAAACTGCTCTTCCACCTGCACTGGTCAGTTTACAAGTTAGCGGAGAAGATTCTCTGAAATTTTCATTCGAGACCACCTCCATAACTGGGGAAGCTTCAGGTGGCGTTGCTCGTTCAGAATCTTCTCTTATTGGCCCTATCACTCAAACGACCAATGCTGGCGAGACTTCTCCTCGGGTTCCCAGTTCAGCCAGTTCATTGCTGGCGTTACTGGTCTCGTATATAATGAGCTTAGTGCAAGGACGAGCTCCTTCATCCTCAACTCTTATGGAAGCTACACCTCTAGCTGCAACTTCTTGCTCAGTAGACACTGTCGATCCACTCGAAGAACTTTTCAATCACAGTGTCAATGATTTCATGCGGCTACTGAGGAGATGCATTGGCATGATCTTGGATGGGAGAGACTTCCTCGAACTTGGACGCTCGATGTTGGTTAGCTATCTGGACAATATTGAGAGGATTGGAGGTTGTGAACGAGCAGCCCCTTATCGAGCCTGCCAGAGCCTTAGAAGAGCAAGTACATCGCTAGACACTCTCCGCCAAGTGGATGTGGAAGCAATTACTAAAATAGAGGTGGTGCGATTTTGAGTGTATTTAATGGCTCGCCAAGAAGAACTAAGGCACTAGGAAGAGAACTGGTCTCGGGAGTTAGCCAATCTTCGAGCCAATCAAGAGACGGTTATGAGAGGGTTGGAGAAGGCTGATTTTGAGATCAAAAGGAGCCAGGCAGTGATCCTCAGATCTCGGAAAACTATTGCTAAAGCTCAGGCCATTTTAGAAGCCAGTCCAGACTTGAGGAGTCATCGAAGAGGAGGGAGGAGTTGATCCTGTAACAAGGGCAACTCGAATAAGAAGGTGTGGTGAGGAACTGAGCAATTGAAGAAGCCCGTCAACGGTTGACCTAGAAACTTGTTATTAACGACGATGATTTGTGTTGCCGAGCTTTACATTCTGTGGAAGAGACCCGTCACCAAGTCATTAATCAGATAGAGAATAAACTGAAGCTCTTGGGAAAATTTTGACCTCCTTGTATCTTTTTCCCTTTTTTTGCTTTTTGTTGTAATAAATGAAGAGATTCAATTTGTTTGAACTCTTTTAGTTTTTTACTGCTTTATCTTCATTCTTTCAATTATGAATAAAGAAAATTATTTGATTCTTTTATACTTTAATTCCATTATTACTTTGAGCAACCTGTGATGATGCGCTCGGTCTAGAATTTTGGCAAAGGCAGTTCAAGTGCTCTCTCGCATGACTTGAATTGCACACGCCAAGATGATCGGATTAGAATTATCGGTTTTGATAGAGGCACCTATTTGCACATGCCTGTAGTTTGGCAAAGGCACTTAATTGTACACGTCAAGATGATTAGGTCAGAATCATCGGTTTCGACAGCGACACCTAATTACACATACCTGGTAATAGTTCAAGTGCCCCCACCCGTATCTTGAACTTACTGTTGGAGGTAAGAGTTTAACATGACAGGTTTATAAAATGGTAATAGTCCAAATCTTACTGTCAGAGATAAGAACTTAACATGACAGGTTTATAAAATGGTAATAATCTAAATTTTACTATCAGAGGTAAGAGCTTAATATGACAGATTTATAAAATAGTAATAATCCAAATCTTATTGTCAAACATAAGAGCTTAATATGACAACTTTATAAAATGATAATAATCCAAATCTTACGGTCAGAGGTAAGAGTTTAACATGGCAGGTTTATAAAATGGTAATAATCTAAATCTTACTATCAGAAACAAGAGTTTATCATGCCGGCATTAGCGTTACTCCTGCGGGGGAACTCATTAGTTCCTACTACCAAGATTGCCATATTTGCGAAAACCTTTTTCTATTCCTCTTTAAGTGTGAGAACCCTGGCTTCTATCAACGTCTGGATCCAATTCTTTAGAGGATAGCAATCCTTAGTCGGATGCCCAATGTTCTGATAGTACAAGTAATAGTTAGGGTCGTTGGTATTCCCAACGTCTTTCGGTTTTTGATTCTCCGGAAGCTTCAGCATGCCCTTTCTGAGGAGAAGATGGAATAGAGTATCTATCTGTACCGTCTTAAATGTATAACTTCTATCTTGTCGTGACATGTTCTGACCTGTATCTCTCAGATTTTGAGGCCTTAGTTTTGCCGGACTTGTCAATTTTGGAGTAACAGCTGATGTCATCACAGCTGTTCTGTAGATATGACCTATTATTCGTAGAGTTTCTCGTGCCACAAAATTTCTCAATCCGGCAGGTTATATCTTCCATCTGCTTTCATTACTTCAGCAAATCCTTCCAAGTTTTGAACTTCACGGCTCTTATTTTTATGAGCTTGAAATAATATTTACAGGTTTCCACCAGGGTTTTCTGGGTCATACCGTGTCGACAATGCACGGATTTTTCCCTGAAACGTTCGATAAAGCTTTTGACAACTTCTTCTTCTCCTTATTTCGTCGCAAGGAGAGAATGAACCGATATTTCGGTATCATTCTCAAAGAAACGAGCTAAGAACTATTTTCCCACATCATACCAAGTGTTTATGGTTCCCGGGGGCAACTGTATAAACCATATAAAGGCAGACCCTCATAGGGTGCTTACAAATAGCTTGGTCATTACGGAGTCATTTCCCATTAGATGACCGTCTTGCAATAAGAAGTAGTACATGTGTTAGTTTGGAGTCCCCTTTCCATCATATAATTCTAAGTTAAGGGGTTTGTACTTTTCAGGAAAAGGGGCAAAATCCCACTCAAGCGGGTATGTCCTTAAAATGTCTGATTCCTTTAACTCCTTTTTTTTTGCATCAATGCATCAAGTTGGATCTGTAGTTTCTCCATCCTTTCTTCATGAGGATTATAGAAGGAAAACTTGTCGTCTTCTTCATGCATTTAGTAAACTTTTTTTTCTTTATCTTCTTCATTTACCTTAGGTGGTGATTCCTTATTTGTTGGAACAGTGGCCCCGAGGAGGAGATATTAGCCTTATCCTCGACTATCGTATTTTCAACTACTTTTAGAAGTATTAGTTTGAGTCATCAATGGCCTTTTGCTGATTGCGAATTATTTGCTCTTGGGCTTGAAACCTTTAATCAACATCATCGGACCTGTCCACCACGTGAGACGCCAATTTTCTTGGTCGGGAAGAAGATATGACTATGGAGAAGCCATGGCTGAATTATTGCTATCATCATTGTAGGAACCTTTTGCAAGTTTCCTGTAATTTCGAGGAGCGACAATACTTGACTTGAGCCGGGTAAGATGGTGAGGTTGTTCATCATCTGCATCGACTCATTTTCTTTTTCCATGGCCTTCTTATCTTTAACGACCATATTTGAGGTCAACAACTTCAATTATTTTTTCTTGATTCTATATCATATATTATTCTTTCTCCTTTTTGGAGTATTTTGATGAGACTCAGTTATTCTATCAAATGCAGAAACTCTTTTCTTGCCACAACAACAGTTATTTAACAGAGCTGATATTAGTTGCTCACAATTGCATGTCAAGTGCAGATGAGTTTTAGTCACTTTCCTTTTATTTGTTAAATAATCTTTGACGTCAAGGACTTTAGCAGATGAAGAATCTTCAGTTATGTTTTGGGCGTGGGGTCTACTCTGTTGTCGGAGAAACCCAGGTGCCTATTGAAACTCTCAAAGGCCAGTGGTGTCGTACTACTGCTCGACAAATTGCTTATCCATCTTAATTATGAATACTGTCCTTTTTATGCGGAGCTGGATAGTAGTTTCGCGTTTCAAAGCTTCCACGCGAGGCTGAACCATAGCTTCACGTACGCTAGACTCGTATTTTACACTGATTTGGCATTTTTGAAGAAGTTTTAGTTCTATTGTTTGTTTAGCCTTGCGTGGGGGAGTATCCTCGCATGCTAGCATAACCTTGCCATTTATGCAAGAATCCTTTTCGCGTTTAACGCTTGGCTCAAGTCTTTGTTTAAGTTTGGTAGCCTCGCGTGGGGAATCTTCACCACACGCTAGCTTATCTTCACGTTTTACACGAGCTCTGGTACTTCTGCTAGTTTCATAGTCAAGTTCAATAGCCTCGCGCGGAGAGACTTCTTCACACGCTGGCTTGCCTCTGGGATTAACCTCGCATTTTATGCGAGTCTTGTTAGTTTTCCTGGTTTCATGTCTAGAATTTGTAGTCTCACGTGTAGAGATTTCAACACGCGCTGGCTTAAAGTCAGCTTCGCATTTTACGCAATTTTCACTAGTCTTGTGATTAATGCAACACAGTTCGTGAGGTAACATCATAGCCTCGCATTTTGCCTCTGCTTCAGCTTCGCGTTTTACGCGGGTTTTGAGAGCTCTTCGTCTTGTTCGACGATTTCGATTTCGTAGTTGAGATCTGGTAAAACCAGTCTCTTGATCTTGTTCGACAGTAGGAACAACATCCCCTTTAGGATTTCTACTTGAACGATGGCTCTATAGCCGTAGACACAAAAGAACCTCGATTAACGGAGAATTCCTTATTACCCAATTTACGGGTTTTAGAGATCGCGCGATGATAGCGCCGCGTTTCAGTCAGATCACCCGATCCAAAGAAGAGATATTCTTCATATCTTTGCTGGTCGATCTCAACGACGAGCACGTCCACGACCGATCCAATTTTGTTCACATCGGATTGCGACACGATCTCTTGTTCAATAAAAGAGACGTCTCCCATTGTGGTCGCCAGTTTGTTCTCCGCAAAAATTTTGCTTTCTTCCATTGATTACTTTGATTATAATGAAAGAGGAACAATAAAAAAACAAATAAAAGGATTTATATATTTTATCGCTCTCTTTTACAATAAAAATGGGTTCTAATGTGGCAATGGGCTCTATCTAGTAGAACATGTTAACGATCCAATGTGAAGATCTCCTTTGAAGAAGATGATAGCCGGCCCTAACTTCTCTCTCTACTGATCTTAATGAATTCAAGGCTATCATGCGTAACTTGAATTTCAAAAACCCAAGAAAATATCCTCAAGTCTCCTCAAAGAGGGTATTTACATACTTTAGTTGGATATGAGAGTTTATATAGGAATATGAATAGAAAGTGTTCGTATTCACCAAGGATTGTAATTAAATATTTGATTTTGACTCAAATCTTTTGAATTTGAATTCTGATTGGACTCAATTCGGATATTAGATAAGTCCAAATCTCAATCACAATTAATTTAGAATTCTGAGAACTGCTCACGCAGAATTAAATACTCTGGACGCGGAGCTAATTCTTAACTCCTCGTTTTTACCTCTCATGTGGAGTTAAACTTTTGGCCAGACGTGGAGTTACGAATTTAACTCCGCGTTCTACGAGCTATTTTGCTATATTCTCTTTACTTGGAAATTTTTACTATCAATACTTGTCTTGGCTGGCCGCAGAAAATTGGCATATGTCCTTTAGGATAGTCATTATATTCATTTCTCGAGTCAGATAATGTCTTTCTATCATTATTTTATTTATAATTTATATTGTTAATTTGCTGGAATTGAATGGGCGACTAAACCTTTTAATATGATTGCAAGATTCTCTTTAGATTGATGGAATTTCTTCTATATTGTATATGGAATTGTTTATTTGGATTTAGAACCTATTTCAAAATCTTGGGTGTGTTTCTGTTACATTTAGTTATTCTTTTCTTTTATTTAAAGCCTCATGCATGTTGTTTTACCTTGCTGATTTTTTTCCTGACAGCATACTCTTTCTTCGGATCCCCCGAAAAATGGAGCATTACATTTGTCTCCCTCTCTCAGATCATCTTGATAAAATAGAGAGAAAATTCTGGTTTTTTATTTGACTAATTGTGGGGTAAATTAAATCCCTTGTGTTTAATTTATAACCTTTTGCTGCCAAGTTTGTTTAGACATGAAACTACAACAAAAACAAAAACCATAGAAAGTTGTAAAAATTACAAGTTTGCCACTTCATTTTGTGATTTTATTTTTGCCCTGATCGGAGATTAGTCTCGAATGCTTTTAAAATCGTTTGGGGACTAATCCTTAGACGGTTTGAAGACTATTGGGGACTAATCTCTTACTCATTCTGAGTGTGCTCACTAAGACTAGTGGTGTGCTCATTTAAAAATTCTCTCCATGGGCCCACTAAAAACAATAATGCTATCTATGATTTATGAAGTTAAATTGTATAATCAAAAAAAAAAAAAATACAATAAATTAAGCTCAAAATACAATAAAAATGAAATATTCTATCTAAAATCCTCTGATAGCTGGGATTTTCGTTTTTTCTCTCTCTTCATTTCTTTCTGATCTTTAGTTTCTCATATGTTTTTTAGGTGACGATAGATACAATTGTTTAATTTAGACTAAGCAAAAAAGAGAATGGTCTTATAGTTTTAATATCTTCTTTCTCTAGAATTCAAAAAAAAAAAAAAATTGATAATCGTATTTTGCAAATAGTTGATATACAAAATGTAATTTTCTAAAGTTGCGTTACGGCACCAAACTGTATCACGTTGTAGATGGTGATGGGCTTCAATTTGCATTTGCTATCGTATAAGCTGCACATCAACGTGATGTAAGCTCTAATTTTAGCTTCGTTACTTAATAACAATAATGCAGAATGAAATTAAGAAAAGTTACTTTCTAATAACTACTTATGTATAATTTATTTTAGTTATATTTCAAAGTAAGAAAAAATTTAGTTGAATAGAACAATTTGATATTGACACGGTTTATATAAAATCAAACTATATTCTAAAGATCGTTATCAAGCGCGTGGCCTCCACGGGACCAAGATCCAGCTAAGCCCTTCCCCACATTTTACCTACATTTTTTTTTTTAAAAAATTTTAAACCATGACATATTTCCTTATCAACAAAATTTTTAGTATATTATAAATGTCGTTATAAGGCGCGTGGCCTCCACGAACCAAGATCTAGCTAAGCCCTTCCCTACATTTTGCCTAAACATTTTTTTACTGTAAACCATGAGATATTTCCTTTTAAAGTGTTAAAATACAAAATAAATTCTCTCAACTCTCACCATAATTTCGGAGTTTTTGTGTAATGGATGGATCTTTCAACATGATATCAGAGCAATCCAAATTCAATTTCTGTCAGACCCATATTTAATCGCGGGTTTTAAAAAATTATACCACTACATAAAACCTAGATTTCTATCCAAAGATAGACCTTCAACTCTCACTGCAATTTCGGAGTTTTGGTGTAGTGAAAGGTTCTTTCAATATATAGTTTTTTTATATTTTGGAGGAAAAAAAGTCTAGATTCACGTAATGTAGTCCTATATACTTCTATAATCAAAATCAAAAGACATCGATAGAATGAATTTATAATCAATTTGGGTGACAAAACAATCCTACTATTTTGTGATGGATCGAGGAGAAATTTCAAAATGAAACTAAAATGATCTCGAATTGAGTTATGAACTCGTTTTATGTTTTTTTGAATGCGCTACACACAACAAGAATTTAGAACACAATCGTTAATAAAAGATCGTGTTTGAATATACAAATTGTAATGATTTGGTACATAATAGATATAAAATATGACTATCATAAACAAAAATCCTTATTCACAATAAGAGCGTGCTAGTGTGAAATCGAGGGAAAAAAAAAAAGTTCGCTCTTTTCATGTACCTCTATTTGCTCTCTGATAAAACTAAGAACTGACAAAGAGAACGAATAATAACTTTGCATTCTGAGGTGTGTATTAAACGTTACAATGACCATCCTTTTATAGATGAAGGAGACGACTATAAAAGATAAATATAATATAATATATAATTTGATTCTAATTGCATATAGTCCTAAATTAGCATAATCAGCCTAATTAAAGATATTTGACAAATATACTAATTTAGAAAGATATAATGAGATATACTAATAAATTAGAGGATTTGTCAAATATACTAATTTATGAAGATATTCTAAATTAGTGAGATATTCTAATATCCCCCACAAACTCAAAATATTTTGGAAGACACGAACTTGAGTTTGAAAACAAGATCATGATGACGACAAAGTGGATGAGCAGCAGACAGAATCTCTGGCACAGGAGATGGTGACGGAGCAACAGACGGAGTCACCGAAGGAGGAGATAGAAATAACAAAAACTGCATCTTTGAAAATGACATTGGCGACGGAACAGGAACCGAAAATGACATACTAGATTTCGGCGACAGAGCAGCAGACAAGATCTCTGGCACAGGAGGCGGTGACAAAGCAACAGACAAAATCATTGGAAGATGAGAAAGAAATAACAAAGGCTGCATCTTTGCATATGGCGATGGCGACGGAGCAGGAGCGCACACTAGATTTTGGATATAGAGCAGCAGATAGGATCTCTATCATAGGAGGCGGCGACGAAGTAACAGACAGAGTCACCGGTAGAGGAGACAGAGATAACAAAGGCTGGACTTTTAAACATGGTGGTGACAACGGAGCAGGAATCGAAGACAACACACTAGATTTCAGTGACGGAGCAGCAGATGGAGCACGAAACGGAGACGACAAAGGTGACGCTTGAAGATGGCGGTGACGGCGGAGCATGACCCACTATAAACTTATAAACTTAGGAGTTACAACCGGCAACGGCGAGGTGATGAAGTTGGCATGCAGGGGCAGAGTAAGTATTGTACCCGCGGCAGAGGCATCGCCAACGCCAGCGAGCAATGCAAGCGCCGTCACATCTCAACTTGGCTCTAATATTATTTTGAAGTCTCTTCCACTTGATGAAATTAAAAACTAACAAAGAGAACGAAGAATAACTTTGTATTCTGAGATGTTTATTAAACGTTACAATGATCATTCTTTTATAGATGCGACTATAAAAATTAAAGACATGAGAATATATAATTCTAAATTAGCATAATCAGTCTAATTAGAGATATTTGAAAAATATACTAATTTAGAAAGATATCCGAGATATGCTAATAAATTAGAGAATTTGTCAAATATACTAATTTAGAAAAATATCATAAATTAGTGAGATATTCTAATACTCTCTCTCTCTCTTTCTTTTCCTCCTAAGTAACCAACTCAGTAAAAAAAAAGAATTAAATAACTTGGCATATTTAGTCATGAATAGCTTGGTTGTTGTTTGTTTATATTTTGAATTATTGTGGAATATCTTTATCTTTTTTTTTTTTTTCTGGTTAGGAGTGTGATATTTTGGACAGTATAATATTGGAGGGAGAGTGGATTCCACACGCCTCATAAAAAGCAAAACTCCAAAAACTTGATTTTGTAAAGGAAGTGCAAGAGAGTGTGGCTACCTCATGTCTCGTGTGTCAAAATTAAGTACGCAGTATTTGTTAGATTTGTCAACCCACTTCAAAATTCAAAATGATGGGCGCCGAAAGAGACTAGAGAATGAATGACTTCATCCTTTGTTTTTATTTATGTTTCGGGAATCATTCTAATGGATTTTAGTAAAATTGGATCTGATCCGATAGATAGGATAGAAATCTCGCAAAAATTCACAACACCTCTGTGTATACCAATTTTAATTAAAAGTTAGGATCCAATCTGAATAACCGCAACTTATCGAAATTTATTGGGTTTGAGTCAACTATGTCGACTTGAAGTTGTTACCGTAAGATTGAGAATATACCCGATAGAGTCTGATATTTGACCCACGTACGTGTTTTAAATTCTAAATAGGACGAAAGCTTAAGCATCAAATGATAGAGACTTACGAAATTTTAATATTCATATCAGAATAATTTGTTCAAATATCATTGTAGATCTACATAAAATCATATAGCTCTAATGGGAATAGCTAACATAGGAACAAAATGAACTAAAGTTTGTAGGGTTCATCTCTCTCCTAATTTGATAAGTTCTAAGGATGAACAACTCTCCGCATGCCATTTTCTCTTTGTTTTTTTTTTTAAAAAGAAAAAAAAAACAAGAAGAAGAAGCAAAATTAGACTCTTAATGATGAAAAAACAAAAGATGGATGACTCGTCACCGTGGGCATGATTTTGTCATGTACAGAGTTGGAATAGATGCAAAAATATCTCTATTTCCAACAAATATTTTGTAAACACTAAGAGTCACCAAAATAGATGCTAGTAATGATTTTTTTTTTTTTTTTTTTTTTTTGTATTAATTAGTATATTGAGGGAGTGTGGGTTACACACGCGCACACACCTCATGCAAAACTCCAACACTTCGAATTTGGTGAAGGGAGGCAGGAGTGTGGCTGCCACATGACTCACTCTATGCTCCAACACTGCATTGTTTGTTGCCATCTCAATTTAAATTATATATATATATATATATATATATATATATATATATCTCAGCTGAGTACCTGTATACTAACTAAAACAATTAAAACATATAATTTTAAATAAGTTTTATTCAAAAGATTGGAATGAATTACCTAACAGAAAGTAATCAAAACAAAATTATTTATGTTTGGTTTCGGTTGCTATTTCTAATTGGTTTGGTTTGATTCTGCGAAAATTGGCAAAAACTAAACTAGAACTGACTGATGTTTATCCCTAGGTGGCATTATCTCCCCTCCAATTTATGGGATTCCAAGTTCGGCTCCTATTGGCATTCAATTTGGATAATATTATTAAAAAAAAATGTTTTTGTAAATTTGACTATAAAATAATAGATAAGTGATATAGTTATTTTATGTATGATTAAGAACAATAATTTTTTTGAGAAGCATATTGGCTACTATTATGTTATATTAAGTAGGCATTGCATAACCAAAGTCGAAAACAAATTGATTAGAAAAGGGGGGGTGCATGTCACTATTTAGTGCCCAACAGTGCAATGTTTGTTTTAATCTTCAGAAAGGGAAAAAAACCAACTAATTAATATTTTTATTTATAGAAAAATACAAATAATAAAAGAATGATGAGAGACAACGAAATGACTACGCTCTCTTGTCTCCTTCCCCGATTCATATTCCCTTTTCTCTATCCACCTGACACGTGTAAATGAGAGGGAGAAGGAAGAACAGAAGGAATAAAAATCTATTTTTTTTAACAACAAGATGATATGATTACTTATCCAAATTAAAATTTTCTATATTATTGTTTTGAAAGTATAGGATATTACCCCTTAGACTAATTCTCTATACCTCTCATTTATAAGAACTATTATTATTTCCAAAGTATGCACTAAGAGAGTGTTTGATTGGGGTCGTAAGTGTGTAAGTGTAAAGTGGTTACAAAAAAATTTAAATTGATAGATAAACATTCTAACTTTATATTTAAACTCATAAAAAAAAAATTTATTCTATATGATATACAACTACACTTACATACGAACTCCTAACTAAGTTTGCAATTGAAATTAAAACCACTTATATAGTAATAATTGCAATTGAGAAAAAAAATTGTGCAACAATTTTCCTCTGTTTTTTTGCAAAAAATGATTGTATTATTAATAAATGAGGTATTTCTCGAACCTCTAGAAAATAAAGAACTACCTGTAATTTCCATGCTAAACACAGTAATACAAGTCGCTGAAATTTCAATTGTAGTAATATAAGTTGCAACTTACAATATTATTTTTTTTTTTTAAAGATGGACTGACACAATTTTTTAGGCTCAATTATATGACCTAAATTTTTCTACTCTTCTTCAATTAGCATAAAAGCTGAACTAAGATCTATAGGTTGATTTATAAATAGTTTGATCTAATTATCATAATAGATTAATTTAAGATAATTCACATAATATTTCATGAGCTTATCTTGTTGGCAATCATATACTTAATATGTCCAAACTCTCATCACATGATCTTATCTTATTTTATTTTTATTCATAAAGAAAATCAAGAAACAGATTCGCATGTTTTTATCTTGTATACACTATTTGAACAAACTCATTCCCTTTCGATTTTTTAAAAAAATAAAAGTATTATTTTTTAATCTTCTCTTTGTCAATATTCGTATATGACCCACAAAAGCTTACTACTTTTGGTTTATTCCTTAACTTTTTCTAATTATTCTTTTAAAATGTTATCTGTTCAATTAGTGATAATCATTTTATTTTCCATCTATTTTCAAATTTTGTTTCCTCCCTCTTGCATGATATTGATAGGGAAAATTAAAAAAAATAAAATCATAAGTGGCTCAATCATCTTAAACAAAATTGGTGAAAATAATGATGAGGACTTGGAGAATAATTTTTTTTTTTTAATCTTTATAACAATTTTTCAAGGATACGCACGGTCTTTTTTCAAATAGAATGCGTGTGGGTAGCACGTGCCGACTACAAAAGTCCAACAGGTAAGGTTTGGGGAAAAAGCCAGTTAAGGGAGTTGGCTGCCAGATCTTACACGTGGGATGCTTGCTGCGTGATTGGGGAAATTTTTTTTTTTTCAGAAAATAATTACAAATTTGTCGTTACCGTGAGAAAATATATCGTCATATTTAGCACATTCAAGCTAACATGTCACATGTGATATCACTTAAAAAAAATATATACCATAATTGACATTGCACGAGTAAATACGTAAACAGACGGGTAAAAGATATTTTTTAAAGAGAGAGACAAGACATACATAATAAAATTGGAAAGATACAAGCAATAAAGAATTAAATAATAAGACGGTAGTAAAATCTATTAGCAATGACGACAAGAATTTGGATCACAATATTTAACTGGTAATTGGATAAAAATGAGCTAAAGTGATGCTATTAAAAAAAAAAAAAAATTGGCCAAGAGAAAGAATGTAGTCTGCATAAATTCATTGCTACAAGCATGGAAAATGGATTTTTTTATTATTATTATTTTATGTTTTGATCCTTCACTACGTATGTAGAGACCCAAAACAATATCAACCTCTTTTGAGGAAAAATAAATTAAAAAAACTCATTTTCAATCAACAACAAATAACAATTTGTATTTGAATCTAATTCGTTACTTTATTAAATTCATCATAATTCGCGAAAAAGATACAGGTTGAAACATGACTTCACTTTCAATTAAAACTATGTTCGTAAATAGAAAAATCTAATGGTATGTTACATAAATGTGACAAATACTTGCAACATCATATCTATTTGGAAACAAAATACAAGGAACAGAAAACACTTAATCATCTGTCAATCGTCTAAATCAAATATTGTCTATAGTTACGAAAAAAAAAAAAAATATTATCTACGATTTGTTTTGGATCCCAACATGGGGTATTTACTGGTTTGTCCCTCAAATCTTTATATATTATGATTTTGTCCCCCAAATCTTCATATTTAGGATTTTGTCCCCCAAATCTCATAAGTTACAACAATTTAGTCCCCCTCTCTAATTTTTCCTAACACAGTTAAATATTTGACCATTTTACCTCTCTTTTCCTCTTCTATTTTCCTTCTCTCTTCTTCTTCTCTCTTCCTTCCCTTTTCTTCTTTTCTTCATTATTTTTCATATCTTCCTCCTCTCTTCTCCTTCTCTCTTCCTCTTCTCTTATCTTTTTCTTTTCCTATCTTCCTATATGAATTTAAAATGTGAATTAACTCCAAAATAGGAGAAGGAGAAGAGAGGAGGAAGAGAGAAGGAGAAGAGAGGAGGAAAATAGGAGAAATAATGAAGAAAAAGAGAAGAGGGGAGGAATAGAGAAGAAAAAGAGAGAAGGAAAATAGAAGAGGAAAATAAGAATAAAATGGTCAAATATTTAACTGTGTTAGTAAAAGTTAGAGAGGGGACTAAATTGTTGTAACTTGGGGGGCAAAATCCTAAATATGAAGATTTGAGGGACAAAATCATAATATATAAATATTTGAGGGATAAACCAGTAAATACCCCTCCCAACATTAATATATATTTATCTTGTATGTATTTTAAAAAGAAGGGATTAGATCATTGTCAACTTCAAAAGATCGATTTTGTTAGATGAAAAAAAAAAAGAAAAAAGAAAAAAGAAAAAAGAATACACATACGCTTAATGTATTGTACATATACATTCAATAATTATATTAAAAAAAAGTCAAAAAAAAGAATACATCAATACGGACGTGAAGAGCTGAAGGGGATGGCAACGAGAGGGAGAGATGGACGATAACTAGCTATCGTTCAATGCCTGCCCTTGCCCATGCCCATGCCCATGCCCTTGAGCAACTTGTCATGGCTAGCCCTCCACTTACAGTAGAGGTCTGCTCCAGCGGGCATCCCCCCGTAGTCGGCCTCCTCGCACGCTTCGCTGCACTGTTTGTTGCAGTTCGCCGGCGTGGTGTGCTGCTTGAGATTGCACTGCCTCACGCACTCGCACCAGCAGTTTTGGCCAGCCTCGCCTGCCTCCGGCGTGGAGAGGACCACGAGCACGCAGATGAGGAGACCGGCGATCGCCTTGTTGCTGACCATGGCCATCCCTTCGTTTGATTGCCTCCTCAATGGTGGAGGAATTTGGAGAGAAGGAAAATTTATTGGATGAAAGTTTTATCTTTTGATCGTAGAGACTAGAGAGGGTGCGTTTGAAATGGTCAAGAGAGGGAACGCAAGTAGGGTTTGGATTTTTACCTAAATTTGCTGAGGGCCAAGAGAAATTGGTGGCTGTTTAGGAAAAACTAAATTATTACCGATATCGGGCAAATATAAATATGTAGAGTGGATCTGCTGATCACGATGAGAACTTTTTTCTACGGCTCAACTCAGGATCAGAAAATGGAAGGGCCGGAGATAAAAATGTGATGTAGTATATGGAGAGATATCTGAGCCTTTGGCCACTGTTGCATTTGTATCTATTGGTTGGTCAAACCATTACTAAATCGGTGCCCATACATGTTAACTCTTAACTATTAAATCTCTAGAGATCTCCCACTACAAATACTTCGTTCTTATTTTTTAAATAATATTTTACAATCATTATTAATAAATTCAAAACTCTTCTCCATTGCCTCTCGCCATGAAATAGACCATATAAAGTAAGAAAATATTCTCCTTAAAAAAATCAAAATATAGTAAAATAAGAATTTATTTAGCAATATTCACTGTTATAAAGTCATTATAATTTTTTCCAAATGTATGCTAGTGAAACCTTGTACCTAAACCAGACAAACATAACCCTGAAAATATTTTCTTGGACTGAAATAATGGGGACTTAAATCAGATCAAAGGGAAATTTCTAAACGCACACCCCAAATAAGCGCACTCCCACCAGATCACTGCAATGGCCCCACACACATGCTGGGGGTGCTCTTAGAAATTTGGGATGTGCCTTTAGAATTTCCCAAGATCAAGATTTCAACTCATAATGAGTCACGTTAGGTAGCACTGGGCCTAAGTTCATTAGTACTGGGCCACGGGCTAAGAAGGGCCATTTATGTCTACTACTTGGGCCTCATATTCATCGTTTTCAAATGGGAATATACTGAGATTAGCAGAAGTTAAAAAGGCTTTATTAAGACGTTCTTTTAAGTGTAATTATGTTATGAATAACTCATAGTCCGACAGGGCATTATTAAAAAAATAAAAAAATAAAAAATAAAAAAAATTAGTTTTTTATATTTATAATTATATTCCTAACCCAAGGTATCTATCTAGTATAATAGTAACTAACAGGGGACATTATTTCAATATTCCACCTCAAGGACTATTTTTATGTCCCAAACTTCCCCTATTTTTCTATATACTGCAAAAAAATTTCTTAGTGCATTCGACAAATATATATACTTGACGGTTGTATTATATGTTTTTTTTTCTTTTTTTTTTGGGGTTAAAAGTCCCCAAAGAATCCCTCGATCCATGCGTACATGCTAAAATTGAAACATATATATATATATATATATATATATATATATATATATATATATATATATATATATATATATATATATATGTAGTTTTACAAAAAATTGGCATGAAAATGATTGGTCTTTCTTTCAAACTAATGGGCATAATATACGCTTTTCAAGCATAGAATTATACAGTAGCTGCGACACTAAATTTTTTTATATATAGTGCAAAAACTTGACAAAAATGTAGTTTGCTTCCATAGAGTCAAATCATGCATTTTTACGTGCTTCATCTGCACCAAATCTAAACTCATTAATATATATCCACTACGAGACGCTCCCTAAGAAAAAGATGGGATGTATTTAGAATTACTTGAACTGATAACTTCCATCACGTCAAGGTTATATCTCTTTCCGGTCCTATCAAGAAATAGAACTAACTAATCATAAGGCAAAGGTTCATGGAGACAGAGCTACTCAAACATGTTCATGTTTTGATTTGATCAATTGATGAGAGTCCTACCAAAATCTTTATGGGCCTTTAACTGATAAAGCCCCGCCCAACAGGCTGTAAAGATTATTGGATTGTCAGGCTGTAATGATGTGAGTCCTACCAAAATCATTTTGGGCCTTTAACTGATAAAGCCTCGCCCAACAGGCTGTAAAGATTATTGGATTGTCAGACTCATGATCTATGGACCTACAGGCTTACGAATTTTGATTCTACCCTTAATTTCCCTCAGCAAAGAATTCAGATGAGCTAATTAATAGATTAGCAGTTTTTAATGATTTGTTTGGAGTATCTCTAACCAATTCATTGAAAAAAAAAAAAAAAGACAAAAAGATTTTAGATTTATTAGATTTATTTCCACATTGAAAAAAATAGTTAGATAAACATGTGTTTCCATATGCTTACACTTATGACTTAATTAAGAGTTAATCTTTTTGGTTATTATGGACAAGATTAGATTAGTTCATCCCCACTCTCAAGTCTATACGAATCTTACGGTGGTATTACAGTCCATGTCCAATGGGCCTTCGATGAATTGTATTACTTTGAGAGTCTGTGCATATATTACAATTCAACTTGCATACAGCGGTGTTGTTGAGGAGATACGTGAGGCCGCGTTAGGAGCATAATAAGTTTTAAATACAAAATCAAAAATTAATTTAAACGAAAAACTTAGGCTAATACATAGTAGTTCCAAATTCATATTTAAACCCATGATCTTCTCTCGTTCTCTTCGGCCTTAGATTATACTCGTATATGAATACTTAACATGCATATAGTGTCATATCGAGTGGAATAGGCTGGACATGATGAGAAGCTCTATAGGGATACACATACTCTCACAATGTGATACGATCAACTTAATTTCTCAGGTAAAGTATCAAGATGTTACCTCTATTACCCATTGCAGTGACGAGAAGGACCAAGTGCAAATTAGAGAGGTGTTTCATGGGCTTGACTAGATTTTAGCCAAAGTAAAGATTTCTTAGGAATGCCTTCAATCTATTTATTGAGAAGTAGGGATTGCAATTGACTAATTTTTAATCCGTTCTATTCAAAATTTTGAATTAGAAAATTAAAATTTTTTACTTTTAATTTAAAATTTTGAATAGAAAGGGCCAAAAATTGATGAGTGATACGCACAGAAGTGAATTGGTAAGGTAAAGACAAAGAGATACTGGAATTTAGTCCCACATTGAAAAATAGTTACATAAAATGTGTTTAAATATATTTAGACTTACCGCTTAATCAAAATTAATTCTTTTGAGTCATATAAATAAGATTAGACAAACAAGTTCATCTCTAATTCTCTATTCATGTGCCTTAGCCCTACATATAACAAACTAATGAAATTTTAGAATTTGTAAATTCCTTCACAACGAGATTTTGGATAAGAAGTCAAAACCTGCCAAGTGCCCAGTATATGTAAAACATCTACCAAGAAGCTATCAGATATAATTTTTAAAATATGATGTAAAAGATCCAACACATCATGTAATCAAATAGTAATTAAGACCAACCCCATTCCTATCCTAGGTGTGTCCATCCATTCATATATGACCTTTACAAGCAGTGTAAAAAAACATTATTAGCTTAATTTAATTTGCTTTCGTGCAACATTGTGGATGGGGACTTTAGAGCTATATATGTAGTGGAGAGATTTTATTTTATTTTTACTTAAAACATAAATGGTGTGTATACTCATGGTCTATTAATCAGATGTTAACGAAGCAAAATATATATATATATATATATATATATATATATATATATATATATATATATATATATATATATATATATATATATATATATATCCTCACCATTGAGTGGACACTATGATAACATACAGGAATATTGGATTAATAAACGATATGGTGACTGTCCTGATGTCCAGGAGTGCGTGTATAGTGGAGAGTTAATTAGTATACATAAACTTCATTAGCCAAAATGCAATACCCAGCTTGTTTAATCCAATGTGCCACCTTTTCCTTCCTCTTTCTTCTTCGTTTCTCTTTCTTTTCTTCTCTTTTTCTTAATCAGATAGCCTCTCCAATTCAAATAATAATCTCTTAACTAGTCCTGTCTAATCACTGATCAATTAAGCTATTCATATAATAATCTCTTAACTAGTCCTGTCTAATCACTGATCAATTAAAATAGTCCAAGACAAACCTTTTCTTTTATTTATTTTTTTATTTTTTTATTTTTGTGTGTGTGTGTGAAGTTAGTAGTCTACGAATAAACTAGAGTTGGAAACTTGGCAAGATCATCTCGATGTGATGGTGCCAAGCAAGCTTGAGTCTCATCCATTTGCAGCCAACCGAAACACACAAAAATAGAGGCTCCAGAGCTCCACCAATTTCCCTTCGTCAATGGATTGATGATCTAAATCCAAATTTATTAAAATTAATTAATATAATAATCATGTTTTAGTGGAGCAAAAACGAGATTATACTAGAGGCGAAATTAATCAAATGTGAGATGTGCGTGATCCTGTACAAATTGGCCACTTGAGTTGAAGTTGAAAGAAAACTACGCACGTAAATATATTTATTTATATGAAGTCCACGATGAGTGCATGCGGCACCAAACTTTATAAAAACATGGTGCTTGGCTTCAAATTAAAGGCGCTTCATCATCATCATCATCATCTCTTTGATGTTGTCGTACCCCACGAGCATTCATGCGTGTTGCTCCAAAAAGAGCATCAAGGGATGGACTGAATGGGGGCAAAGGCCCGTGCATGAGAGAAATGGAAACTTTCATATAGAGAGACAAGGGGTAGATTTCTTGTCTCGTGAGTCCAAAGCCAAAACTTTTTAGTTAAGTATCTTAAATAATGAGGAATCATATCCACCGTAAGAAATAGGCTTGTTATCCGGTAAGATTAGGTCAAATAAAAACAACGGGAGTTTCTAGGGGAGCACACTATTTTTCCTAGTAAGCCCACTTAATAACGGAAAGTCCTGCTGAAACTACACTACAAAGTGGGCTCACTAGGTAAATTGATGTGCTCATCTAGAAACTCCCACAACAATTTACCTGACCACTAATGCATGGATTCGAAACTCTTTGAAGATCCAGATCTAATCCTACTATAAGCATATAGACCCTTTTTCCGAATGAATCCGTGTATTAGTTTTTTATTAGGATTTTACATATAGTTCACTTTTAAATCTTATCTATTAGTATGAGCGAATGGTAGCCTTTTCATTTTTCTATAGATATTTGAGTATGATCGTGTGATTAAGAATGACAATAGGTTGGATTGGAGTTGGATCCTACAAAATCTACTTGGAGATTCAGTAAAAACTCATGGAATCCATTTGGGATAAATACCTATTAAGAAATTTAGAATCCATCTGAGGATACAATACTAACAAATTATTAATATCCAGTTTTTGATTTTAGATTATTCAATATCTAATATTTTTTTTCTTAAAACATGTATGGATTTCTATTAAAATTCAAATAAAAACTACATATAGTCTTTTCTCTAAGAATTATTTTTTTTATTTTACTAGAAATATTTTAGTTATATCTAGATGCTTTCAATAGAATAAGTATAAATCATTTTAAGAAGAAAATAAATGAATTATTTTTTTACCAGATAAACTAACTCACCTAAATACATGTCAGGTTAGCGAGTTTGGATCTTTAAATATTCATATCTACATCTATTAAGAAATCAGATCTACTTTTAGAATTAGTGCCCTAACCAATAAGCTACGGGTATAATTTTTAAATTATCGGGCTCATGACCATACCTTCCTTCTTGTGACCACCCTTTGCTTTTTGAATTTGCTAGGACACATATTCCTAAATTTTAATTTCTTTAATGACAAGTACGAGTATTTTTTGCAGAAAACAGATATCTTACCCATATAAATAGGCATCCAAAATAGCGTCACATAAGAACTAATGTCTGAGAATAAAGAAACTAATGAAAATAAAAAAAAATACAAAATTTAACGAGATTCGGTAAATATTACCTACGTTTTTTGGCACCAACGATTAATCCACTATCACCAAGTTTCAAATTACAACGATCTCTGACCAATTGAAAACTCTTGCAAGAATAGGAGAATTTTTCCAAAACCTAAAAATCCAAAATTACAATTTGGAATTTTTTCAAATTGAAAAACTTTTCAAAATAAAAACTGTCTTCTCAAAACAGTTTTATAAAACAACTAATTGCTTTTGGGATGCATAAAACCAAAAATCCAAAGCCCTTTATATGGCCCATGAATTGTATCTCCTTAACTCCCAACCAATGTCGAACTATTGGAACCACACACAAATACAACAATCTCTATTTTGGCGAATAAGACCCACATTGTCAGCTTTTCTAAACTAAAATCTTCAAATTGACAAAACATTAACCAAATTCAAACAATATTTGAATTTAGTCAAAATCACCACCTTCGTCATCATATCAGCGGGATTCTCTGCAGTTCCAAACTTATGAAATAGTAGTTTCTCATCTTTAATAATTTCCCGCACAAAATGATACCTGACGTCGATATACTTCGTCTGTGCATGATAAATTTGGTTCTTTGCCAAGTGACTTACACTCTGACTGTCACAATACACAGTAACATATTTCTGAATAACCCCCAGGTCTTCAAGCAATCTCTGTAGCCAAATTGCCTCCTTTATTGTCTCTGTAACTACCATATACTCTACTTCTGTTGTAGGCAAAGTAACGGTGGACTGCAATGTTGACCTCCAACTCACTGGTGCTTTAACAAGAGTAAACACATAACCAGTAGTTAATCGACATTTATTCAAATCACATGTCTAGTTAGAATCAACATATCCAACCACACACTAATCAAGAGTATCATCATGCTCAAATACCAAACTAACATCTACGGTGTTTAGAAGATAACGTAGAATCCATTTCACAGCCTGCCAATGTTCTTTTCTAGGATCATGTATATACCTGCTCACATTGCCAACTGTTTGTGAAATGTCAAGTCTCATACACACTATAACATACATTAAGTTATAACCTGCACTTGAATATGGAACTCTCGACATATACTTATGTTTCTCATCGGTGCTAGGAGATAAAAATGAAATTAACTTGAAATAAAGAGCAAGTGGGATAATCACAGGTTTTGATTGTTCTTTCATGCCAAAATATTATAGCACATTCATCAGATATTGTTTTTGGAACAACCAAATCTTGCCTTTTTTTTCGATCTCTACTTATCTCCATGTCGAGAATTTTTTTAACTTCACCCAAATCTTTCATTTCAAACTTTTAATTCAACTGAGCTTTTAACTTTTCAATCACTTCTTGGTTCTTCAAAACTATCAGTATATCATCTATATACAAGAGTAAATAAATGAAAGACTCATCATGTAGCTTGCGAACATACACAAAATAATCAAATTTGCTTCTAGTGTACTTCAACTCTATCATAAACCGATTAAATCGCTTATACCACTGTCTCAGAGATTGCTTCAATCCGTACAATGATTTCTTCAATTTACAAACTTAATTTTCTTTTCTAGCAACTTTGAATCTATCTTACTGAGCCATATAGATTTTCTCTTCCAAATTACCATATAAAAATGCGGTTTTCACATCAAGTTGAACTAGTTCCAAATCAAACTGTGCTACTAAGGCTAACAGAATCTGAATGGAAGAATGTTTAATGACTGAAGAAAATACCTCATTATAATCAACTCCTTCCTTCTGAACGTAGCCATTCGCCATTGCCTTGTAGCAGACATCATTCTTGTCAGGAAATCCTTCTTTCTTTGCAAATACCCATTTTCATCCAATTGTCTTCTTATATTTAGGTAGTTGAGCAACTCTCAAGTTTGATTCTTCTGAAGTGACTGCATCTCTTCATCTATTGCTCTCTTTCATTTATAATCTTCTAAACTTCTAATTGATTCTCTACAGATGGAAGGAATATCATCTACAGCTGGAAGTGCATAAGTCACCACTGTATCAAGTAAGTGAGCAAGTTTTTTAATTTCTCGACGTGGCCTGTTATGTGCAATTGAGTTTGGTTTGCTATTGAGATTCTTAGTTTGTAACATCTTTCTCTTTTTCTTCGACACCATCTTCCATCACTGGACTGTCGATATAAACTGGGTCAACTCTGATTTTTTCAAACTCCACCTATTGCAAAGAACTCTCCAGCTGCTACTGAACATAACTGGTTTTCTTCTCTTTTCCAGAATTGCTAAGTGTCATTTTTTTCAACATGACGACTTCATCAAAGGTAACATCCCTACTAAAAATGATTTTGTTCGAATTTGGACACCAAAAGCGATATCCTTTCACACCCGAGCCAATTCCCATGAATAATGCATTCTTGGCTCTCGGATCCAACTTAGACTTCTTTATATGATAATAAGCAGTGGAACCAACACATGTAAGGAATCATAATTATAAGTAGGTTTTCTAGACCATACTTTAATCAGCATCTTGGCTTCAATTGCAGCTGATAGTAATTTATTAATGAGATGACACGTATAAATCACTGTCTCAGTCCAAAATCCCTTGCTTAACCCAGTATTAAATAGTATACATCGAACCTTCTCCAGCAAAGTCCAGTTTATGCGTTCTGCCATTTCATTTTGCTGTGGTGAATCTGTGTTGGTGAAGTGTCGAACAATACCTTCATCTTGGTAAACTTTCAGAAACGAATGACTTTTATACTCACCATCGTTGTCTGATCTGAGCTTCTTTATCTTCCTGTCTGTCTAAGTCTCAATCATCTTTTTTCATTTGGAAAAAAATCCCAACACTTCATCTTTAGTTTTTATCATATACACCCAAATTCTTTTAAAGTAATTATCAACAAAAGTAACAAAGTAATGCATCTTTCCCAAAAAAGGTATTTTACTAGGTCCCCAAATATCAGAGTAAACATATTCTAAAATACCTTTAATATTATGGATAGCGATGCAAACTTCACTCTTGTCCTCTTTCTCATGACACAATACTCACAAAAATTCAATTTACAGGTTTTTGCACCTTTTAATTAGCCTTTCCTCACTAAATTATGCAAAACTCTCGTACCTGCATGACCAAGTCGCATGTGCCACAATATAGTTGTTTTTGCATCCTCTTCAGAGATTGTAACCGCTGATCCAATAACTGTACTACCCTGAAAGTAGTATTAGTTATTCTTTCTCGTACCTTTCAACACCACAAGTACGCCTGAAGTGACTTTGAGAACTCCATTTCGGATAGATATAATGAAATCTTTTACTTCTAACTTTCCCAAAGAGATGAGATTCTTTTTCAAATTTGGTACACACCGAATATCTGTCAAAACTCTGATTGATCTATCATGATTTTTTAAACGGATTGAAAAAATTTCAGTTGTTTTGTAAGAGCTGTCGTTGCTCATGAAAACAACTCCTCCATTAAATTCTTCAAAATTGAAGAATCACTCATTGTGAGGACACATATGATAGTGCATCCAGAATCCAAAATTCACTCATCAGAATGGAAAAATGAAGATAGACCAACCAATGCAAAATCTGAGTCATCATCTTCACATTTGGCTACACATGTATCAGGATCAGCCTTACCCGTATCTTTTTTTTTCAACTTTGGACAATTTTTCTTCCAATGGCCTTTCTCATGATAAAATGCACATTCATCTTTACCAAGTCTGCTTCTTGGCTGGGATCTGCCTCTCCGATTGGATTTATGACTCTGAGATCAACATCTGACAGCATATGCCTCAGCTGTATTATACGCATGTTCCTTCTGATCTTTTTTCCTGATTTCAGACAATGCATACTTCATCAAAAGTCACATTATCATTACCACGAAAAAGAGCAGTGACAAGCTGATCATACTCATCAGGAAGAGTGACCAACAATAATAAAGTCTGATCTTTATCTTCAATAATCTCATTCAAATTTAACAAATCTTCTATTAATTTATTAAAAATAGCAATGTGATCGTTGATGGATGTACCTGGTTGATACTGGAAGTGGAACATTTTTTTCTTCAAATAGAGCCGATTCTCACTGTTCTTCTTCTTAAAATTGTTCTCTAACTCATTCCGCATCTTACTTATAGACATCTCTCATGAAAGGATACTTCTGTTCTCTTATGAGACAAGATCGAATGGTACTATATACTTGATAATTGATTCTTTCCCAATTTTTATCGATCATTTTCTCTGACTTCGCCTTTTCCAGAGCAACATCTAACTCTTACTGATAAAGAATATCTAAAATCTCGCACTACCACAATCTGAAGTTGTTACGGTCATCAAACTTCTCAAGTTCGAACTTTGTATTAGTCACAGTAACTTTAGCTAGTGTAGACGAGAAGTTTCTGCCATTTTTTCAATAATTTTCCTATGCCAAGATCGAACCTTTGGTTCCGATACCACTTGTTGCGGAAAACAGATATCTTACCCACACAAATAGGCACAAAAAATATTGTCACACAAAAACTAATGATAGAAAATAAAGAAACTAATGCAAATAAGAGAAGATACAAAATTTAACGGGATTCGGTAAATATTACTTACGTTCTCGGGGGCCGATAATCAATCCACTATCACCAAGTTTTAAATTACAACGACCTCTAACAAATTGAAAACTCTCCCAAGAATAGGAGAATTTTCGCAAAATCCAAAAATCCAAAATTACAAGTTGGAATTTTTCCCAATTGGAAAGCTTCCAAAAATAAAAATTGTTTTTTAAAAACAGTTTTATAAAACAACTAATTGTTTTTGGAGATGCATAAAACCAAAAATCCAAATCCCTATTTATAGGGCCCATGGATGGTGTCTTCTTAATTCCCAACTAATGTAGAACTATAGGAGCCACACACAAATACAAAAAAAAAAAAAATAGAAACTATGTACTGATGCACCAATGAGAGAAAATTTGGAGAAGTGCATGGGTAATTAGAGAAGATTTGATTCACATTTTTTAAGGGGTATTTACATGTTTGTCCCTTAAATCTTTATAAATTATGATTTAGTCCCCCAAATCTTCTAAGTTACTACAATTTAGTCCCTCCATTAGTTTTTCCGTCCAAATAAACGGCAGAATTTAATTTTTACTTTTTTAAATAATAAAATGACTTAAATATCCCTATAAATAAAAAGGGGGAAGAATAGAGAGATAAAAGAGAAGAAGAAGAGGGGAAGCTAATGAACCCAATGAAAAAAAGGAGAAGAGAGGAGGAAGAGAGAAAGAGAAGAGATGAGGAAAAATAAAGAAGAAGAGAAGAGAGGAGGAAGAGGGAAGGAGAAAAAAAGGAGAAAGAGGGAAGAAGGAAGTAAGGCGGGGTAAAATAAAAAAATCAGGTCAAAAAATAAACTGGGCTAACGCAAGTTAGAAAGAGGGACTAAATTGTAGTAATTTAGAGAATTTGGGAGACTAAATTCTAAATATGAAGATATGGGGGACTAAATTATAATTTATAAAGATGTAAATGACAAATCTATAAACACTCCTTTTTTTAAAACCATGCATTAAAATAAAAAGAGTGCAGGAAATGAGAACATGCACATATTTTTAATTTAAAGTGTAGGTTATCTGACCTTAATAAAATGCAAGCTCCGTATGTTTGCAGCCATGTATGCTACACAGAAGTATTTATAACATAAATAATGGCTTCTTTATATTTCTTTTTTCTATGCGACCTAAATTCATGAGTCGGCAACCACTGTATAAGCCGCTACTTTTATGTAGTTAATCCCAAGTTCCTAGCTATTGAACTAACGTATCATTATTTGTTAATTAATCACAATAACATATTAATTCTTGGTTTTTTTAAGTCTTTTTTTTTTTTTTTTTGCTAAGTAAAAAAAAAAATTAAAAATTAAAAAAACCATAAAATTTGGTGCTTCTCTAAAAAAGCAAGCCACCATAATCAAGTGATCTTAGTGCTCGAACCATACAGCCATAGTATCTTACAACAATATATAGCTAGGGCGATTATCTTATATATGTTCAAATAACATAAGAGTATAAGAAATTTTCTTTTTTTCTTTTAATTTTCATTTGGTCACAGTGGTTGTTTCATGTGCCTACATGCAATTGATGTACTGATTACTATTCACATGTTTCGATTTATTTTATTAATTCCCGATTAATGGAACACAAGGGGTCTCAACCCTCTGCTAAAAAAAAAAGTACAACTCATAAGTAGTTCTAGTTTATTGTGACCATGCAGGCACTCCACATCATTCATAATTATTCACGTAGAGAAATGATTATTTTACCATATAACTTCATTCTGTATGTTCCTACTTCTTATATCTCGTTTATGATGTAAATGAAATATTATTGTAAATATATATTTGGTATTAGAATCACATAAGAGAACATAAGAGGTGAGCTGATAGCGTAGGAAATTTCTTTTCTGTAGCTCATTTCAAGTTTATTTAATTCTATATATTAGTTAACCGCATTCATACACATATAAGATTTCTTAGTTAAGTTTCGAGTTACACGTCTTTTTCCTTCTAAAAAAAGCCTCTATCTTTTACGTAGCATGTTCATTCTGTCTTGAGCCTCATTTTTACAACTATATCAAGAGCCCCTAGTAGATATGAAGCTGTATCGTTAGTGAGCTTCGACTACTTAAAAGATTCAAGCTACAACCATCTCTTAATAAAACAAAACTATATGTTGCTACAAAATGGCATGTTTCAATGTTATGAGATCTCAAGTCTCGCCTGTTATAAGTAGTTAAATTTTTTTCTGAGTAAAGTAAACATTGAACTTTTTTTTTTTTTTTAATGAAGTCTAAAACAAGCCAACTTTCAAATCTTTAATGACACCGAGCTCCCATCAATTTCACCTATAGTCAGTGATATATATATATATATATATATATATATATATATATATATATATATATATATATATATATATATATATATATATATATATATATATGAGGAAACGGAAAATTCACCGACGGTGAAGAGAGTTTCTTCACCGTTGCTTAGATGACCTAATAAAATTATTACACGTGGCGCCACTCAAAGGGTGGTTAAAAGAGTTCTTTTATTTGTTACTTTAAGTAGCGTCACGTGTAATAATTTTATTAGGTTACCTAAGCGGCGGTGGAGGAACTCCCTTCACCGCCAGTGAATTTCCCGTTCTCTCTCTCTCTCTTTATATATATATATATATATATATATATATATATATATATATATATATATATATATATATATATATATATATATATATATATATATATATATATATAAGTAAACAGGAAATTCACCGGCGGTGAAGAGGATTTCTTCACTAGCACTTAGGTGGCCCAATAATTGTATTGTACGTGGCGCCACTCAAAGGGTAATTATGAAAATTCTTTTATTTATGGCTTTGAGTGGCACCACGTGTAATACAATTATTGGGCCACTTAAGTGTTATTCCACTTAAGTGCTAGTGAAGGAATCCTTTTCACCGCCGGTGAATTTCTTGTTCTCTCTCTCTCTCTCTCTCTCTCTCTCTCTATATATATATATATATATATATATATATATATATATATATATATATATGGGATTATTGTAGGTGAGCCGCCAGCTCAGGAAAAGTTACGTGAGCTAGCGACAAAACTTTAATAACTCAATGATTTTTCTTTAATTTTTTTAACAATACTATCTCTGTCTCCTTAACTTCTTTCAGATTAAATTTCATAAATTTTGGAGTTCATGAAACCTTTCGTCAAGTGCATACAAAATCTTCTATTCATTGAAAACCGTTAATTTTGTATTAACTTGATGAATGACCAAATCAAAATTAAAACCCAAAAAATTAGGTATGAGTGAATCTTAGGGGGTCTAGATCATAATCCAAAAGAAAATTTTTAAAAAAAGATCATTGGAGATAGTGGAAATGAACTGCAGCTCAGCTAACTTGCGTGAGCTGGCAGCTCATTTCCATATCTATATATATATATATATATATATATGCAATACTATCAACTATTCAACTATTGAATTTGTCACTCGAAACCTAGTATATGTTAGTACCAATTCTCTATCACCACCTCATTTGATGGTGAGGCTAACTGCATGCATGACAACTACATATACATTTATCTACTAGCTAAGCATAAGCATATACGTGAACACGTCGCTCGTGATGGGAGCTAAACTTTATCACTTTCCCACTTGCCCCCATTTTTTTTTAAAGATGATACTGATAGTGTTGCTTGGTTTCTGAGTCTTCAGAAACCAGCATATGATATAATAAAATAAATATGGAGAAATTTCTGAGCTTTATTTAGAAAAACATGATATCTTGATCTTGCTAGTTTCAATTGTTTGGAGTACGTGTTCACAAGTTAGCATAATTATACGATTAATCATGGAGTAGCTCTTTTGTAAGTTTGTAATTGCATGTACATCCTTCAAAGAAAAAGTTAATTTCCACCGTTTGGTTAGAGGGAAAATTAGAAAGAAAAAAAAAGGAAAATAAAGTGAGAGAAAATGTATTAGGTTTTTTTTTTCTTCCTTTTCTTCCTCAAATTCAAGAGAAAATGAAAGTTGAGAGAAAAAGGAAAAAGGAAGAGAAATTTTTGCAGAAATTTCCTTGTAATTTTAGTTTCAAGATATTTTTATTTTTTTTGAAGTTTGGACCATTTGGTTATTATATGCTTAATTATTTAAAAATTAAAAATTATATCAATAATATGTAAATTAATATTAAAATTTTCTATAGTTTAATTAGAATTATATTTTTCTTTTAATTTTCTATTGAGTAACCAAATATAAAAAACTGCTTTCTTCTAAAATTTCCTTGAAATTTTCTTCTTCATTTTCTTTCTATCCAAACATAAAAAAGGAAACTAACTTCAATATCATTTTCTTTTCTTTTCTTTTCTTTTCCTTTTTTCCTTTCCTTTTCTTTTTTTTTTTCCTTTATTTTCCCTCAATCCAAACACAGCGGTATCTAAAAACTGTTTAAAGAACAAATTCCCAACTGAAAAAAAGGTCGGTTTACTTAGAAAAGCGGTGTGCTGAAATAGAACTTTCCCCTTGTCTCTCTTATTTTACAAATTTACCCTTTGCTTTAAATGCCCTTCTCTCCTCTCTCTCTCTCGTAATAAGAAAAAGTCAACGGTGTAGTAGACAATTCTAGTATTTTTATTGTTGGATGAAAAAACAAATTGAATCTTTCTTAATGCTTGTTCTCAACTCTGAAAACACTATTTTTTTAAGATAGTTTGAGTAAGTTTGTCAACTCCTGACAATTAATAAAATAAGGACAGATACACTCGTGATTTAAGCTCAAAAAATAAGGAAAATCCAGTAGAAAAAGATAATTATGTAGTTTGTAAAATCATGTTGGGTTTCTATGGTGTAAGTTTCTTTCTCTAAATTTACGGGTTAATTACACTCATACTTTCAGTAGTATGAGGAGTGTATAATTTATCACCCCTAAAGTTTAAAACTCTCACTTAAACTTACTGAACCATAGAAAAAAATTAACAGGAAAATTCAGATGAAAATATTTTTTCCGCAATCCAGAAGGTCTAAGTGAGAGTTTAAAACTTTAGCGATGATAAGTTATACACCCCCACACTACAGGGGATTTGAGTGTAATTAATTCTAAATTTAATATTTCGCTTTCCCAATTTATAACAAAGTTTTCGTGTTGTTGATTTCTAGTGTAATGCTTCTTTCCTATGCCGCCTATTGGTACTATTGGAGTAGGATTGCCCCGCAATACAGAACCTATAGGTGTAACCTTTTGTTCAATACTAAAATATATAATTAAAGTAAATTAAAGTATCTGAGGCTGGATCAATCGAGGATACACGACAGAAGGAATTGTTCTATCTCCAAACTTTATCGTCACTAAGTGTAGCTTTATTTCAAAAATTGGGTACTTTCTATTCCAAACCATATCTTTTCTCGTAAGAATGAAGTGAGGGCTAAAAAAAAACAAGAATCAAATCACACCATCTTTATAATAGGTAAATGCCTTTTTTTCCCTGAAGTTGTCGAAATTATTCGTAATAAAATATTGGCTATAATCGAAAAGGTCTTATCAATAAAATTTCCACTCATCCGAGATCTAGGCATAATTAGTGCTTTGTGTTTGGAAATTCATGTGAGTATAGTTCCATATTGGATAAAACAAGAGAGTTCGCGTGTTTAAATACAAATCCGAGAGCTCTACCTATTAGTTTAAGTTTTTGGTACAGATTGGTTCTCATTTTTGTGTTTAGAGTCCATCCATTTTCCAAGAAGAAGTGAAGCCGGTATGAAAATCGAAGTGGTCGGGTGTGACTTTGGCTCTGATTTTCCACGGTGCACCATATGGATGGTTCAAACCAAAGTTGAGATCCTTTCGGATCAGATTGGTTTGAGGTTTTTGGAGCATCATTGGCATGTTTGGTAATTTGTATAGTATTTACAATTTGGACCAAGTAGTTCGTGATCTTTATATTTTGTACCTAGTTGAGTCAGATGCTATATCATTTTAGGTAGTCAGCAAGCTAGAATGCTAGCTGTTGCGTATCATGAGTCAAGTCATGTATATTGTTGGCCAGCTGGTTTCCAAAGCAGGCAAAGCCCCTTAGTAAAGTAAATGATAGTTTCTCGAGAGATTACAAAAACTTGGTTTTGCTTAATACGTGCCAAAATAAAAATAAATATCCCTGTTGACTGAAGAATAATATTTTAACATGGCATGCATGGCTTTTGGTGACCACACATATGAACAACGTGCTCTAAAATTCTATCCTTTACGTGCAGATTCATATTATACTAATAAATAGAGAAAATACAAAATGAAAGAAAACTGAATGTCAAGTATAAATCACATGATGTATACAGCTTTCTCTAGAGTTATATGGAAGTAAGTATGCTATACTTGATATTATATATTATCTGACAAATTTTATAACACTTAAAAATAAAGATTTTATTTTGCATATTCTTAAGATTAGTAAATTAAATGTTGGATTTTAGAAAGGATAAGACATTAAACTGATTTTTTATCAGAATTTTGGGTTGCATATAGTTATATCTTGTCGATTCATATATGATATTTCGCCGGACAAAATCGAGAAAGTGGATCACAATAGAGGATTACTTTCTTCTTCTTCTTCTTTTTTTGAGTTAAAACGGTGAGCGTTCTACATTCCATCGGTTATAATTAATAAAACAGATATAATCGTCTTACATAATCATCATAAAAGGCAAGATCAAAGACTTATACCTCTACAACTATGGTACATACAAGGAAGTCCAAATAAAACAAACAAAAAGCAAATGAAATAAAAGGGAGTGAGATCTAGGCGGTCGTCCCCCAACGCCCTTAGACGGTGCGAGGGCGCACGCACCTGCGAAAGCAAGTTGAAGAAGCAATTGTAAGTAAATTAAAATTTATACTATGATAATATAAATCATATCTTTATTGGTCTACAAATATTTTGATTATAACGTAATAATACATGTCTCATAAAAATAGAGGAATCCAATAACGGGTGAGAAAACAGCACCAGATGATGTTTGGTTAAAACAACACAGTAATTGAATGCGCAAAGAGATTTACAGTGGTCTGATGCAAAATCACAAGAAATACATATCAGTGTTTATATTATATCTACTTTATGTTTTACTTATTTCCATTCATTTACATATATTGATTATAGATATATTTCTCAGTTGTGCCTATATATGTCCGTAACTTGAGTTGTATACTTTAATAAGTAGAAAATGTAACAAATCACCATGAATCACATTAAATTTTTATATTCTATTTTAGGAGTGTGTTTTCATACTCTCATAAATATTTCATGGTAATTGGTTGATATTTTGACTGACAAGTAGATATATTCCTCAGTTGTACTCATATCTGTCCAGAGTTTGAATTGTGCACTTTATTAAGTAGGAATTGTACCAAATCAACCTGAATCATATTGAAATTTTATATCATATTTTAGGATTATGTTTTTAAACTCTCATAAAAATTTCACAATACTTGGTTGTGATTATGAACTCAAACTAAATATTTTCTCAGCTGCACCGGTATCGGACTGTTGCATAAGCGGTGTACTAAATTAGTTAGAAATTATATCAAATCACCATGGATTGCTTTAAAATTTTATATTTTATTTTAGGAGTTTGCTTTCATACTCTCATAAAACTTTTACAGTAATTGGTTGATATTTTGACCAACAAGTAGATATATTTCTCAGTTATACATATATCTGTCCGGAGTTAGAATTGTACACCTTATTAAGTAGGAATTGTACCAAATTAATCTGAATCACATTAAAATTTTATATCCTATTTTAGGATTATGTTTTTAAACTCTCATAAAAATTTCACATTAATTGATTGTGATTATGACCTCAAACTAAATATTTTCTCAGCTGCACCGGTATCGGACTTGTGCATAAGCGGTACACTAAATTGATTAAAAATTATATCAAATCACCATAGATCAGTTTAAAATTTTATATTCTATTTTAGGAGTTAGTTTTCATACTCTCATAAAACTTTCACAGTAATATGTTGATATTTTGATATGAAACTAAATATTGATTTTGTCAACTGTGTCAGTTAAGGTATAGTGTGTGATTTCTAGACTATATACAACAAAAATTATATCAAATAATTATGGATCACATATAAAAATTTGAATTATATTTTTAGAGTATTTTATGATACTCTCATAAAAATTCACATTAATTGGTTGATATTTTGCCCTCCAACTTAAATTTATATTCTGTTTTTAGAGTTTGTTTTGACCATTATTACTAATACCTTTAGTTATTATTATTTAATTGCAGGAAAAACTATATGAGCTTGTCGTGAAACAAATACAAGATGATGAATCTCAGATGTCTCGTGATGACATATTTCTTCATATGCTTGGTGAGAAATCAGGATATTTTTTAGGAAAAGGAGCAGGGAAAAGGCCTTCAAGTAAAAAACCTCGGCAGGATGTTCATGAGCAAGTAGAGAATGTTATAAGTGATGCTAGAGAGACAATGATGGTTGAAGTGGCTCAAAAATTTAGAGAAGAAGTTCAGACTGAATCAGATGAGAAATTAAAGAAACAGCTAGCTGAGTCAGATGAGAAATTAAAGATACAGTTAGATGAGTCAGATAAGAAGTTGAAGACAAAGTTACAAGAAGTACGAGCTGAAATTAGAGCTGAAATGCAAACTGAGTTCGAGTCCATGTTTCAAGAACGAATGGCTTCTCTTTTTGGTTCTATATCACAATCAAAAAATTGATTTTTATGTGTTTATATGGATTTAATACTTTGCTTCGAACAAAAACAAGTTACAATTTGTGCAAGACTGAATCGTTTTTCTTATGAATATTTTAGCATGTTTATGTGATGAATTTTATTTTTTTATTATACATCATTGATATATATATCAGCTAATTATAAAACATCTCCTGTGAATATGGTGTTTCAAAATATGAATGATTGTATATGAATGATTATATATATTGCATTTGTAACATATATTTGTATTAGCTATTTGAAGATGCAACGACAATATCGTCACTGATAAATTTATTTGTGACAATTGATAATATCACAGAATTTGTGTTTTAGCGACAATACATATTGTTGCAAATTATAACTTTTAGTGACACTATTAAAAACTTGTCACTAATAATTGCTTATTTGTGACAATATTTGTCGTCACTAATTTTGTAGTTAATGTCATTATATAGTATTATATATATATATAGTGACAAATAATCATGTTTTCTGTGACACGTATTATTATCACAAATACGATTTAGTGATGACAAACGTTGTCACTAAAGAGTCATAATAATGACCATGTAATAGTTTTTCTGTAACAAGTTTTATTGTCACTAATATGATTTAGTCATGTTGAAAGTCGTCACTGAAGAGTCGTAATAGTGATGATATAATAACTTTTTAGTGACAACTATTGTTGTTACCAATATGAATTAGTGACGATATTAGTTGTCACAAAAAATATTATAGTGACATTCTAGGTAGTGTTTTGTGACAAGTCATAGTTGTCACTAAAAACTATTTTCAGTGACGGACACTAAAAGTCGTCACAAAAACATTTAGCGATGGCCACATAAGCGACGACACTTAGTCGTCACTAAACTCATCACTGAATATTTTCAGTGACAACTTGAAGACATTCAGTGACGACTTTTGTCATCACTAAAAACACATTTTCTTCATCGCTGGCCGGTAAGTTGGGTCCAGATAATTGACATCCAATTAACATAATACGTTTATAATTTAGAAGCAATATAAAAAAAAAAAAAAATCTAATTCTTGATGCACCGAGATCAAATTAATTAATAGCTTATCAGCCATCATGGCAGCTCATTTTATGTGATATATAAAATTATTGTGATGCAACATATATATACATATACAGTCGTAACCATCTACATTAGTCGAAGATCTCGCTGGAGATCACGTCAGCAAATTATGTTCTCTGATCAGCGCCAGAGAGAGGACAAATATTGAAATCTCCATCACTGTTTAAATATTCTAATTTTGATTTAAAAATTATTCTCCCAAAATAACAACCACCCAATTTGCGCATCCAATCTTTGTCCGATCAAGCACAAAATGAAAGTCCAAAAGCTTATCTTTTTAAAGCTAAGAGACATCTCCCTCTCTCCAGAAGTGCACATATCATTCACGTAAACATCGACACATCTTTTTCACTGTAGCCTGATTCAAGCTGTCTTAGCTCTCGCCTTCACTTTGCGTACGCAAACCCTTGGAGGACCAAGTGTTTGTATATCGATGAGTGTGACTATGGGAAAGATACATACTAGAGGTTGGTGGTGTTTATTCAACTAAGTTTTGACTCTGGAGTAGCTAGCTAGCCGTGCTTTGAGCTTACAAATGATTATTGGTTGGTGTTTTTATCACTCCATCAATTTGTCGTATACAAACACTCATTTTCTATTTTCTTTCTGATTCTTTTGTACTTGTCATCTACATAAACATTACTTAAATTTTGGTTCCATGTAACACCCACCCGTCTAAATATGTAGAAAAAAAAAATTAATTATAAATATTTTTTACGTATTTATAGTCAAGTTTAGTGGTAATTAAAATGACAGATTGATAATGGAGTAGGTTCAACATTGATCAATTGTGACCTTTGACCAAAAGTAAATAAATAAAGTTATAAATGAACATGCTAACGGGATTTTTTAAGGTTTAGTTTGACTTTGTTTGGTTCGAGAGAAAGTGAAAAAAAGTAAAGAAAAGAAAATAAGAAATAAAATTGTTTCTTCTTTACTTGGTTAATTTTTAGTTCTTTTTTCATAAGTTTTCTTCTTAATTTTTCTCGGTACCAAAAAGTAAAAAGAATTTTAAATTCAAACTAACAAATCAAGTTTCTTTGAGATCGCTTGTACACATATGCATGCACAATGTCAAATTCATCTGATAAACATTTTGCTTATATGCATGCATATGAAGGTTGAAGAGAGTATTGAGTCCCATGGATGTTGAAGAGAGTATTGAGTGAGGGGCCAACCCAAGCATCCCTCCTTGAGTTCTATGCAGGGCCATTTGGTACAAGATGTTACCAAGCAGCCACAAAAACCAGAGGGTTACCTTGGTTCTCGGAAATTCTAAGTGAGCCCCCAAACAACTTCTAAGTGTTTGGCAGCAGAGGGCTCACGGGCTCACTTAGCAAATGGGTAGGCTCATTTAGAATTTGCCCTTCGTTCTTGATACTTGCTCAAGAGAAACTGGAAAATTTGCCTTATGACTTCTCCTTAATTGAGAATCTCTAGTAGTGTATGATAGCCTAAAAGGGTACTTAATTTTTTTTTTCTTACAAAAAAAGCATATTAATTACTCTTCTAACCCACACGACTCACTGAGGTGAGCTTCTATCGGTTCGAGTACTAGTATCTCATGCCTCCATAAAACCGAGCAAAAAATACTATCAAAACATTTCGGTCCGGTTTGGATCTGTTTGGCGGACTCACTTGAGACAAGAATGAAACATTGATTGTGTATTTAAGGCCTAACTCCGGCAAAATAACGAAAAGAGGAGAGTCATTAGCTTGGAGCTAAGGCAAAAATTTCTTTTGACTAAAACAACGGGCTATTGCTCTGTGTATTCTATTAGCAATAATTAATAGAACTGATACAAAAGACCAAACAAAAGTGTTCCGAGACATATGCCTTCTGAGCCAAGGCCAAAATTGACATTAAAAGAAACATGAAAAAAAAGAAATAGTTATGTACTTTAGTCCTCCGACTTTGCCCTCAACAGCTCCTACTCCTGAACCCAATCTAAGGGTGGTTTAGTGATTCTTGATGTATAACAGTGCAACTCAACTCTGCACCCTACGTAAAAAATTGTAGCTCCCACACTCTGGGCACTTGCTGCCCAATGCAATGAGGCCTTTAAAGTAATTTTATTTTTAGAGAGGGAGTTGGATAGTTACACCAAAGTTCAATAGTTTAACATCCTAACTCCAGCTTGGATCCCCATCCAAAAGATGAGCTTGTATATCTTCAAATAATACCCAGAGTCACTCTGGCTAGAAAGAGTTCGGTTTAAAATAAAAACATGATCGAAATCAGTATGAATTAGCAAAATCGAGCCGAACTGTGAAAATTCAGTTGGATTTCAGGTATCGGTGTTCGAAAATGTGACCTCAGTTTAAATAATTTATTAAGAAAATTATATATATATATATATATATATATATATATATATATATATATATATATATATATATATATAATACTCGAACTCAGTACTACTCAATTTCTCTTCAAAATTCATGCTGCTTGGTCTCCTCCACACTATATGCTTCATCGTTAAATCAACCAAAAGTGCAGTTCGGTTTTGTCAAAATTTATTTTATCCAATTGAAATAGACCAATACTAGCTCATAGTTTACACTAAAATTTTAAAAAAGGAAAAATAAAATAAAGTAAAAGGGTTAATTCTAGTGAAACCCAATGTACTATAAAGACAGCATTACTTATTACTTTTTAACTTCAAAACTCTCAATTTTGTTAGCCAGCAACTTATTATTCTCATTCCTATTTAAAATCAATTATACTTTTTATATGAAAATCCAAAATACCTTCTCCTCTCTTAAAAACTCACGCTGAACCGAGGAAGAAGCAGGTATTTTAGAATTTTTCATATAAAAGGTGCGATTAAATTTAAACATATGTAACAATCGCAATATGTTGACTAAGACCGTTAGAGATTTAGAGATTAAACTGAGAATTTTAAAATCAAAGAATAGCAAGTTATACTATTTATATAGTACAGGAGTCTCACTACAATTAATCCAATAAAAGTATCATGATAAACCATCATCTTTTTTTTTTATCAAAAAGATTCCGATGGCGCAGCGAAACAGCTGGACCCACGGAGCCAAACTCTCCATTTTAAAAAAGCAGAGCACCAAACGATAATAGATAATCAAACCAACTTACTTTCTAAAAAAGCACATGAAACAAACACGAACACCCCCTTGCTCCGCTCTCCGCCATTATTTTTATTTTTACCACGTCCTGCGCCCCCTATTTAAACCCCCTCCCCCTCACTCACCCTCAATTTCAGAACTAAAACATTTCATTAAGCGGATCCCGTCACCGCCTGCCTCCGATCACCGATGACTCCTAGAGCACAGAACTCCGACGATAAGGCGGAGTACGTGGTGGAGGACGAGCCCAGGGAGCGGATCGAGTCCTCGCGCGGCAGCCGCCTCGCCATATTCGCCCGGGAGTTCGGCCCCAGGCGGTTCAGGAAGCGACACAGCGGCCACCGCCTCCTCCAGCGCTACGCCATCCATCCCGACAACAAGTATGCATATCCATGCTCAGTTTGATGATTTAATTCTCAGCATCTCCTTTTGATTTCGACGTCGTTAGTTAGTTACCGGGTGACCGGCGGTGATCCGATCGAGAGAGCGGATAGTTTCTTCTCCTTTGGATAGCAGATCCAACAAGCTAGGAAAGGGCTTTTTGATATTCTCACCCTCCCAAGTCTCAAATTTGAGCTCATCCTAATCTAATTCTAAAACGGACTCCATTTTTGTGACATTTAATTAATCATCATCGTACGAGTTGGTTTTATAAAACTAGAGTTTGAATATATACAAATTTTAGTTTGTAAAATAATAGAAGAAAGTTTAAGATTTTTGGAGTTTTAAGAAATTAAAACTATTTAAAATCTAAATTTAGAAATTCCATTTTAGATTAACAAAAATGGTATGGCTCCTCTAATTTTCTTCGGATAGCAAAAGGCAACCGTACACATATATTGTAACATGCATTGTAAAACAATTGTTTCCCTATTAAACTCCTGTGCGTGCGCTTCCCATTATATCTTTGTTCAAACAATTTTGTTTTATTTAATAAATAACATCCAAAATAGCAGGAATTCGAATATATATATATATTGGATTACTGTAGTGAGCTGTTAGTTCAGAAAAAATTACGTGAGATAGCGGCAAAATTATAATATTGCAAAAGTTTTTTTTTTTAATTTCTTTTAGAATTAAGATCTCTATCTCCTTAAATTTAATAAGATTAAATTTTATGAATTTTGAAACTCATTTACACTTTTATCAAATAGATACAAAATATTTATTCATTAGAAACGGTTAAAATTTGTGTCAACTTGATGAAAGACCAAATTAAAGCTAAAACCCAAGAAATTGGGCATGACTGAACCCTAAAGGGTCGAGATCATCATCCGAAAGAAATTTTTTTAAAATTTTTATTGAATTTAGTGGAAAAGAACTGCAGCTCAGATAACTTGCGTGAGTTGTCAGCTCATATATATATATATATATATATATATATATATATATATATATATATATGAGAAAATGTGAAATTCACCGACGGTGAAGGGACTTCATTTACCATCGCTTATATGGATCAATGAAATGGGTACACGTGGTGCCACTCAAGCTAACAAATAAAAGAACTCTCTTAACCGCTCTTTGAGGAGCGCCATGTATACCCGTTTCATTGGTCCACTTAAATCTACTTAAGCGATGGTGAAGGAAGTCTCTTTACCGTCGATGAATTTCCCGTTCTATATATATATATATATATATATATAGACAAACCAAGCTGAACTAAGCCCATGCAAATGCCATGGGAGGTTCGCAATTAATTCAAATCGTCCAATCTACGGTGACAGAGAAGGATTTTCAAATTAAACTTGGAGCAAAGTGAAACCGTATATATAACTCTCTAGGTTACGTAGACGAAGAGCCAACTGAAATATACCTCTTCAGAATTTTTTTTTCTTTTTTTTTTTTTCCTTCATGAGATTTTTCATTTAACGCCCTATACTAACAAGAGTGTTAGGTAGTAGTTGCGGAACTACTGGGCCAAGTAGAATGAAGAGCATACTTGGATCCTCTCCATTGCAAAATTGAAAACCGACCTTAAGTACAATCTTGGCCGTTCTCGAAAATAGTTAGTTTTTAAGATATATTCTAAACTAATATATACAAATTTTTTTAAAAAGAAAGAAAATGTTTACTATGGGACAAGGTTCAGTTCTCCCCCGTGAAGACCGTTGTCACACAACTAAACTGCTTGCTGCTTCATTAGACATGCATGCAACATGCTTAGATATTTTTAAATTTACTTTATTTGTGCTTTTTAGTGACCCCGAGATCAGCGTTATCACAGGAAATCTCAAATGAGACCCACATAGTACTACGCGTCTGCATCATTCAGTCCAAAATTTCTCGGGGAAAAAAAAAAAAAAAAAAATAGTACAATAATTAGTGCAATAATAGTTTTTTAATGTGCTGCTTAATTACAAAAACGATTATATAAACGTTAGTAAACAAAATTATGGAAACAGTGATGCTCACGTTGAACTGGACAATATAATGGGACAAATTTGGGCGATCTCGATTCCTTGAAACGCTAAAATACAAGAGATCATCGTACACTATTATAATTTTTTTCGAACTCCCATGAATTGTTTCTAATTTTTTAACTTTTTTGTTTTTCAAAAATCTTCATTCATACTATTAGTTGTTATTTTATTGGGTTAGTTACAGTTAGACTCCCTGTAGTTTTGCAGTGTGTAACTTAACACTCCTGAAATTTGAAACTCTAAAAAAAAATCCCTGAACTTAGTTATTTTCACTCTCTTTTTTTTTTTTTACTAAAGTGCACTCTTATCCCTCAAATTCCTATTCTACCCTCATCCCTCTTTTTAACCAGCACATACTCTCTCTTTCTCTCTTCTCTCTCTCTTTCTCTCCTCTCTCTCAGTCACTCTCTCTATCCCTCTCTCTCAGTTAGAGAGGGAGCGTGAGTGACTGAGAAAGAGGGTAGAGAGAGGGAGAGAGAGAGAGAGAAAGTATGCTGATTAAAGGATGGATGATGGTAGAATATGAATTTGAAAGATAAAAGTGCATTTTAATAAAAAAGGAGAGTGAAAATAGCTAAGTTCAGGAGGTTTTTTGAGAGTTTCAAATTTTAGGGGTGTTAAGTTACACACCCCCAAAACTACAGGGGGTCTGACTGTAATTAACCCTATTTTATTTGTCATATTTTTCATTTATAATTTTGTTCTCTATGATTTATTTTTAGGTAAATTAATAGATTTATTTTTAACATAAATATTCGTATTATAAAATTTATATAATAAATAGATTAATTGAATCTTATCCATTATTCTCTAAAAATTTAATTGAAATGAATTAATACATAGATTAAATATTAGTTAACTAAATTAATTAATTAAATAAATAGGGTCTCTTGTTAAACTTACTTTTTCACTTTTTAACTTTGCCACTGTTTGGAAATTTTGCTTCAAATCTAACATAAAAATAGTTCATATAATTTTCCAAAGAAAAAAAAAAAAAAAACATTATAGTTCGTAAGGTATATTTTAGCCTATTGATAATCAGATACCATTTCTAATTTGATTTGGGTGTGACTATATCCAAATTTGGATCCGTAAGATAGAGAAAAATCCAAATTTTTTTAGAATAATTAGTATAATGAATAAATATGAGATATCAAGCCCTCTCTTTCTCATTTTTCTCTTTTCAGGAAAAATAAAAATAAAAATTAAAGCCATATATAGCTTTAGCGCTGAACCGGGGATCTTTCACTAGTAACAATTTGCTTTGTCAGCGGTTCGAGGTCTCATGAAGGTCAAGGTCCCTTATGTAATGCACCTGGGAATTTCTAAATGTGCACACTACTAGTCTTAGTGAGCACACATCCTAAAGGTGTACAAAATTACAAGTTCACAACTTCACTTTTTTTTTTTTTTGTCTTGGTCGTCCGATTGCTATTATAATTGTTTAGAGCAATGTTTAAAATAGCGATAACGGTAACGTAACGTTTTGCCTTTATTAGGTTATGTCGCATATAACGTAACGCTTAATGTAGATTATGCAATTTTCTATTTATTTAATAAAAATAAATATGAAATAATATAAAATAATTTTTATAAATTAAAAAATAGACTTAAAATATCAAAAAAAAAATATAAAACCATTTTGTAATACATAATCTATTCAAATGTTATATTAAGTTTTTTTTTCACATATCTTCATAAATTATATCAAGTCTGCAACCGTAATTCTATTTATCATTTAAACAAGAAAACAAGATTCTTATTTTTTATTTCAATTCTAGTTATAATCATTGTTGTAATTTATATTTTGTAATGTTCAATTTATCTCATTTATAATTATTGATTTCAGTTCAGTTAAAAATTCAATAGAATCAATGAGTAATTTTCAGCAACCGAACGAGAAATACAACAAGTGAATAAGAAAACAAATTTAAATTAACAAGTTAGCAATTTCATAAGTAATCAAACAAGCGAACAACTAATTAAGTAAAAAAATTACAATAATTTGTTAATAATCAAAATAATAATTAACAACAATATATAAATTACTAAAAAAATAATTGTAAATAACGTAGCATAACGTAATTTTACATAACATTATGTAAAATAACGTAAAAAACGTACTGTTACGGTGCACTGAGTTATTTCCAGTTGTTACGTAGCGTTGAGGTTCAGTTAGGGTACGTAACGCAATATAATGGATTTCATAACGCGTTATTTTCAACGTTGGTTTGGAGACTAAGAAATTAATCCCGACTAGGAAAAAAAGTGTGTGCTTGTTTAGATATTCCCAATGGTCTCCTCTGATATCCACTTTAATGGGATAATTTGCTGGATGGCAATCAATCTGCACACCATTTCTCTTGGGTGGACCCCATCAGAGAATGCATAGTTCGCTGCATTTGGACAAATTGGAGCAAATGAGTTGCTGAGCAGCCCCATCTCAAAACCTGAACAAAGTATCAAAACAGAAGTCTTTGTGCTGTTAAACGCTAGTTAATGGAATCGTGGGAATATTTTCCAATGTTTATGCTAAAAATAAAAAAATAATAATAATAATAAAAAATACCAAAACAAAGTCTCAATAACGCACTTGAAGATAACTTCTCTCTAACCCCAAAATTCGAATCGATCTCTTTCAACAACCAAAAAGTTTTGCCAATATGCTACCCCAATAAATATAAACAAACTTAAAGCTCACGAAGTATTATTTGCTATGTTGAGTGGATTGTAATGGAAGTCCAAGTAGGCAATCTTGCTCCCGGGAAGTGCTTTTTGGGTGTTGAGGTAGCAGATAATGAAGCTTAGAGTTGCAGGTGGCTGATGCAGAAAAATTTATTTGATTATATATTTCCTTTGTAATGGATTGGTGGAGCTCAATCATATTATACATAGTAAGAGATACTATTGTTATGGATTTGAAAATTGGGATATTGAGGTGGTGAGTGTGATTTCTATATGTTACAGGTGGTATCATTTGTGGAAGCACTTCATACTGGGATGGGCGGTATACTCTTCCTTCTTCACTCCAATGGAGTTTGGCTTCTTCCGGGGCCTCCCGGGCAAGCTCTTCTGGCTCGACTTCTGCGGCCAGATTGCCTTCCTCATCGACATCGTCCTCCAATTCTTTGTTGCTTACCGGGACGATCACACCTACCGCATGGTTTACAAGCCCTCCTCCATTGCTCTCAGGTCTATAGTTGATGTATATGTATCTCAATTTTTTGACGTAAATATAGATGTCGGTGAATAATTAATCCCTGCTCTCTTGTTCTGTATGCAGATATGTGAAGTCTGGCTTCATCATTGATTTGCTTGGTTGTCTTCCATGGGATGCTCTCTATAGGGTGGGTTTGTTTCTCTCTTAATTCTATTCTTTTATCAATGGATAATATCAGCACTAGTAGTTTGCATGTTATAGGTGTTGGGCAGAAATGTTGGAGAGGTTCTTGGCTTTATATTTAGACCCATTATGCTTTCGGTTGGGCCTGACATTTCTCCCAAATAATTGGTATCAGAATTTAGGTTCTGACCAAGTTGTCGTTGGGTCAGGGGTCCAAATTATAGCCTAAGAAAGAGTGAAGTCGATGTTGAAGTCCGAATTGGTCGGGTGGCACAAATAACTTTGGATTTGGTTTCCCACGTGCCGGTCCTCTACGTGGATGGTTGCCGAAGTTAAGTGGTCGGGTGACGAAAATAACTTTGGATTTGGTTTCCCACGATCCTCACGTAGATGGTTGCCAAATTTAAGTTAGTATACTCATAATGAAGAGAGAGATTGTTAGTTGTTCATATGTGAGTATAGTCCCCCATCGGATAAGATAAACAAAATCTATAGTTTTAAATACAAAATTAGGGCTTTCACCTATCAGCATAAGATTTTGGTCAGACTGATTCTCAGATTTGTTTTTAGGCCCATGCTCATTCATGATTTGATGGGCCTTGGTTTGATGCTTGTTTCTCTTCAAAGCTCAGCTGGAATGAGTAAGTGCTGAATGTGGTGTGATGTATTGTCATGTTTGAAGTTGACTTCGTCTAGCATGGGTTAGGATTTCTTTGGGCACCGATGCTGTTGCATTCACTTTCCCTCTCATTTACTTCATTTTTTTCCCAAGTTGGGACACCATCTCTTAGCCGTGAAGGGGCCTGGTTGGGGTTGGGTTGGATTCAATCTCATATCGAGATTTGTTGGAAGTATCTCGCATCTATTCTTTCTCAAGTGCATTTGATATCAGTTAGCAAAAGAATAGGTTTTGATATGTAAAAGAAAAGAGAAGTTGGTATTTACCCCCACATTGCAAAGACCTTAGGTGGATATGGTCCATAAATACCGATGCAGGTATCATCATACTCTGACATGGACACAACTGTCCTACGCAGAAATCCTTCAATATAAAGATATGAGGAGACGCCTATATGTGTGCATTTTATACAATATATGCATGTCTAACTCATACAAATGTATATAGTAAAATGAACCACAAACATTTATTTCCCATCAATAGACCGAGTGCTCCATATTGTGCATATCACCGAGGGAATAGAGATTAACATTTGGACGAGTCGGGCAAAGGTATGTGTCCTACATACAATATCTTTTGGGTCAACAGATTAGCCTAGCCTATCTCCCTTTGCGAGTCTTTGCAATCCATAAGTCTGAATTTATACTCTGCGATTTCTTTTTACACACCAAAAGATAACTCATTACTTTTCTTGTGTTCAACTCAGGCAAGTGGAAATAAGGAAGAAGTGAGATACTTGTTATGGATTCGTTTAAGCAGGGTCAGGAAAGTCACAAGTTTTTTCCAGACGATGGAGAAGGATATACGAATAAATTATCTGTTCACACGTATAGTGAAACTCATCGTTGTTGAGCTCTACTGCACACACACTGCTGCCTGCATCTTTTACTATCTGGCGACGACTCTCCCTGCATCCAGGGAAGGCTACACATGGATAGGGAGCTTGAAGCTCGGCGATTACAGCTATTCAAATTTCAGGAATATTGATCTTTCAAAGCGCTACTTCACGTCGTTGTATTTTGCCATAGTCACCATGGCAACTGTAGGTAATTTCCTTCGCCTAAGTATTTTGCATTTTAAAGAGCTTGTTTCTCTTAGTTTTTATGTCCAATGTGCATATCTGTCCCGATCCAAAATAAAGGAGGAGGGTTGTGGTAGGCCTATGACAGCCAGTATAAAACATTTCCGGCGTGATTCTCTTTTAATTCATGTAGCCTACCCCAAGCACTTGGGATAAAAGGCTTGGTTGTTGTTGTTGTTGTGCACATATAGTCCTTGTTTCTTAAATTTTTATTCTTCCTTCTCCTAATTCTTGTTGAAAATGCTCAAATATGGAATAACAGAAAAAATTAGCAAGCATTGGAGAAATGAAAATAAATTTAACATATCTACTGATATGAGACCAGATTAAAGCTAGAAAAAATTAGCTAGCATTCGAAATCATAATCCAATGACTCTTCTTGTTATGTAGTTTGTAGGGTTGAAAGACATGTAAGTTTGTTTATTTGTTATTGTCCACAGGTTATGGAGATATACACGCAGTCAATACCAGGGAAATGATATTCATCATGATCTATGTTTCTTTCGACATGATTCTGGGAGCTTACCTGATTGGTAACATGACTGCACTGATTGTGAAAGGATCGCGGACAGAAAGATTCAGGGATAAGATGAAGGATCTGATTAAATATATGAACAGGAACAGACTTGAAAGAGATATACGAGACCAGATTAAAGGACACGTACGCTTACAGTACGAGAGCAACTACACAGAGGCCTCTGTTCTTCAAGATATCCCAGTGTCAATTCGTGCGAAGGTGACTTGAAACTATCTGAAAGTATAGTGTCACGCTTGTGCTTTTACTGTAATATTGCTTCATATAGAAACTGTTCATAAAAGTAATTTTCTCTGAATTCTAAATTTCTATATGTTTGAGTCGATGATGATGTCTTAAATTTTTAATCTCTTCGAGTATCCTGACTATTTGACTCTATTTGCAGATTTCACAAAGCCTATACAAACCCTACATCGAAAATGTTCCGCTGTTTAAAGGATGCTCTTCGGAATTTATTCATCAGATTGTAAGTTACTTGACGAGTTCACTTTTTTAGCAAATGATTTTAAGAATACATTGATGTTACCATGTAACTCCGTCAGTACTATGCTTAAAGTTTTTATCCTTTTACTGTTTATACTAAGCAAGAATTAAGGAGAAGGGTTGTGGTAGGTACGTGACAGTCAGTGTAAAATATTGTCACACCAAATTGATGTTACCCATGTCTAGGCAGTATGTCTCTCTTCTTTATGAGCAACTACGCCATAAAAGCAAGCATCTCCTCAAGTATCGTTTTTTTTTTCCCCTCATTTTCAATTATTTGAAGCTGAATTTATCTAGGACCCTAGTCACCCTCTGAACCTTGTAGATGGATACATAATTGAACACAAAACATGAGGTAGAAGGCACTCATTTTTGTAATTATTGACTTCACTCTGGCTCTGCAGGTGATCAGGCTGCAAGAAGAGTTTTTTCTTCCCGGGGAAGTGATCATTGAACAAGGCAATGCAGTAGACCAACTTTATTTCATCTGCCATGGCATGCTGGTATGATTCCCACACGGCATCATGTCTACCCCTTATGGTGCACCTTGTTATATGTAACGGTACATGCACGCGCTCATGCATACATGTAATCTCACCGGCTTGCATATTCCAAGGAACACTTCTTTCTTAACTTGCATATGCTTAAGTATGAGTCTCGCTGTTCTTTCATCTATTCAAGAGGTTCGATAACTTCTGATTGCAGGAAGGTGTTGGAATTGGTGAAGATGGATCGGAGGAGACTATTCTGATGTTGGAGCCTAATAGCTCATTCGGAGAAATTGCCATTCTCTGCAACATTCCTCAGCCCTACACTGTCCGCGTCTGTGAACTCTGCAGGCTCCTGCGAATTGATAAGCAACTTTTCTCAAACATCCTGCAGGTATATTTTGTGGATGGCCGAACAATCTTAAGCAACATTCTGGAGGTAACAATTGCATATCGAAACTGTACTCTTAATCCTTTCATCTGCATAATATTCAGTTATTCACACCATCTCTTTTGCTTCGTTATAGGGTAATGAGTCCAATGTTCGCATCAAGCAACTCGAATCAGACATCACGTTCCATATTGGGAAGCAAGAAGCCGAACTTGCATTGAGAGTAAACAGTGCTACCTTTCATGGAGATTTGAATCACCTCAAGGGTTTGATCAGAGCAGGGGCAGACCCCAAGAAGACTGATTATGATGGACGCACCGCTTTGGTATGTTCTTGATAGAATTCAGTATCTATCCAACTAAAAGTCATTTTAGTTAAAAGTAGGAGCCCCCTTGAACAATCTTAGCTTGTCTATTCCAAGCCATACTACACCAATCTTATCGGCGAACTGAACTCTTATTATCCTTTCAGCATCTTGCTGCATCAGGAGGGCATGAAGATATCACGTTGTTCCTCATTCAAGAAGGCGTGGACGTCAATGCCTCAGGTACACCATTCTTTTCTAGTGTAGCTTCTCCGTTAACTTGAGCACACGCGTATCTTGAATGTTTACGATTGTGTCGATATATTTGGATTTCAATAAGATAAATTTGGGAACACGCCATTATTAGAGGCTATCAAACATGGGCATGATGAAGTGGCTTCGTTACTCTTCAAGAATGGAGCGAACTTGAACCTCAATGATGCTGGAAGCCAACTTTGTGCTGCGGTTGCAAAGGGGGACTCAGATTTTCTTAAGAGAGTTTTATCTTATGGCGTTGATCCGAACTCAAAAGATTATGATCATCGTACACCGCTGCATATTGCTGCTGCAGAGGGCATATGTTTGATAGCAAAAATGCTTCTAGAGAACGGAGCAAGTGTTTTCGCCACGGACAGGTGAGATATCTGAATGTTAATCGAAACTTACTGTTTCCTCAACTACATCATATATGAATGTCAAGAGAGTTTGTAAGTTTCAAACCTAAACTGATAGTTTCTGACAGTTAATATTAGGAGTAAGGATTTCAAAGTTATTGACAATTTCATGAAGGCCTCAAGTTCAGTTTAGACTACCAGAGATAGACTTAGGTCCTTCTGTAAGAATTTGGACACCCATCTTTACCATTCGAAACTCATACTTTCGAAGATCCGTTCCATTGATCTAAAGCGTTTCAAGTTTTCGAAAATAAAAAATTGAAAATTTGAGTTTTTCTCACTCATGCACCAAGTAGGAATAAACTGAATGGTTATAGAGAGGGAGTTGGTTAGTATAATGATTTACAATGTTCAAAATATAATAAAAATTTGTACGATAGGATTTTTAAATATTTAGATCATGATCAGATATTCCAATTAACATTTTTTACATGTAGATTGAAGCAAAATGTTAGTTTTGGCCGTTCATTTAATATCTATTTGATGCATGAGCAAATTTTTTTTTGAAGTAACTCAACTTTTGATTCTATAACACTCCAAATGGTATAGATTGATTTTATCTCTAGAATACTCCTTTATATTTTTCTATTCAAATTTATCTTCGAAGTCCACTCTCATTCCATAAGCTACAGAGTCGTGCATTTCTTTCTACAACTCTAGCATAAATTGGTCTGAGAATATCCATATCCATTCCAATACAGATGGGGAACTACACCCTTGGATGAAGCACAAAAAAGTGGAAGCAGACCCTTGATGAGGCTAATGGAAGAAGCTAAATTGGAAGAGCTGTCCAAGTTCCCTGGAGAACGAGGTCAAGAAATTCAAGGTATATTTCTCCATTTTCATGCCGGACGTATGTTAACAACAATGGCTACGTTTCTTTAAGCCCTGACTAGTGGAACGTAGGGAGTATACCCACCATTTATGCTTTAAAAATAGGGGTATTTACTGGTTTCTCTCAAATCTTTATATATTATGATTTAGTCCCCCAAATCTTCATATTTAGGATTTAGTTCCCCAAATCTCTTAAGTTACTACAATTTAGTGCTCCTCGCTAACTTCCTTTGATTTTTGACCTGATATTACCATTTTATCTCTCTTTATTCATTCTTTCTCTTCCTCCTCTCTTCTCCTTTTCTTCATTATTCCTCCTCTCTTCTCCTTCTCTCTTCTTCCTTTCTTTTCCCAATGAAGAAAAGAGGAGGAAGAGAGAAGGAAGAGAAAGGAGGAATAATGAAGAAAAGGATAAGAGAGGAGGAAGAGAGAAGGAGAAGAGAGGAGAAGAGAAAGAATGAATAAGGATGGGTAAAATGGTAATATCAGGTCAAAAATTAAAGAAAGTTAGAGAGGGGGACTAAATTATAGTAAATTAGGAGATTTGGGGGACTAAATCCTAAATATGAAGATTTGGGGGACTAAATTATAATATATAAAGATTTGAGGGACAAACCAGTAAATACCCCTAAAAAATAACAACAATCCTTCATATTATAGCGTATACTATAATTGCCAGGTTTAACTTTTTAGGGTGGGTGTTAGCAACATCAACTCTTACATTGTTATGAACATAAGTTGCAAAATAATTTACATCAACTAGTGTACTGCATCAACAAAATTCACATGACTACTCTATGGAGGATTTAACCGCTTAAATTGTTCCTGAAGTTATGTTATTTTCCACAAAGATGTACTCTTTTGCCTGAAAAATGGAGTTTAGCTTTGTTGAAATGCATTGCTAGGATATATATAACTGTCATTTTGTGCTATTGATCGACGTTAGAAAAGTGGCTTTTGATCTGTTTTGTGCAACTCATGTTGTTGACTGTATCTTGATCTATGCTAACATTATGTGCAAGAGCATACACAATAAAGAAAGAAAGAAAAGAAAAAAAAATTCTGCAACCTCAACAAGTATCATGTGAAAGTTATTCAACAATTTTCTAGATTCTACCAGTTACAAGCTATTCCAATCGTAATTTCTTGCATAGAACTTACAGTAGTGTTCTGTAAACTAGTTTAAACAAGTCGCTTAACGCAATAGCGGTTCAAATTATGAAACGAAACTTATAACATTGGACTGCAAGATAGAAAATAATCGGGATCTTTATTCTTTTGCTATATCTGCTCTACTCCTTTTGACCAACAGATAAAAAGCATGCACGAAAATGCACGGTGTTCCCTTTTCATCCATGGGGCCCCGAGGACAAGAAGAAGGAAGGCGTTGTGCTGTGGATACCACAGACGATGGAAGAGCTAATTTGGACTGCGCAAGAGCAGCTCAAATGCTCTGGCACATCCATTCTTTCGGAAGATGGAGGCAGGATACTTGATGTGGACATGATTTCCGACAAACAAAAACTTTATGTAGTTATGGATCAAGATTCAACCACAAAATAGTTTAAGTACGATCACTTGATCACTAAGACATGTATGCTAGTAAGAAGCGGCTGCTTTTTTCCTGTAAGCAGCACGCACCCAATGTAAAAAGACTTGCACAAGCTTAGAAATGCTATAAAATATATTCTTTTGTACAGTATCACAGAGTATCTGTAACACATTGCTCAATGGGGAGAAGGGCCCAAGTGGTAGAGTAGAGACCAGTTGTTCTTTTTCTCTAATCAAGCAGATACCAGCTGTATAAAAATATTCTAATTGATTTTCATCAATGCCACACAACAGAGATTACACGACACACAATATAACATGGTTCTTATCTCAAAAAAAACACAGATCATGGTTCTGCAATTGCCTATGCTTATCTCACTAGTTAATAGCAATACATGTTGGGGATCGTAATCCCCAGTCCGATCTTGCAAGCCTCACGAGATCACTATATCGAGATTATTGAGATAGGAAAACAACAAACATAAGAAGAACACAAGAGAATTATTGGTTTGGCTGTCTAAATTCAATCCACGTCCACAGGGCAATATGAGAAAGATTCATTATGAGAAATAAAATGTTATAAAAAGAGATCTAATTATATCTCTATTTCTCTAAGTCAACGTGTCTCTCTTTTCTCTTAAAAAACCAAAAGCCCACTCTCTCATGTATCATATCACATAAAAGATATATATAGTGCTCTTATCACAATAGCATTATAATAATCTAATCGGTGTTCTAAACCAATTAGAATATTGGTTATCTAACTCAAGTCTAACTGGGACCCATTGTAATCAATAATCACATCTATGTACTCAATAGATGCGAGATACAAACCCAACAATCTCAATTTTGGCTCATATCCGATGAGCAGTGCAACTTGGAAAAACTCTGTTATTCTTGTCATCTACTTCGCAGACATCCAACGGACATGCACCATGCTCCACCTACCGGAAACTCGTGCAATTATTACCATCTCCATGCTCTAGCACTTGTAATCACTAAACCATGTTTTTCTCTAAACACTCATGATCACTAAACCATACTCTCTTGAACACTTACAACTACTACGCCACACTTTTCACTGAATGTTCATAGTCGCTACATTGTATTTCACCTTGGTCAAAATACTAGGGTCACCTAAGCACTTACAATCATTTCTCATGTTTTACACCAGATAAATGTGATTGCTATACCATAATTCAACTTGATCTAAAAAATCATGGCTATCTCCAGAGACAAACATATGTGATTATATATTACCATGTGTTATTCAATATCACGAAGTAACTGCATCCATTGCTATAAAGAACTACACCATATCTTATCAGCAGACAATAGCTAACTATTGACCATCGATCATTATGGTCAATATCAATCCCTTGATCACCATCGAGCACAGCTGATTGACACAGAATTTGCTCTAAATAGTGAATTTTTCCCAATCTGCATCCACCATAGTGTCCAAAATATTGAAATACATATGATTTGAGTCCTGGATTACCTTAATTGGATATCAATTTCTCAATCCACACTCCGACCAACCACAACTATCAATCTGTACTTCAAATTGCATCTCAATTTTGAGCCACTCCTTTTGTGTTTGCTGTTGTGGAGCCAATAACAAATTAAATAATCATGTAAACTCATGATTCCAAAACAGATCTGTGTTTTGTATTTATTGAAATACCAATCTTAGTCAAAATCACGAACCTTAAAAGCCTCACGATCTCCAACAACCACAGTTGGAGGACCCAACCGACACCCTCTTGTCATTGACGGCAGAGTTGTCCACACACCGCCAGGCTCACCGGCCATGTTGTGCCACCGGCACGCCATGCTGGCTAGCTCGCATGCCTATCGCACGCACCCGCAGCGCACTAGCTCAGAGCCGCATGGTGCATATTGGTTGCGCACCACCCTCATGGTGTGCACACATGCACACGCTGGCCGTCGCGCATGCCGGCCGTATGCTCATGCCTAGGCGCAAACACCCACACTAGCGTCGGGTATCCCATGCACTGGTCACGGGCACTGTGCAGGCACGTCCTACATGTGCCATGTAGCCAGCATGTGGCTGTGGGCGCGCTGTCAGGGCCTGCCGTCAGCGCGCGTGCCACCATGCACATCCATCTGCTCGTCTCGTTGAGGTCGTGCTCCTACACGTGTTCGTTCTCCACAAAATTCTTACTTTCTTCCATTGATTACAATAATTTGCAAAATTACAATGAAAGAAAAACAAAGGAAAGAATTTATAGATTATCACTATCTTTGACAACTAAAAAGGGGTTCTGATGTGGCAATGAGATCTAACTACTAGAACCTGTTGACGATCCGACATGAAGATCTTTGTTTGTTGTAAAAAAAGAAGATCGGACCTAGCTTTCTCTCTCTGCTGATCCAAAGGCTTAGACTCTCACGCGTAACTTGAATTGCCAAAAAATCTCAAAGGTTTTAAGATTCTTACGCGTAATTTAAATTGCCAAAGACTGCAAAGGCTTCAAGATTTTCACGCGTAACTTGAAGCAAAAGCTTCAGGGCTCTCATGCATAACTTGAATTGCCAAAGACCCTTTTTGAATTCCTCTGGAGGGGTATTTATAGGCTCCAAGTTGTTGAGCGAGTTTCCAAGCAGATGAGACAGAATCTTCTTGTAATCTTGATCAAATATTTGAATTTTCTTTTGATAAGATTAGCTCAAAACATTCACTATATCTAGTCCTAATCCTGCATCCAAAAATTAATTAGAATTTGATTAAAATTTGTAGAATATGCAAAATAGCCCCTCGAGGATACGAGGCGGGTCCAATTTATTGTGCGTGAGACCGAAGACTAGCCTCGCTGCGCGCGAGGCTGGGCGGCTAACCTCAGGTGTGAGGTTAGATTCCCAGCCTCACGTTTGCGAGATTTTTTTTTCATCCTACAAGACCCCTCCAAAATTTTTAAATTTTTGTCTCTTATGAAAATTTTAAAATACTTTGGACTTCTATTCAAGATTGGTGTTCTAAACCTAGACTATTTAAGGTGCCCAATGAAACTTGCTAAGGATATAACAAGCTGAGTTTTGTTGATCATTATGAGCTTGACTCGTGTGGATAACAGACAAAGTCTTGGTGATTAGTTTAGAGTCATAAGATCATAGACAGAGATATAACTGATATGTCTATGAAACAATGATCATGCTAAGACCAAGAGATTCGGCAGATGTGCTTATCGCACATACCTAGAGTTTGGCGGAGGCGCTTAATTGTGCACGCCAAAATGATCAGGTCAGGATCATCGATTTTGGCAAAACCGCCTAATTACACATGCCTGGGATTTGGCAAAGGCGCTTAATTGCAAATGCCAAAATGATCGGGTCGGAATCATCGGTTTCGACAGAGGCGCCTAATTGCACATGTCTGGGGACTTGTCTAAGTAACAAACAAAGTCGAAGATCAATTAGGATCACACAAGAAACTGTTTATTGTGGTGTGTAAGATAGTTCAAATCTTACTGTCAGAGGTAAGAGTTTAACATGACAGATATAATTGTATTAAAGTAAAACAGATGAGATGGTTCAAATCTTGCTGTTAGAGATAAGAGTTTAACATGACAGGTTCACGGGATTTTTAACAAACTCACAGCTATCAATGAATTTGATGTGTCTCTACCAATTACCATTTACGTTGGACAGTTATGCTATTCCCCTCAGCATAGTGAGTTGTCGAGAATTTTGCTTAGGCTTAAATATCAAATGTTTGCTCTTCCCTTTGCCTTTGAGGCTTTTGGGCAATTGATTTCATACTTCTACCTCCAGTATGATGGGGTTGGTGATGAACTTAATCTCTTCTTCCTACCGCTTTATCGGCATTGGACAGTTAATACTTTATCCCCTGGTATGATAGGTTGGCGAGAAACTTCTAATTTCTCTTCTTGTTGCCTTGACAATATTGGGCAGCAAAAATTCATACTTTCTCTTTTTTTCTTCTTCTTTTTCTTTTTTTTTTATTTATGGCAATCATTTTGCCATCAAACTCCCAGTTATCATATAAAATTTTCTAATGGCTAGCAAGAGCAGCAGAAGCAGCATGATGTTTATCACCGTCAATACGTTTGATACCTTCGGCCCAATCTACCTGCTAGTGAATAAGGACGACTCAGTTGCAACTGTAATTCAGAGCATACTCGGGGAGTATGCTTGCCACTGCCAGTTGCTTGCGCTTGGCAGGGACTCCAACATATTCAATCTCTACTGCATCAGCGTTGATCGAGTACTTCCTTTAGTTTTTATTGAATCGGCCTAGAAAGTTGATTGTTCGTCTTCAGCAAGTTTGGATTTACTCATGATTTCTCCTTTTTTGGTAAAATCAGGGAGAGTCTCTTCTGTATCATTTTATGGAGATCATGGTTGATTAATATCAGTTTCCCTATTGGTACAGGGGAGTACTCCGACAGGGAACTCATCAGTTCCTATGACAGAGTTGCCATATTCGTAGAAATCTTCTTATGTTCTTCTTTAAGCTGGAGGACACCGACTTCTATTAATGCTTAGATTCGACTCTTAAGAAAATAGCAATTCTTAGTTGGATGCCCTATGTTCTGGTGAAATAAGCAATAATTCTTATGTTCTGATGGAACAAGCAATAATTAGAATCATTGGTCTTTCCTGCATCTTCTAGTTTTCAATTCTCCGAAAACTTCAGCGTGCCCTTTCTATTAAGGAGGTGAAAAGGGTACCAATATGCTCTATCTTGAATGAGTATGTCCTATCAGGTCGGGGCCTATTCGGATTTTGCGGTCTCGAATTGGTTTGTTTTGGATTCGCATCTGATGTTATCACAACCTTCCCTTTGTTTTTAGGATTCTGTGAATATGGCCTATTATTTGTAGAGTTCATCATAGTGCGAGGTTCTTCAATCCAGCGAATTATATGTTTCGCTTGCTCTCCTTATTTCAACAGGTCCTTCCAAATCTTGGACTTTACGGCTTCTATTTTTATTAGCATACCGGTCTTGAAATTATGTTTGTAAATTTGTATCATTATTTCTTGGGTCATACCGTGTCGATATTGCACGGATTTTCCTAAAAGTGTTCTATGAAGCTCTTGACCATCTCTTCTTCTCCTTGTTTTGTTGCAAGAAGGAAATAAACCGATATCTCGGTATCATCCTCAAAGAAACGTGCTAGAAATTGCTTTTCCACATCATACCAGGTATTGATGGTCCCCGGGGCAACTGCATAAACTACGTGAAGGCAGGCCCTTGCATGGTACTCACAAATGTCTTGGTCATTATGGGGTCATTTTCCATCAAATGACCGGCTTGGAGATCCCTTCCCATCACATGATTCTAACTTGAGAGGTTTGTATTTTTCAGGAAAAGGGGCCTCATATATGCCATCAGCAGGACATTGATATCATGCCGGGACCACATGGCTGCTTTCAAGGTGTACAGGTTATCCGGGGAGAAAGACGATATGATACAGTTGTTTCCGACTACGGCATGGATATCGATATATGACCTGCCACTACATCACTGGAACAGGACAGACATAAGCAAGATCATTATCAAGTTTGCTCACCTCATCGACATAGACAAAGACACGGCGGCGAAGTCGGATCTTAGAGCAGCCAAGGTCAAGGTTGGTTGTGACAACGTTAATGCAATACCAAAGGAAATCCATGAAGTCATTGGGAATCAACTCTGCAAAATCATCATCAAGATTGAAAACAAAATCGTTCACCCAAAGGAGCCAGTTTTACCTCCCCACGGAGTTGAATTGGGCTTCACAGCAGGGACCGAAAGGCCAATCTAAAGGGAAATGTACTGGATATGCTAGCCCCAACCCTTTCTAGAGTTACCTTCGCAAATCCCAACATCGATATCCGAAGGCACCTGGCATAGAAAAACCGTTGTCGGTGCCGAGGGGATCTCTAGCCGTAAGCCAGAAATGGCGGTGGAGCGCCAGCTGGCTCAGACCTGAAAGGAGAAAGAACAGGAGGTGATTTCGGGTGGTGGTGGAAACACGAAAAGTTTGCTGTCATGGCCGCAGAGGGCACACCGCTAATGGAAATGGCAAATCAATGGAGGATTTGGAAGGGGTATAGGGGGGCTTTTGGAAAGAAGAGGATACAACCACCCAAAAAACTCTAGCTCAAGTTAAACAATAAGGGGATGGTAGAATTGGGTAGGTAGCCAGGAGATGGATGATGGGAAGACATAAGGACATTGCTCAAAGAGTGTATCTGGGTCCCAAGGCGCATTAAATGAGGGCGGTGGGAAGGATTTGGGGAGGATTTCCTCCAAGGGAGAGATAGAGCCTCTCCTCTGATGCAACACAGGGGGAGGAGTTTTTAAAAGCGGGCCAGGGGGCTTGTGGGCTTGCGCCTAGTGATGTAAGTGAGATGGGGAATTTGCAGAAAGAACAACAAGAAGACAAGCAGGGGATTTTATTCTTGGATACAGAAGGGCAGAATTTAGAAAGGGGCCAGAATGAAATAGACTAATTAGAGGTTTTCTTCGGGCGAATTAGAGAGATGGGATTAGATGGAGACAACCAAACATCCAAGTCAATAAAACAGTTAGGTATTCTCTCTCTAATGTCGGGGTTAGATAGAGAAATCATGAAGGATGCAACCGCTAGACTTAAGGAGAGAATAGTCGGTGGGGAGAGTTTACAGCGAGGAAATAAATCCAGGAGGTGCCAGCCGTCAAGACTGTCCAAACGTCTCAGGGACAAAAATCCACTTCAGGGACATGACACGCTAGAAGGAAACATTGGTGGGAAAAAAAAAAAAAAAAAAAAATTATATATATATATATATATATATATATATATATATATATATATATATATATATATATATATATATATATACATATACATATATATATACATATACATATATATATACATATACATATATATATATATACATATATATATATATATACATATATATATATATATACATATATATATATAGATATATATATATATATACATATGTATATATATATATACATATGTATGTATATATATATACATATGTATGTATATATATATACATATGTATATATATATATATACATATGTATGTATATATATATATATGTATATATATATATACATATGTATATATATATATATATATGTATATATATATATATACATATATATATATATATATATATATATATATATATATATATATATATATATATATATATATATATATATATATATATATATATATATATATCTCATGCTTGCAGAAATGGGATCGAGTAGGAGGATAGAGATAGGACTGCAGCTAAAGACCAGATCGTTGTGCAGAGAGAGGATACTCGTGACTGCCAATCAAAATCGAAGTGAAGGGTATATATGAGGCAACACCAAATAGAAAAAGTAAGTAGCTGGAGCTAAAGTGAGGGCAGACAGGGAGATCTCATCTATGGCAACAAGGTAGAATTTGATCCCGATACATTCTGAAACTCTTTAGAGATGCTTAATTTATTATCGGATGGTACACTATTGGCTATTGCATGTCCATATGACATTGATATAGGAGAAGAGTCTAGATCTAGAGCATGAAACATAGAAGCAATTAGACAAGTTGAGACCTCTACGAAAGAAACAGTAGATGCCCAGGTTAGAGGAGATGTGTGCTAGTCACATTTCCCTGCAATGGAGCGAAAACTAATACGATAATGAATTTTGTATTTTGGAATGTTAGGGGGCTCGGAGATAAAGCCAAACATAGGATGGTAAGAGACATATGTAGGGAGTGCTCAGTAGACATCTTCTACTTGGAGGAGTCTAAACTGAATAATTCGTCAATGAATATAATTAGTAGCCTCTTTGGTCGCTTTAGTTTTGACATGGACATTAAGGATTCATGTGGAGCATGGGGAGGGATAATCGTGGAGATGAGAATGACAGTCCTAGTGACCATTATTGCGAGAATAGACAGATTCTCGATTTTAATGATAGTTTGTCGCCTTTCAGATAGGTGGCCACAGATGATTACTGTGGTATATGGTCCTAACCAGAAAGAACTTAGGCAGGAATTCTGCGAGGAAATACGTATGATTAGGAGATGGCAAGACTTACCATAGGTGATAGGGGGACTTTAACGCGATAAGTTCTCAGACGAGTGTAGGGGAGATAATAACAATAGAGATATGAGTGAGTTTAATGACCTTATTAGTGAACCACAACTCATAGAAATCTCGTTCATGAATAGAAAATTCACATGGTCAAACATGAGGGAGATCTCTAGCATGGCAAAGTTAGATAGAGTCATGGTGTCAAAGGAGTGGGAGGACAAAATAGGTCTAGCATGGATTATCATGATTAAACGACCAACATCGGACCATATCCTGATATGTCTGCAGGCTGGAGAGAATAAGAATAGAAAACTGGGGATCTTCAGATTCGAGAAGTGGTGGTTGAAGCACGATGAGATTCACTCCCTAGTTAGAGAGAGCTAGGGAGAAAGAACCGCCGATATGGATGCTGCAGGAAGGGTATGTGCCAAATTACGAAGATTTCGAAAAGTGCTATGAAGATGGGAAAAGAAATATTATGAACAAAACCGCATGGGGTAGGATGAATTAATGAGGGAGATCGAAGCCCTGGAATGACTGGAGGAGGAGGGCCCGTTGTCTCAAGAGGATAGAGAATCGCTCTACAAAATAATAAATAGCCTAAAATAATTTACAGGAGGGAAAAATTAAAGTGGTATCAGCGGGTGAGACACAAATGTTTGAAAGAAGGGGATGCAAATACCACGTTTGTTCACATGGTTGCAAATATGTGAAAACGAGTCAATACTATCCATTCTTTGGCCTCGACAAAAGGAGAACCCCTTGAAGGAAAAGACATCCCGGAGCGACATATAAATACTTCATAACTATTTTTGACAAAGAAACGAGATTCAGGTTCAAATTGAATGGGAACCTTTGGGAAGAAGAAGCGGAGGAATTATATGAGTTTGAAATTAACTTCACTGAGGATGAAATCAAAAAAGTGGTATGGGATCTGGGGCCAGATAAGTCACCGGATCCGGATGGTTTTCCCATGTTCTTCTTCCGAGAGTTTTAGGGGGACAGTGGGAGGGGACATTAAAGAATTTGTAAGGAACTTTGGTGACGGAAGAGCGAGGATAGATAAGATTAATTATTCACAGATCGTACTAATACCAAAGAAGGAGAATTTGACAGTCTTGGGTGACTTCAGACCAATCACACTACTACAGAGTTCATTCAAAATCATCTCAAAGGTCTTAGCTAATAGCGTAGCACCCCGCATGAATAAGTTGGTCAGAGAATACCAATTGTGATTCATAAAAGGAAGAAATATTCTAAAAAGAATCGCAATTACTAAAGAAATTATTCATCAGTGGAGGCGCATGAGGCATCAAGGTTACCTCTTGAAGCTGAATTTTGAGAAGGCGTACGATAATGTTAGTTGGGATTGCCTGTTAGAGGTACTCAGATTACAGGGATTCGGTGAACAGTGGCTAAAATGGAATAAATCCTGGCTCCATACGACAAATGTACAGATCCTGGTTAATGGAGAAGGAGGGAAAGAGATAAAGTGCAGGAGGGCACTAAGACAGAAAGATCCTCTGTCTCTACTTTTGTTCGTACTTGTGGCAGACGGGCTGGACATAATATTATCTATTGTCGTACAAAAGGGGTTCTGATGGGTCTACCAGGAAGCTCAATACAATGGATAATCAACTTGCAGTATGCTAACGATACGCTACTCTTCGGCAACTTCGAGATCAGACAAGTGATATGGCTGAAAGGTATACTAGCATGTTTTGAATTGTGGTCTGGATTGCACATTAAATACCATAAGAGCTCAATGGTCCTTTTGGCAGATAGGTCTCTCACTATAGAGTTTATTTGGGCAATCTTGGGTTGCAAGGAAAAACATTTGCCAATCAAATATTTGGAAATCCTGATTGGAAGAAGCAAAATAGCCAAAAAATAGTGGTGCATGATAATAGACAAATCGAGAGAAGACTCCAGGGCTGGCAGGCATGATATCTGTCGGTGGGAGGGAGATTGGTCCTCTTAAACTCCGTATTATCGACGATGCCTCTATATATTATATCAATAACTACCCTTCCGAATTGGGTAAAGTTACGTATTGACAAATAGGGAGAAGATTTTTATGGTCAGGCCAAGCACAGGATAAAAATTGCTATCATCTTGTCTCGTGGGGATAAATTTGCAGGCCTAAGGAGCAAGGGGGACTAGGAATACTTGATCTTGGAGTTATGAATTAAGCACTATTGTCTAAGTGGTGATGGATCCTAATCACAAAACCCAATGGCTTACTGCAACAAATATTGAAAGAAAAATATGGACCGTGTAGAGGGTCGTGGTCCGGGAGATATAGAAATAAAACAAATACGTCAGCATTCTGGATATGGGTAGGGTGACCAGTATGTTGAAATAGTATATGCTTTAAGGCAGGGAGTAACTCAAAAGTTGCTTTCTCGAAGAAACGATGGTGCTCGATGAACACGCTAGCCACTTTATACCACTCCATTTTTTATATGGCAAAGGATAAAGACGTCCTTGTAGGGGACTACTGGTGTCAGGGCAGATGGAGAATAGGCCTTTCAAATTATGGAGGAATAGGGACACAGGTTGCAATAAATCAGCTCAGAACCTTAATTAGTGGCACTATCTTCATAATGTGCATAATGACTTGCTTATCTGGAGATGGGAGGGCAGCAAAATATTCTCAGTTAGGTCAGTATATAGACATTTTTGTGAATGGTGTAATGTAATTACGTAATGAACAAATGATCATGAGGGAAAAATACCCACTTAAAATTTGCTTTCTTTATGTGGCTGATTGAAAAGGGAGCCATTCTAACATGGGATAATCTCTAGAAAAGGAAATGGATCGGCCCAAACTATTATGTTCTATGTGAGAGGAAAGGAGAGGATCAACAACATCTACTGCTTAATTGCCCGTACTCAGCACTAGTATGACAAAAACTAAAACAATGCTCGGTTTAGTGATCAACATGTCAGAGGGCAAAAGGGTCTAGGCTAAAATACAATATAATAAAAGGAACCATAGATTAGCAGCCATGGCTATGGCAGCGATCTGCTAGAACATTTGGAAGGAGAGGAATGAGATGATTTTCAAACACATGTCACACACTATGGATGAATGCATGTTTAGAATTTACACTGATATATTATTATGGGTAGGTCAGCTTTTAGATAGGGAGTGATTATGCATCTCATAGGATGATACCATGGACCTTCAGGACTACAGTTCGGGGATGGAGGGGAGAGCTCAAGAGGGCTAGTGACAGGTGAATCAATCTAGACAGGAGGTCGCCATTGCTTTTTTATGTTTTTTTGGGATCCATAGTGTGTGTTATAAGGGCATAAGCCCAACCTACATCATGCAGGGCTTGCTTCTTAGTTTTACTTTTCGTGTATCTCGTTACTTTGTACTATTGTTCTATTAATGATCTCTAATATAACACGAAGGATCTTAATCTGCTGTTTTGCTTTAAAAAAAAATATCTTTTTAATGTGTGGATGTGTATTGCCTAGCTGGAGACAGGATCCTCAACCGCACCTATAACGACTTGAAGGAACCTCGTAGACATCTCAGCCTTTGCCCTTAAGTGAACTCTAGATGAGAGGGGACCGATTTGCTAGAGGAAGATATTTGAGCTCCAAGAAGTTTAGGAGTGGTGAAGACGACTTATAGTCCTGTTAGTTCTCTTTGGTGGGAGTAAAGTGTATCTAATATCAGTAAAAGACTTTGAGAGCTTTTATTTTTTTTGTTTTTATATTTGTATTTAGTCCACTCTTATTTGAGGGATATAACTCTCTCTCTCTCTCTATATATATAAACGAACTGTTTTGTTTAACACTTCTTAATAGAATGCAGGAAACTAAATCCGCCATTTATACTAAAATAATAGACTTAAGATTCAACTTTTTATATGAATTTTTTAAAAATATATATATAAGATAATAATAGTGACTTTCTTTATCATTGCAACTTGTCATACTCGATAGAATTTAAATAAAATACATTAAAAAGTCCATTTTGGTACTACCAAAACTTAGTAAAAAAAACAAACGTAAATTTAAACCACCATAAATCTTTTACTCATTGAAACTCACTTTACGGGTGTTTATTTTTTTGACATTAAACGGCGGGCTAGAAAGTCCCTCCACATTCCATTAAAGAGATAATAATATAACAAAATCTTAGTGCTGGTCTACCAGTATGAAGGACCTAAAAAAGTTTATATTACAGAATATTAAGATAAAAGTACATAAAAAACCAGCTACAAACTGCAAAAACCAAAATAGGCCTCGTCCTCCTGTAAGTAAGTGATGGGTTCGCTGTATCACTCATCGATCCTCCCGAGTATCTCCTACTCCTCCTATAGTGGTGTGCTCTCCTGTAGGTGGAGTCTCTCCTCATCTGATGTGATACATATCTATATAATAAAGTCACGAGAAGTAAGTCTCATGTAATGATCTGCAGAATGATATTTCTCATTAAATAGTCTATTATTTCTTTCTCTTCAAATGTTCCAGCAGAATGCCAGTGAGTGTCGTAAACCTAGTATTGAAGCCTAACTTTACGAGTGTTTATTAGAGCCTAACTTAGTATTGGTGAATATTTTACAAAACATTAAAAGTTAGTAGTATGTTTTCAACCAAATTACTACATGGTGTTCTTGTTTGACTCCACAGGTCCCAATTTAACATAGCTCATATAGCATAATCGCTTTTTTCTAATTAGATGGATTTGAACCTTCTCGCAATCATATATACTCACTTCCTTTCTACTTAAATGGATTTGAACCTTCTCACCATCAGTGCGGAAGGAGATTTTCGAATAATATTACATGTGCATGTTCATCATGTAAGAAATAATATATATAACATGAATGTAAATTTAGAACATCAATATCAAGTTATTAACATGCGGAATCATACCTGTTTGAGCCATTATGTTGAATATCAACCTCTTTGAACTATTAGGGTTAGGTCTCCCTCTCCTCTTCAGGTGCATCTACTAATTGTTAATAGCATAGAGGGGTTTTCTGCAATGCATCCATTTAAATACACACAAAAAGCCAGGCGCCAACCCCAATCCCTATATAATCTCCTCTCTAAAATAAATAAATAAATAAATGAAAACCTCCGCTCCCTGCGATCCGATACCCGCCGGTGATTTTGCTTAAAATTCACCGATGTCGCTGCCACGCGAAAGGACCTCCTCCTCCTCGAATTTTAACTCTAATCGCGAGGCGGAGTACGTGGTGGAAGACCTCAAGGATCGGTTCCAGTCCCATGGCAGCAGGTTTGCCCTCTTCGCCCGCGAGTTCGCCTGCATTCGCTTCCGGAAGCGGGATTCTGCCGAAAGCCCCCTCCACCGCTGGATCATTCATCCTGATACAAGGCATGCACACTTTCTTTTAAGTTAATTTAATTTAATTTGATGCATCTTAATTAGGATTAGGTTTTGCTTTACCTCGAGCACTTTTTATTAAATTTTTCATATCCGATCTTTTTAAATTTAAAGACGATAGATGAAAACTACTCTGTAGATTGTTAGCAGCACTAAGCACTGGCTCTTGATCTGATCGAGGAGGAAATGTATCTAGATTTAGACAATTCTAGTCCATCTTTAGCATGTTGAGATGGCAAATAGGAAGCCCAGATTCTAGTTACCCTTAAAAACAACACAATGAACCGTCAAGAACTGCTTTTGGCCGGCTCACATGCAGCCTACATACACCTTGAGTAAGTCTCCATGCAATGCTTGTCGGAGCTAGCGAGTCTTCGTGTTCTTGATATTGTGTTATTGCTTTTTTAATTGTAAAATTCGCTCCCGCACTGGTGACTGAGAGAGTCTTACCTAAGAGATTTCATGGGAAAAGGATCAGTTGGTTGCATTATATGCCGTAGACTTCCTCACTTAGATTTTCTTTTTTCTCCCTGGGACCAACATTGTCAATGTCACACTTAATGTCTTACTCTTTCACCATCTATGCGAAGCTAGGATAATGACGAGGTTTGCATTCCAAAATCTCTCTCTAAGAAATTAATTAATTTCGTTTGTTTGAATGAGCAGATGATTATTAAGAGAACTAAATGGAAGAAGTTTGATGTAGCCTAAACTGGAAATTTTGGGAAGTGTACATTTTTTGTGGTTGTTCATTATTAATGGAAATCAAAGACCCACATGCAGGACTCATGATTAGTATTAGGTAGATCAAGGAAGAAATTATTAGTATCCCACAGTCTACATCATGACCTCTAAACAAGTTGATTAGTTGTCTTTTGGTGGAAGGATTAATTAATTATTTATTAAGAACACTACAGCTGTTAAGAAAAAGGAATTAGTTTGACACCTTGACAGAGTGATGATAATGATGTTCGAGAATTAATTATACTATACTTCATTGTGTTATATTATTTGCAATTAAATTAGGAAAAAAAATATAACTATTGTTACCTGAAGACTGTCCTCTTCCGTTAAAAAAAATTAAACAAAGTAAAGCAGTCAAGCTTACTTGATTTGGACCACATTAGTAAGACAAGTTTGGTGATATTGAATTTTGATGACTTGTTTACAATAATTGGTTGCCAACTTGATCCAGGAAATTGGATCTGCAGATGTTGGTCCTAAAAGAGAAGAAATTGGCATACTCACTTATCAGACCGGAACTTACACCCAAATTCTTGAATTTTGGCATGAAGTTTCAATGGAGAAGGAGTTTAGTCTGGGATCAGATTCATGATTTTAATATAATAGTTTATTGGGTTTGGATATTGGCTATAGGGCCTAGATTCAATATTTTATACCAAGTATTAATTGGGCTTGTATTCGAAGTTCTAATTCCCTTGTAAAATTCCTTACTTGGTTAATAACCGACTGCTTTGGAAAGATCAACCAATGAACTTATTTAAAAACTGATCAATGAAAAATGTGATATTAATTTTCTTGAATTAACCATCTTATATTGTATATCGTAATTCCATGCGGCTATTTCTGCTAATAAGGGAAACAAAAGAGTTATTTTTTTGAATATAAAGAATCCAACTGTGAATTCGGTAGATTGTATAAAATTCGGATATACCTTAAGCTTATTGTGCATGAGCCTTTCTTTTTTCCATTTCCTTTTTTACTCCCATCTGATAGCCAGAATTCAAACATAAGATTTCCTGAAATCTATTCCAGTGCTTTACCATCTGAGCTTGGCCTCAAGGACTTACGAATTAGGTTCATATTTCTATAATGCTTATCAAAACATGCATGAGGAAAAATAACTGCCATTAACAAATAAATCTGCATGGTTGAATCCAGAACAAATTTTTCATAGGAAAGAAATGGTAGGAGCGAATTATAGACTTAATTTAGAAAGCATGCAACATAATATTAACTTATGTGAAAAAAAAAAATTAAAAACTCTTACCAAAATTAACAATATAGATAATCAGGCTTGATTAAGCTGACAGTTATGGCTGTTAATTGTTTTGATTGATCCTTACATCTGGACCATTACCAACATAGTAACAAAGTTACTTGATAACGGAACGATTTTGATCCCAAGCTAAGAGTGTCCTAGCTGAGCAAGCTCCATTAATGGGACGAGTTTATGTCTAATATGGAGAAGAAAATTTTATAGATCTTTTAGATTTCTCAACTGATTCAACTTTAATTTAATAAGTTAGTCATGGTGATTGTTATAGGTGGTATCGTCTTTGGAGGTACTTTATATTAGTATGGGCAGTGTATTCGTCCTTCTTCACACCTCTGGAGTTTGGTTTTTTCCGTGGCCTGCCAAGTAATCTTCTTTGGCTTGATAGTTTCGGCCAGGTTGCTTTCCTCATTGACGTTGTCATCCATTTCTTCCTTGCTTATCGTGACGATCATACCTATCGCATGGTCTATAAGCACACTACAATTGCTCTCAGGTTTCTCTCTTTTTCCTTCTATATGGTCCATTTTTCTTCAAATTCACTTCTAGTTAGTTTTATCCCTATTCTCATTTGGTGTCTTTATGAGTGCAGATATTTGAAGTCGGGCTTCATATTTGAATTATTTGGTTGCCTACCATGGGATGCTATCTATAAGGTTCTCTCTCTCTCTCTCTCTCTCTCTCTCTCTCTATTATAATTCTCTTCATGCCAAAGCTCAATGTTACTCCCAAAATTGCACAAAAAGGTGTTGGCCCATAATAAAGTAAAAAAGCAATTTCAAGCCATCTTAATTCATTACATGTTTAATAGAACATCATCATCAACAGGCACATCATCCATTAACAATATCCACACATGAAGTTAAAAGTTAACTGAATAAATATATTCTAGTACTACTACTACTACTACATAAGAAACTAAATGCATTATGAAAAGGAACTGCCAAGATATGAAAACTACTATTTTTCCCCCAACTGTAATTTGACTAGAATCCCTGACAAAGTCCCATCACATGCACCCCTATGATTAGTCCCCATTATGGTGAAGTAAGGCTATCGTTGTACAATACTCATTGTGATTATGGAACATGTCTAGACAAAAATGAGTGTAAAATATGATTAAGGATAAAGATGTTGGTCATTAGCCTCAAGAAAACCTCAAACATAGGGAAATTCTTATTAGGATGGCATGACTGGAAAACAGGGAAAATATCAAAAAAATAATACAGGGAATTTTTGAGTAAAATGTAGTTGTAAAGGATATTATAAGTGAAGGGTTACTCTTCATGCAAAGGTATGACTGAAGATGATGTGGGCTTGCAAATAGATCCGAGACTGAACAATCAGGAGAATAAAAGGGATTTAAGAGATCTAAACTATTTTTCTAGATAAAAAAATATTTTGATTTGTTGGGTTTTCACTAAAAGATTAGGAAAATATTGGGTATAAACAATCTAACGTATCACGTATGGACCTACAATTTTTTAAACCAATCGAAACTTTGTTTTTTAATTGGTTCCAACTAACCAAGTATCTAAAGCTCTTAGTCCAGCCAATGCACCCTAAGCTATTTAATCCATTCAATTAGGAAGGTAATCTATTTTAATGAATAATTATATTAATAACTCGTACATCTATTCTTCTACAGTCATACATGTTGGTATATATTGCCTCACAGAATCCTTAACTTCTTTCCGTATAAACAAGTGCACCACTAAGCTCTTTAAGCTGCTTTTACCTCCTAAGAACCTTTGACAATTTTTATATGTACCCTAGATACAAAGTTATTGAATCAATTAAGCTATAGGACTTGTATGGCTCTTCTATTTCTTTTTTTTTTTGACGTTAAATGGCAGGCTCGAAAGTCTCTCCGCATTTCATTAAAGAGATAATAATAGAATAAAGTCTTAGTCCTAATCAACTAGTATGAAGGACCTAATAAAGTTTACATCACAGAACATTAAGATAAGAGTACATAAAAAGTCAGTAACAAACTGCAAAAAACCAAAATAGACCTAGCACTCCTGCAACCAAGTGATGGCTTCCTGTATCACCCATCTGTCCTTCCGAGTATCCCCTACTCCTCCTGTGGTGGTGTTGTGGTGGTGTGCTCTCCAATTCATTTCCCGAGTCGTCCTCTTATAGGTGAATTTTCTCTTTGTCTGACGGAAAACCTATCCATATAATATAGTCACGAGCAGTAAGTCTCATGCAATAATCTGCAGAATGATATTTCTCATTAAATAGTCTATTATTTCTTTCTCTCCAAATATTCTAGCAGAATGCGGCAGTGAGTGTCCTAAATCTTGGTTTCGATTACCCCCCTTATCCAATCCTCTCCTAGTTTGAACCTTCTTCAAATTTGAAATGATTGCACCAAGCAAATCTCTTTAGATCCAACCTAGATCTAAAATTTAAAACCAACAATCTATCTAAGCTAGATGACCATAATTCGTGTAGTGGATTGCTGCAACTTCAATATGCATTTGAAAAGCAATGAGTGCTCGGGCCAATTCTAGGCCTAGTGAGTGACAGCTGGAAAGCAAAAAATGGAGACTGAGATGGAGAATTTACTCGACTTTGAAGATTTTTGTAGTTTCTTGATCAATAAAAGTTTTGAAGTCAATATACTAGAAGATTGGTAATTTGTACTACATCCTTCCTTCATGGTAGAGGAAATTAGAGTAATTTGTGAAAGCTGACTTGAGGCCTGAGTGGTCTAAAAGAAATATAAAGCTTCCTTCATAAAGATAGAACATTAGATATTATTCTCCCTCTCAAAAAGTATTATGTTACATGCAAAATGATAAAGAAGCCAATGCGTCAGACAAGGAACCTACTTAGATGAGAAGCAACGGTGAGAGCTAACATCTTGTTCAAGACCATGCCTACAATTGATATCTTAACCTTGTTTTGTTAGCGAGGATATTCATTCTAGCGAAACTAAACTAAGATCAAATTGTGAGATCCATCTGCTCCTAAATCCTTCTTCTCATAGGGCATTAGTCACAAGCTTTTGTTGGGAAATTGCCTTGATTTCAAGTAGGATTAGGAATCCTATTAACAATATGTAACGCCCCAAACTATACCTCGAGAAGTTTCGGCAATTTATTCTTTTTTTGGGTGAGGTATTACTAGTGGATATCCCAAAAGCGAGTACACGAGACATTTTATAAGAACCATGCAATCAAAGTATATAAGCAGGAAATATCTCTCTTGCTACAATCAGTAAATATTTCATTGCGTTATCCAATAAAATTCTTGAATGGTTTACATCATAGGTAGTTGCAAGAATGTGTTGACTAATACAGATTTTGATACAATAAAAGAAAGGCAACTCTCCGAGCAACATGAATACAAGTTAAAGGCCTAATGCAACAGCTATAGGGCAAGACGTGATTATAGCAAAATAAGTCTCCAATGGTCTACTGAGGATCTGCTTTCTCCTGGAATTAAAGATCTTCAATTGGCAGGTCCTCATTGAAGTCTTTAACACCTAGGCATGTGAAGGCTATCCAGAGTCGGACCCAATAAGAAATGAATCAAGCATGTGATAAAAACTAACAATAATAGGAAAAGAAACTAAAGATTATAACATATATAGAAAATCCATAAATCCTTGAATCATAAAAATATAGGTGCCAAATATGATAAGCAAAATCTATAGAACTTAGGAATAACAGCGAAAATTATGCATCGGTTATTACAACAAGTTTTATTGAGGAACAAAATAATCATAGACTATATCTCATGTTAAACAAGATTAGAATTAAGGAGAGAACGAATAATGAGTTTTAGATTAACCGCATGTATCTTGAATACCCAGGCAAAATCAGAGGAAGTCCCGGTATGTATAACATGGCAATGTCAGCCTCACTAGGTACTTGTCTCCATGTGGCATTGAATTTGACACTGCAGTCAGGAACTTCAAGAGGGTGGATTCATTAATTAGACGCTTAATTTGGAACTACCTGATGGATAGAAATTGCATTTTTTAGAAGTGTACCATATATATTTAGTGCTACGACCACGATGTTGGTCCCCTTAAACAAGCTGCACCACAAGGACCTATTGTCCATGCATATCTGGGACCATAGCCAAGACGTTGGTCCCTCTTAAACCATCTACACCACAATGTGCTATCGTCCGTGCATATTTGGGACCACGACCAATACATTGGTCCTTCTTGAACAAACTATACCGCAGTGTGTGATCATCCTGTGCATACTCGAAAGTCGGGACCAAAGCCAGGATGTGATTCTCTTGAACCAACCACACTGCAAGGTGCTATAAAATCAATACATAACTTCCACAATATGTATCTCCATCATTCAGATTTACCATACCTCGATTGTTTTATTAATATATATGTTCAAGAATGAAGTTATATTAAGGCAGGGTCATGTGAGGTCAATATCACAGTATCAAATACATATCACTTCCAAAGAAATATTACATGCAGGTCAAGATCCAAGTACATATCCAAGAAAAATAAGAGGCGCACTCATGATATGACACATGTGTATGACTCGTGTTAGAATGATGGTTATCTTACAAATATCATCTTTTTTTATCATTATAATGTATCGTTTAAGGATTAACCAAGTAAGTTAAAATAAATAGGAAGATTTTTGTTTTAAGCTAAGTTAAGTGATTCTTGTACGTTGCTACAAGTTAACAGAATTATTTCAAGACTGATAACAGTAGAACTTGGTATTATTTATCACGAGTTCTAGTGATTGAACAAGAATTTAATAATTAGAATAATATCTAAATTATGCTAATATTATCATGTTAGAGTTTATAGGTAGGCCCCACTATTAGGCAAAGCTTGCAAAAGAAACTGTCAGCCACGAAGAGCTTCAGTAAACATCACTGTTGTTCTTTGTTGTCATGAAGTTACAAGTCTTTATAGTAATTTTTGGTAAAGATACAATTAGCATTAAAAAAGTAATTAAAGGGAGAGTTGTAAAGATTGAATTATCTTTCTAACAAGTCTAAGATAGGTTTAATCGGAGTCTGGAATTAAAAATGTCATAGATTTACTAAATCAGGTGTATGAGTTCTCCTGTGTAGCAACTTCGATTTCAAACTCAGTTTTGACAAGGATAAAGTGATAATTAGTAAAATATTATAAAAGAGAAGTTATAGATTATTTGTTGAGAGAAGTTATAGATTATTTGTTTATCTTCCTAACAAGCTCAACATCAGCTTAATTGGAGTTTCGAATTAAAAGTTTTAGGAGAATTTAGTAAAACTGGATAATGTTGCCGGGGTAAACCATTGGCAAAGATAACTGTCAGCAAAGGTAGCTAGAGTGTGTCGGCAGAAATAGAGTGTCTACGGAGGTACCTAGAGTGTGTCGGTGGAAATAGAGTATCGGCGGAGGCAGCTAGAGTGTGCCGGTAGAAATAGATTGTTAGTGGAAATAGAGTGTTGACGAAGATAAGCCATCAAAGTGATAAGCATCCATAGAGATAAGGCTCTGGCGAAGATAAGCCTTGGTGGAGATAAGCCTCGGCAAAGATAAGTTTTGATGGTGCAATAGCCTCGCTGACACGAGTGAGTCGGTGGAGCACGGTGTCGGCGTAAATAGCTCCTGTGCAGATTCACTATCTTTAAGCACGATTTTAACAAGGTTAGAGGCAAAATTAGAAAAAAAAAATATAAAACATGAAAGCTGAGCGGAATTCAATTACCTTTCCAGCAAAAGAAGAATAAACTCATTTGGAGTTATGAGTAGAAAGTTAAGATCATCCTACCAAAGAATTGTTGAGCTAACAACGAGAACTCGTATAAAGAATGGACCACTCAGAAATTAGAAGACTCGAGGGTGGTTATTTGCTAGAGATAGTTGAGAGTAGGATTTTCTAGTTAAGAATTTATATGATTGCATACATGGCGAATGATTTCTTGCTAAATGCACGAGTGTATGAGCATGATTCCTTGCCTTATGTTACCCAATGAAAAGATCTTGAAGAGGGCTCGATGAACTCTTAGTGCCAAAGCTAAGAGTTTTAGAAGGAAGAAGCAGAGAAAATGAAGAAGTGTAACGACCCTGTCATTTTTTAAATCCATCACTTTCATTTTCCTCATAATTTCATTTGCCCTCTAATCTCAATTTTTGCCTCATGCCAAGTCCATTTGATTTGGGTCAAATTATGTCAATAACATACTTGGTATTTGGTGAGGGAGTGGTTGGAGAAGTACAATGCCGCCACAAGCCTTATCCTCTATTTATGCATAAGTATACATAGAGGGATATGGTTAAACCCCTCGTTCTCATCATCATCCTCTATTTTTTTCTTCATCTTATTCAAAGCTTCATGTTTTAACTCCAAGAGAGCTCTCCCAAGGCAAGTTCTTCCGACAAGTCTTTTCTTCGAGGCTCCTCTTCAAAACCTTATACCTTTAGATGATCATCCGTCTCATTTTAGCCTATCAAGGTTTTGAATTAGAGCCTCGTTCTTTAACTTACAAGGCTTTTTGGTTCTCTCGCTCAACTGAACTTCAAGAACTCATCTTTTGGGTATAACAAGGCAGGAAATCACTCTTCAAAAAAATCAGACTCTTTAGCAGGCAACCTTGTTATTTAGCATACTAGTGTTTATTAGAACGATCATATCTTTAAAACATAAGTCCAATTAAGTTGATTCTTCTTTTATTTGAAAGATAATTTAAAATTATACTCTTCTTTTACAACATTTTCTCAAATTCCAATAAACTCATCAAAAATTGACTAGAATTAGACAGGTGTGCAAAAGCAAGGTTGTTCTCTAGATATTCTCTGTATTTGGACCATAACTTTTGATTTAGAACTCTAAATGTGTTAACTTAGTTCTTGTTTGAAAGATATTCAATTTTCCACAACTTGTGTATTTTACACTTTTCGGATTCTGCCTATAACCCTTTCAAAAACAGACTCAGAGTTGATGCTTGTGTAAAATGTGAATTTGCGCCCAAATCCACTTTTGGCAAATCTGCATTTTGGCAAACCCGTGTTCTGGTAAGGTCTGCATTTTGACTAGACCCTCATTTGTTGTGATCTGCATTTTTCGCCAGCCTCATTTATTAGTTTGGTATTTTCCTTATAACTTTTGATCGTGATCTCCTATTGAGCTGATGTTAAGCTCGTTGAAAAGATAATTCAATAATCAACAACTTCTTTTTATTAACTTTTCGTTAATTCTCGCTATAACCTTGTTTAAACTTAGGTTGAAGTCATAGTGACTGCACAGCAGTAAGAACCTTGTATCTTGTTAAGTAAATCTGTGATATTTTTTTGATCCTGATTCTAATGCTCATCTTTGATTTGTTACAAGGAAAATTCAATGCTCTTAAACTCTCCTTTACATTACCTTTCCAATTCAAATTATATAAAAAACAAGAAATTATTTAAAGCCTCAACTATTGCATGACGACATAGCAGAGATGTCAGGTTCATTGAAACTCCTTGTGACTCGCCATTTCTTTTGCAAGCCTCACCTAACAGTGAGATTGTCTGTGGACTTTGTTCTTATTTTATTGCATGATTTTAATATTATTTGTTTATATATTCTTTTTTAATCACTCAAACTCTTGGTAACTATTTACTTGCATCTCAACCTTTATTCTACCGCGTGTCATGCATACGAGTCGCATCATGAGTGCGTCTGTTGCCTTACTTGGACATGTATATTGGAACTTGTGATATTATCCGGTTAATGTCGTAACTAATACTAGCATTCTTTGGTTAATATCGTGACTATTATTAGTATTCTCTGGCTATGTCATGACCATCCCCCCTGGCTATACCATGACCATCCTCCTCTAGCTAATGTTATGACCATCCTCCTTCAACTATGTTGTGATCATCCTCTGGCTTAAGCTATGTTTTGATTTTCTAGCTTATGCCGTGATCATGTCATGGTCCCAAATTTAGGAGATACTCGCCTAATGTGCAAATCATTCATTACTTAATTTTAAATTAAATGATAAGAACGCAAGACATCCATGTTAACCTTGTATTCATGCTTGATAACTAGAACACTTCTTTGACTGATTTATTGTAGTAAGTTTCGTTATTTTAATTAACATTGTTCTATGTGCATATCTTGAATTATTTGCTAGCATGTACTCATTATTTCTTCTGGGTTACATGGGTTACCTCCACACACCAAATATCAAAGATCACATGTGGAGGACGAGGTTGACTCGCCCGTCGACAATCTCTACTTCCAAGGTCAAGCCAACCTCTGGAAGATCTTGCTAGCTTCACCTTTTGATGTAAATACATTCGTCATAGCTGTCACACTCAGCTTTAAGCTAATTTGAGTAGCTTCTTTTGTCTGATTGGGTATTTGTGTCTAATCCGTTGAGCTACTTACTACTGTTAACTATTTCATTTTCCGTGTTATAGTATGGATGATGTTAATTTATGAATTATAGCAAGATCAGATTCTTTCTGTAGTATACTATGATTGAGTGGTTTTTTTATTATTCATCGGTAAAGCCCTACCGAGGACTGCATATCGACAAAACTTCCAGGGCATAATTTGGAGCGTTACAAGAAGAGTGAGAAACATGATAAGAGGAATGAAGATTTAGTCTTATATGGGTCTTGTAAGAAGGGGAGAAAGGTGGAGGAAGAATGAGGTTTAGGAGGTTGTACTCTCCCAACCACTCCCTCTTGCATAATTATAATAGTGCCATTGATCATTGACACAACTAAGTGGTTCATGCCATTAAACCAAATTCAAAGGGTTAGACAGATGTTTAGGTAAAGATCAAACAATAAAAAAATAGTGGCGTGATTGTCAAAAAATCGACCGATTTAGAATAATTTTAGAAAAATACAAAAAATCTTGTAAAATGAGACAAGTTGCGTCTCTCATTTAGAATCGAAAAAATAAGTTATAAATTAAAAGAAAAGTCCAATTTACTCGATATTGATTGGGGTATGATGTCTAGGTAGACGTGACGATTATGGTTGTTACATGATACGAAACAAGTTATAAGAAAAGATTCTCAATTCAAATTTGATTGGGATTTCTCAATGAGATTAGGAATTGTATTTCTAATGTATGAGAAGTACTAGTTCGGTTAGGAAATGTACTTTCAACGTAAAAAGGATTTCTGATACTAATTGTATTAGGATAATCTCTTTCAAAAATAAGTTTATCCATATAAGGCTAAAATATACTTAATGACAAAGTTGTAACTTGGAGGAGAAGAGATGTAGATCAAAAGATAACTAGAAAGGGAGGAAATAAAGAGACAAAAATATGGTGTAGAAAGATCATAATTTACACCTCACATAAAGGGAAGGAGATGTAACAAACCAAAGGAGCTATGGTTATCACAAAGGCGAGAATTTTCATCAAGAGATGGGTTTCATCGAGTTTGAGTGGTTCTCAATGCATATCTTGTATCATTGAGGAGAGAGTTAATTACTTATGAGATTACAAGAAATGATTTCTTGTATTCCAAGATTAGTGAATATCTTTCTCAATATTCTCCCAATTGACATACACCAATTTACGGAATAACATACATCTCAGTCTTTCTTTAGTTAATTCTTTGATGTTTCCTTAATAAAATTTTATATTGTGTTTCTCGATGAATGGAGATGTTATGAAATAGTCAGGTCCAATCTATTATCATTTAAGGGATACAAACAATGTTCAAGAATGCGTTTTCAGTATGTGTGCGGTCCAGGACCACATAACGCATAATCGGATTACACGCCGATTATGCGGATTACGCGGAATTATGCGGAATATTAATATTTTAATATATATTAATATAATAATTATTAAAAAATGGATATATTTATGCTATAAAACTCTAAAAAATTATAAATAATAACCGTTAGCATATAAAATGAATATAAACTGGCTTTACATAAGAAATTAAAAAGATAGAAAGACTTATCTCTTAACTTCCAATGTAAAAAAAAGAACGACGCATGTATGTATGGATCAAAAACGTCGCTCACTTGCAAATCGGAAAGAAAATTTAAATGAGAATCAATATATATGATATATAAGAATTAAGAAAGTTCTTAAACACATAAAAAATGAACAATGTATGTACAAATGAACATATGATAATAATCCACACATTGCTAATACATGTTTGTGTCAACTACATAAGTAATTAGTTTTACATATTCAAAAAATAATAGAAGTTTTTATCAAACACAGTTCATCCCACTCAACAAATTCTCTACTATTCCTCATTGTCATCTTCATATTGAACATTGTTTTCCAACTCCTCCTCAGAGCTATCATCATCATCGTCATTCACATCATCACCCTCTTCTTCTAAAACAGTTATAACTTGATCATGTTCAGGAAGATCTTCAACAACTGCACTGGATGAACCCTCTTGTGCTCTCATTACCGCTGCAGCTCACCTTCTTAGCGTCATTTTGCTCCTCCTGAGTCTATCTTCGTTAGCTCCACTTGCCGCAGCAACAAGATCCCATGTTAAGCCGGAACTAGGGAAAATCTCATCTTCGTCATCATTCTCTATTTCTCTAACAAATTCATCTTTCCAGTGCAAAGCTCTGGAATTATCTGAAGCAATCAGCACATCCTTACTATTTCCATCCTTCTTCTTCGCATTCCTTTTCTGTGCCATTTTTTTGTTAAACTGAACGAAAACGAGATCATTCAATCTTTTAGCATCCAGCCTATTCCTCTTCTTTGTATGTATCTATAAATTTATATATGATTTTACAGAAGAGAAAAAAGAAGGTTAGAGTGTTAACTCTGAAAATAATATAATTAAAAATTATAAAATATATAATCATTGTAGTAGTATTTACCCTTTCAAATACACTGAAATTTCTTTCGCACCCTGAAGAGCTACTTTTCAAGTTTAGGATCTTAATTGTTATTTTTCGAAGATTTGGTGCATCTCCTCCGTAAAAATCCCATCAATGAGCTATTAAAGCAACATATAACAATATGTTAATAATTAGAAAGAATAGAATTTAATATTAAATTCTTTTAAATTTCATGTATAAAGGTTACTTGGGTCGAAATTATCCGTGCCATTAAACTCATTCGGTACCTTTCCGCCATGCCACTCCCCATAAGTCCCCCTTATCTTTGTAGACACGAAATTCATACGAGCCAATCTGATCTTGGACATCATGCTCAGGGTAAAATATGCATATGCAATGCATGACGACATTTCTTACTAGTGTATTTTCTGTGACTGTATTATCCCTATAATAATAATAGGGATTAAGATAATATGCCGTCAAATGCAATATACTATCAAGTCTGCCCCTATATTCTTTCTCAATTATATTAATAATTGGTTTAAATGTAGACTCCTTTTGATTGCAAGCAGCTTGGATCTCGTTCTTTGCATCTTCCAGCATTCCATAGGCAAAACCCATTGAAGGTCTACGATCAGCATCAACAATTCTCAGCAATTTAAACAAAGGAGTGTATACCTTTAGAAGCTCTTTAGTGTCTTTCCAAAAAGAGTTAGAATATATTGTGGTTTTAGTTGACTTGCCCTTCTCTGTCTTCGACCATCTGTTATTATCCCACTTATCTGAAGACACCATAGCAGCCAACTGTGATTTTTTGTCTACCAGGCAGCTCAAGCTTAGGAAGGTGGTGGCAAATTTGGTGATTCCTGGACGAACAAGCTCCCTCCTGTTTGTAAATGAGCGCATCAAAGCCAGAGTACTGTGATGCGCATAGAGAAAAACTGTCATTGATCTTGCCTTCTCAATCACCGCTTTGTATTTTGGTATCTTACCAATACCCTCCAACATAAAATCTATAGTGTGGACTGCACAACTGGTCCAAAATATATTAGGCATTCTTTCCTTCAACATATTTTTTGCTGCCATATTGGATGGGTGGTTATCAGTAACCACTTGAAGCACGCGCTTCTCACCCACTTCCTTGATGCAGTTTTCCACCCAATTCAATATGTATTCGCCAGTATGTGCATTGGTCGAGTTCTCAATCGATTTAATGAAGCATGTGCCGTCCTTGCAATGGACACATAAATTCATAATACTCCTATACTTTCTGTCAGTCCATCCATCAGTCAAAATACTGCAGCCATATTTATCCTACGCTTCCTTTGACTTCTCTAACCTGTTTTCAATTTTTTTGTATCCTTATCTAAGAGAGGCACTCTCAATTGATATTGGCTTGGGCCCTTATACCCTGGACCGTGCTTGCCAACAGCCTCGCAAAACTGATCGAACTCCTCACAGTCGAAAGTGTTAAAAGGAATTCCTTTGGCATATGCCCACATGGCCGCATAATCATGCGCCAGCTCCTTCCACTTCCTTCTCTCTCCTTCATTGATAACTGCTTGCTTCCATTTACCTTCATCCACCAGTCTGTTCAGTGATCACTAACACAAGGCCGATGATCTCCAGTGAGTTCGGGTTCTTTTCTCTCTCTTTCCACTGATATTTGCACCTCTTACCGGAGCTCATAATCAGCTTTCCGCTTGTCAACTTTTTTCTTCTTGATTCCCTCCAAGTTCTTCCTACATATGCGCCTCTCTTCATCTGTGGCAAGCACACATGCTGACACTTCTCCTCTAACTCCTGCAACATGTTGCTTCAATCTATTTATTTTCCCTTTCACAATCTTATTACATTTGATGCAATTCACATCATTATAAGATCCTCTCTTTATTAGCCTACCATAATTCCACCTAATGTCATTTGATCCTGGTGGTTTTAATGGAATCTGGCTTTCTTCCTCACTTGATAGATTTGGCCGTCCACAACTACTTGAATTAGAGGTCATTGATGATGACATACAAACAAACTTAACTGCCTTAAAGAAATTCCTACATCACCATTAAGAAAAACAATAAACTCTAACTGAAAAGATTTTATTAAAACAATTCATATATCACAACTTCAAAAGATTTTATTAAAACCAAAGAGGAGTTCAAATAAGTCATGTAGCAACCAGTAAAAATACTCATTCGCAAAAAAAACAGTTATTTATTTTCACTGTCACTGAAAATTTCAGTCATTTATGTTCACTGTCACTGAAAATAAATTTTTTTAATCATCAATTTTTACCATCAAAATAAATTGGAAAGCTCACTGTCACTTATAAGAAATTAACATACAAAATTTAAAAAAAAAAATTAGCTCACTGATCAGCTACATTAAAAAATAAAAATTTCAGTCAGCTACAATCACTGACTGTAATTGAAAATAATTTTTTTAATCATCAATTTTTACCATCAAAATAAATTGGAAAGCTCACTGTCACTCATCAGAAATTAACATACAAAATTAAAAAAAAAAATTAGCTCACTGATCAGCTACATTAAAAAATAAAAATTTCAGTCAGCTACAATCACTGACTATAACTGAAAATAATTTTTTTTAATTATCAATTTTTACCATCAAAATAAATTGGAAAGCTCACTGTCACTCATCAGAAATTAACATACAAAATTAAAAAAAAAAATTAGCTCACTGATCAGAAATTGGAAAAAAAAACCCTTACCCTAACCGTATGCCTAACCCTTAGAATAGTTAAAAAATACAAAAAATCTCACAAAAAATTTAACAAATGAAATTAAACATGAGTAGAAACAGCTAGAGAAGAAAGGAAAAAAGAAAAATTACCGCCGGAGAGGAGATGAGGTCGCCGGAGGGGGGAGGACGACGGAAGGACTTTATCGGACTCGGAGGACTTGATGGATTGATGATCGGAAGTGGTTGAGGATCAAGGGATTGATGATCGGAGACTTGATCGACCGATTCCTACAAAGGATCACTCGATCGACCGAATGATTGATCAACGGGTCGGTGAAGAAAAAAACCTTCAGTGTTGACGAAGAACGGAACGATCGACCGATCGACTGACGGCGGGAAAGGAAGATTAGAGGAGGAAATTTGGGATCGGAGAGAATTTGGGATTTAGGGTTATTTTGGGGGCGAAATTTTTTTCCGTGAGCGAGTTCGCGATTTCGGGTCGCGAAGAAAAGGGGAGAGGGGATATTTAACGAGTCGGGTGCGGGTCGGGTGCGAATCGGGTGCGGGTCAAATTTTTAAAACGTTGCTGACAACCCGTTAACCCGTCGAACGATTACTCGTTCCTATGCGGATTATGCGGCCGCATAATCCGCATAGGAACGCATAATCGCCCTGTCCGCATGGACAGGGCGATTTTCCTGGTTTCTACGCGTTTCCCCTCCGCAAACAATTATGCGGCCGCATAGAACGTTTTTTTGAACACTGGATACAAATGTATAGGTGTCCCAACACCATACATATACTTTCATAGGCGATGTGGGACTAAATATACAAACATAAAATAATAGCCTAATCTAACATTCCCTCTCAAGTTGGAGTATAAATATCAATCATACACAATTTGTTACACAAATTAGAAAACACTATCGGCGATGCAAGTTTAGTTAGAACTTAGAATATCATTATTCTGACGAAAGAGTAAATGGAGTACATATTAACTTTTTCACCAAATTATCTTGAACTAGATGATAATTTACTTCTATATGCTTAGTACGATAATGAAATACTGGGTTTTGAACAATATAAATGGCAGACTAATTATTAGAGAGCGTAGGTATAGGACTCTTCGGTTTGAAACCCAATGCAAGCAACAAGTATTTGAGCCAAAATAAATTCACATATAGTTTGTGCCATAACCCGATACTTTGCCCCAGCAGAACATCGAGATACTAAATCTTGTTTCTTACTTCTCTATATGACTATATTACCTCCAACAAACGTAAGGTATCCAGCGGTAGATTTTCTGTCATTTTTATTCCCTGCATATCCAGTATCTGAAAAGACAAAATTTTGAATATGTCTATGTTTCTTATAAAATAACTCTTTTCTTGGAGAGCTCTTAATGTATGCCAAAACTCTCATAATAGCTTTCTAGTGTACGTCCCTTAATTTATACATAAATTGACTTAGTAATCTAACAACAAAGAAAATTTCAGGTTTGGTAACTGTGAGATAGGTAAGTTTGCCAATCAACTTCTTATACTGCTTTATATTATCATACAAAGTACTGTTTTCACTCTATATATCTAAATCTAACTCTATTGGAGTACTAGCATGTTTGCACCCAAATAGACTAGTCTCTTCCAAGAGATTTAGCGCATACTTCATTTGAGAGAAAAATAATCCATATTTATGATAAACTAACTTAATTCCATGAAAAATAACTTGATCTTCCCATATTTTTAGTTACAAATGTTGTTTGAGATAGTCATTTGTCTCGGTCAAAACTATCACTTCCAGTGAGTAAAATGACATCTATATATACAGGAAGAAGGACAATGCTGAAGAGAGTATGTCAGACAAAGACATAATAATTATAGTGACAATGCTAAATCCAATACCGGCAATTACAGTGAAAAACTTCTCAAACCAGGCTCGAGAACTCTGTTTAAGTCCGTAAATCGCTTTGTTGAGTTTGTAGATTATATTATCTCCTTGAACAACATATCTTGGAGGTTATTCCATATATACCTCATGTAGATCACTATATAAGAAAGTATTTTTAATATCTAATTGGAAAAGGGGCCAGTCGAGATTCATGGCGAGAGAGAAGAGGATATGAATGGAGTTGAGATGAGCCACAGGAGAGAAAATCTCAAACTAATCAATACCATAGGTTTGAGAAAAGTATTTCGCAAAAGGCGAGCTTTATAGCGGTCCACTGATCCATCCGTCTTGTATTTAACAGTGTGTACCTAATGACAACTAATAATAGTAGTGTTAGCGGAGCAATAACCAAATTCTATGTTTCATGAGAGATAAGGACTTGCATTTCCTCTCGATGGCAGTCTAACACAGCTTCTTAAAATGACCTGGGTATAGAAATAGATGAAAGAGAAGAGGCAAACTGACAAAACAAGAGGGTAGTTTATCATAGGAAACAAATTTAGAAATATAATTAACAATAATAGAGTGTCTACCCTTTTGAAGAGCAATAGCGAGATCAGAAGCAGGATTTGAAGAAGGTTGTCAATTTTGAACCCCTATAGTCGAAGATAATGAAGTAACAGGTAGTGAGTTTAGAGGGGGTAGTTTCAGACGACGAGAGAATACCAATAGTAGTTAGGAGGAAAGCACCTTCTCAACCCCTATACTAGGCTCTAGCACTTTCTCAGCCTCAGTAGGAGACACAAGTAAGGATAGAGGAAGAGAAGGAACCAACTGGTCTGTTAATGTGGAAGTGAAGCATAAAACAGGCTCAAAGAAGGTAATATTAACAAAGATAAATTATTTTCTAGACATCAGATCATATCACTTATACCCTTTTTGCATCCTAGAGTAACTAACAAACATACACTTGATAGCGTAAAGAGATAGCTTGTCCAAACCATGACTCAAATTTTGAACAAAATATATACACCCAAATTCTCGATGCAAAAGAAGAAACATGGTTGTACCAGGATAAATACAAGAAAAGGGGTTCTATCATGTAAAGCAAAAGTCAATAGCCTATTAATGAAATGACAAGCACATAGAACAATATCAGACTACAAATATTTTGCAATATGCACATGAATCATTAAGACGAGCAACATCTTGAGTATGTCTGTCCTTTCTTTCAGTAACACTGATTTATTGGGATGTGTAATACCATGTTATGGAAACATTATACCTGAACTTATTTTCTTATCCATACTATTATGAAGTCATATAATCACACAACGGTCGTTAACAAACCAATATGAATATGTATGATCTTTTTCATTTAGCAGATCATCCAGTGAATGCTTAATTTTTCTTTAAGCACTAACAAATACCTTAAACCAATGTGCCCATAAAAGATAATTATTGCCATTCAACTTAATAATGTAGTAGACTGGGCTTTTGGAAATAAATTTTCAGAGTAATAGCTCTAGATGAATCACTTGAAGTGGAGGAAGCCATAATAAGAAGTTTGAGAACAAAACTTACATAAAAGTAGTTTTAACAGTAGTAGTAGTAATAAGGCTGATGTAGGTGTCCAAATGCATCAAAAAATAGCCATTAGTATCACCAGAAACAGCAGTAGGCACAACGAGCAACAGGTTGCATCAGTACTTGATAACACCCGTGCAGGTACAAAAGTGTTAGCTGGACCCCTTGCAGGTGGTAGCAGCCTTGACTGAGGCTGCTGCTGTTTTGCAGTAATCCTGGCTTGGGCTGCTGTCCAAAAGCAGAAGAAACAGCAGCAGTAGATCATGCTCTGATACCATATTTTGAAATAGTCAGATCCATTCTATTATAATTCAATGGATACAAATATATGAGTGTCCCAACACCATACAAATAATTCCATAGGAGATGTGGGACTAAATCCAAATATAAAATAGTAGTTTAATCTAATAGGAGAGACCAAAGATCCACTGTGTTGTCTTTCAAGGGCCCCTTTTCCCTACCAGCTTTATAAAGTCGAGTTTTAAGAAAAACCCTTTCTCCCCAAATGCGTGACACCTAAACCAGCTCAGGAGCATGTCAAACTATACTTATGTTTCACCTTCTAACGAAGTCGATAGAGAGTCCGTTGGTAAGGACTTTGATTAGAATCTCAACAGAGCAGTTGAGATGACTAACAGGTCACATCCCTTTTTAAGGGATAAAATGTATCTTCCCTAGTCTAAGCTGCCGATGTTAAAGTCCTCAACTTTAAATTTGGATTTGTCAGGTTACTCAGAAAATCATTCGCTACTGTTCCTATCCTCTAAATGGTCATAACTTATTTAACTGTCATATACTATTGAACAGCCAGTCAATACTAGTCCTGCAATTTCATATTGTTCCTTTTGCATTTGTACTCTTTTTATCTGTACATTAAAAGGTTCCTAAAAACCTTTATTGTTTATGCACAAATCAGGCATGTGGACATAAAGAAGAAGTAAGATACCTGCTATGGATTCGTTTAAGCAGGGTCCGGAAAGTAACAGATTTTTTCCATAAGATGGAGAAGGATATACGAATAAATTATCTGTTTACACGTATAGTGAAACTTATCGTTGTTGAGCTCTACTGCACACACACTGCTGCCTGCATTTTTTACTACCTGGCAACAACTCTGCCTGCATCCATGGAAGGCTATACATGGATAGGGAGCTTAAAGCTCGGTGATTACAGCTTTTCAAATTTCAGGGATATTGATCTTTCAAAGCGCTACTTCACGTCGTTGTATTTTGCCATAGTCACCATGTCAACTGTAGGTAAATGTTCTTTGACCTTTTGATTAATGTTTAGGTGTTAATTCTCTTAAAAATTGTATAGTTTAAAGAAAGGTTGTTCTCGATTGTAAACGATGATAAACTGTAGACACTGACCTTTCTTCTTTAGTTCTTCTAGCAGAATAATTTGATTACTTGAAAAATCTGTTGTGTTGAAGGAAGGAACAGCATGAAAATTAGTTAGAAATTATAATAAAAACAAACCTTCTTCTGAAAAGGTTAAGCTTTAATTGCATGTGTATTGGTTTGAAAACTTCTTGTTCATGTTGATTGCTCTTGGAACTAGGAAAATACAGTAAACTGTACAATGCACTAAATTTCTTGAATTACTATATCTTTTTTCTTTTCCTTTATTTAAGGAAGGGACTAATTATCATTTTCTGACTTTTGTTTCTTTGTAAACAACAACAACAATAACAACAACTAAGTCTTTTATACCAAGTACTTCGGGTCGGCTACATGACCTCTGTTTCTTTGTAATAATGTTTCTCTGTGCATAGGCTATGGAGATATTCATGCAGTCAATACCAGAGAAATGATATTCATCATGGTTTATGTTTCTTTCGATATGATTCTGGGAGCTTACCTGATCGGTAACATGACAGCACTGATTGTGAAAGGATCTAGGACAGAAAGATTCAGGGATAAAATGAAGGATCTGTTGAAATATATGAACAGGAACAGGCTTGATAGGGATATACGAGAACAGATTAAAGGACATGTATGCTTGCAGTATGAAAGCAACTATACAGAGGCATCTGTTCTTCAAGATATCCCGGTGTCAATTCGTGCGAAGGTGACGTGTAAATATTTGAAGATTAACATTACCATATTACACCCTAGGAAACAAAGTTCGTATAAATTCATGTTGCAAAAGCATATTCAAAGTTATTTTCTAGTAAATAGCTGAGGAAAATTACCACAAGCCTTTCTTTTACAACTATAAACCTGTTTGCAGATGCTACTGCTTCAGCTTGATGATGATATATCATAGCCTTTTAAACTTCAAATTAACCTAACTAGTTTACTCTCTTTTGCAGATTTCAGAAAGCTTATACAGTACTTATATCAAAAATGTTCCTCTGTTTAATGGATGCTCTTCAGAATTTATTCATCAGATTGTAAGTTTCTAGAAAATTTTACTGCTAAAGCAACTGATATGCATATACGTTGACCTGACTTGGTCTTTCTCAAAATGTTCATAATGTTGTATTTGACCTCGCATGAAAATGATAGTCACACCAGGGCATTTTATAGCAAGCATCTCCTTTACTTCATCTGCAGCATAATTCAATATCCTACAATATGCGATACGTATCCTACAATACGATATACAAGAAGATTGATACGTATCTTTTCTGCGATACTATTTCGTTATGTATCTTGCGATACAGTAGCTATATCCTACGATATGCGATACATATCTTATAATACGCGATATGTTACGATACGCTACTTGGCTTATAAATGGATTTCAAATTCATTCAAATGAACATTTTGAGTTAGATACGGGATACAAATTTTAAAAGGTATAAACATTTAACAACAGAGGACATCAAAGTTTAAAATATTTATTTTAGTTGATAAAAACATTTGAACACCTCATCAAAATACATATATTATTAATGGCCAATACCAATTATTTAATTACTAATTCTCAATTCAAGTATCTAGGGAGCTTTTCTATTGTTTGCTAAAATCTTGATAAAAAGAAGAATTTGTATAGATTTAAGAAGATGAAGATGAAGAAATTAAAATAATAGTTTTGAGGATGATGACAGTGATATATCAGTAAGGGATGATTAATTGATATTACATTTATTTGTTTTGCATGACTTTAGAGGGACAACAAACTTATGCTTAATGTTTTGGTTTTTGTAAGAAAAACAAAACAACCGAAAGTAAGGTAACAAAAATAAGGAAGAGATTGGAGAAATATTTAATCTAATTTGATTGTTGGTATATTATTCGATTATGAATGGATTGATAAGAAATAAGAACTTTACATAATAAAAGATATTACTTTGAATGGATTTCAATGTGCGTCTTAAGGAAGAGCAATGCATCTACTACTAAAAAGAAAAGGTAAAGAAGATATAATAGTGAAAATTTTATAAATTAGTTGTTTTTTTTAATATTTAGTCTCTAATAGATTATTTTATAATTATCAATAGGATCTCTTAAATTAAATACAATTGTAAATAATAGATGAGAAAACAACACAACAACAACAACTAAGCCTTTTATCCCAAGTATTTGGGGTAGACTACATGAACCAAAAAAAGAATCACGCCGGATCGATCACTTTGATATTCCTTCTCCATTCATTTTTATCAAGTAATATCTCCTTATTTAAACCTCTGGACTCCATATCTTTGCATATCACCTCCATCTATATTTTCTTCGGTTTTCCCTTTGTTCTTTTAACTTGTCCTACATTGATAAACTCCCATCTTCGAACTGGTGCATTTGTAGGCCTATGTTGCATATGACCAAACCATCTTAAGCGATTTTCTCGCATCTTCTCATCGATGGGAGCTACACCTATCTTAGCACGAATATCTTCATTTCTCACTTTATCTTTCCTAGTGTTGCCGCGCATCCAATGGAGCATGCGCATCTCTGCTACACTTATCTTCTGTGAATGACGTTTCTTTATAGCCCAACATTCCGTGTCATATAATAAAATTGGTCTAATAGCAGTCCTATAAAATTTTCCTTTCAATCTTAACAGAATGTTACGGTCGCATAAAACTCTCGTTGCCCTCTTCCATTTCAACCAGCCAGCTTGTATCTTATGGTTAACATCATTATCGATCTCTCCATCCTTCAGAATAATAGAACTCAAATATCTAAACTGACTGCTCATTTGTATCTCTTGCCTATCTAGTTTTACAGCATTATAGTTTATGATCCGTCATTTACTAAATTTACACTCCATTTACTCTGTTTTAGACCTATTCAATTTAAAACCTCTAGATTCTAATGTATACCTCCATAACTCTAACTTGGCCTTTATCCCTTCTCTTGTCTCATCAACTAAGACAATATCATCAGCAAATAGCATACACCAAGGTATCTCATCCTGAATGGCCTTAGTAAGCTCATCCATCACTATAGCAAATAAAAATGGGCTCAATACAGATCCTTGATGTAATCCAATTGTGATAGAAAAATCACTAGTTAAACCACCACATATTCTGACATTGGCCACAACTCCATCATACATGTCCTTAATTATGTCGATATACTTGATAAGAACTCTTTTCTTCATCAGTGTCCAAAGTATCTCTCATGAAACTTTATCATAGGCTTTCTCTAAGTCAATAAATACCATATGCAAATCTCTATTTCTCTCTCGGAATCGCTCTATAAGTTGACGAAGTAAATGAATAGTTTCTGTCGTCGATCGCCCAGGCATAAATCCAAACTGGTTCTCTGATATTTTAACAGTTTGTCGCAATCTATATTCAATTAACCTTTCCCAAAGTTTCATAGTGTGCTACATGAGTTTTATTCTCCGATAGTTAGAACAACTCTGAATGTCGCCCTTATTCTTATATAGAGATACTAGGATACTCTTTCTCCATTCATTTGGCATTTTCTTAATTTGCCAAATCTTTTTAAAAAGATTTGTTAGCAACCTCACACCAATCCCTCATAAGTATCTCCATACATCTATAGGAATCTTATCTTGACCAACAGCTTTTTTTGATTTCATTCTCTTCAAATCCTTTTTTACTTCAGACTCTTTGATTCTGCGCATAAAACTACGATTCACATCCTCACATTGAATAATAAGATCTCCCAAATCTTGAGTAAAACTACCATTATATAATCTATCAAAATAATTTTTCTATCTTTTTTTAATCTCTTCGTCTCGAACTAGAACCGACTGATCCTCATCTTTAATATACTTTACAGTACATAAGTTTTTAGACTTTCTCTTTCTTATTCGAGCAATTCTATATATATCCTTTTCTGCCTCTTTATTATCTAGCTTCTCGTACACTTATTCATATAATTTAGTTTTTGCATCCCGAACAGCTTTCTTAGCCTCCTTCTTTACTAGTTTATACTTCAAAAAACTTATTCCATTATTATTATTCTTCTTCTTCAAATCTCTATAAAGGTCTCGCTTAATCTTAATTGCATTTTTACCTCTTCATTCCACCATGATGTATCCTTACATGGTAGAGCATCGCCCCTCGACTCACCGAATATATCTTTAGCTATCATTTTAATGCAGCTAGCCATTTTGTTGCATGTTACATTAGAATCATCATGATTCCTCCAATCTGCTTCTTGTACTACTCTATTTACAAAAACTTTTTTATTACTTTCTAATACCACAACTTAATCTTAGGAGCTAATTTACACTTAATTTTTCTAAGTTTCTATCTAATCTGAATATCTAAACTAAGAGTCTATATTGGGTAACTACACTCTCACCTTGCACTACCTTACAATCGATACAACTAGCTCTATCTACCCTCCTAGTTAAAAAGAAATCTATTTGGTTTGCATTCGATCTACTTTTAAAAGTAACTAAGTGAGAAACTCTCTTTTTAAACCAAGTATTCGCTAAAATTAAATCATAAGACAAAGCAAAATCTAGAGTTGAATTACCTGCTTCATTTCTTTCTCCAAACCAAATCCTCCATGTACACTATCAAACCCATTACGACTACTTCCTATATGCCCATTGAGACACCACCAATAAATAGTTTTTCTCTAGCGAGTATTTCTTGTACTATCTCATCTAGATCCTCCCAGAATTAATATTTACTGGATTCATCAAGTCCTACTTGTGGTGCATAGGCGCTAATGACATTAAAAATCTCTCCATCTAAAATAAGTTTAATTAATAAAATTCTATCACTCTTTCTCCTAACCTCCACTACATCTCCAAGTAATTACTTATGTATAATCACACCTACCCCATTACAATTTCTATCTCTATCCGTATACCAAATTTTATAACCCCAAAGCTCTATGACTTTACCTTTCTCACCTACCCACTTAGTCTCCTGCACGCACAAAATATTAACCCTCCTTCTAATCATAGCATCAACTAACTCTGCTAATTTATCTGTAAGAGAACCTATATTCCATAATGTCAACTGAAATTTATGTTTATGAGCTAACTTTTTTACCCCCACCCGCTCATTAAGATGTGAGAACCCTCTTATATTTGATACCACATCCGAGCGCCGACGTGGCGCGTCGCTTCTGGGCGACGATATAGCAACCCTCACACATTTTTCACTACATCCGGGCTCCTATGTAGCGTGCGCGTCGCTCAGTAGGGAATGCCCTAACGAAATTCATATTTTAGTTTATTTCATAATATGTGACAATATTTTACGTTAGTTGTCACTGGTCAACCACAACTCTCCTCTTTTATCCTGGCTTGGGACAGGCAGTGTACTAAAGGATGAGTTTAAGTAGAGCAAAAAAGATGAATATGACAAAATTGAATATTATTTTCAACTTCAAGTGAATTTAGCAATATATTTACTAATGTGGTATTATTTTGATTAATGACCCATGGTCATTATACTTTGAATGTTAGTTACCTATTTATATATAGCTATTAACATATATTAAACATTTTACCAGCTTTAATATTTACCTTTGGTTATTTGCTTACTTATACTTTAAATTTAATCATATGTTTGTTACAATGTTTAAAATAGCGATAACGGTAACGTAACGTTTTACCTCTGTTAGGTTATGTCGTATATAACGTAACGCATAACTTAGGTTATACAATTTCCTATTTATTTAAAAAAAAAAATATAAACTATATAAAATAATTTTAATAAATTGAAATATAAATATAAAATATCTAAAAAAATATAAAACCATTTTATAATCATAATCTATTCTAATTTTAAATTTTACAATAATTTTCACATTTATCTTCATAAATTATATTAAATCTGCAACCGTAATTTCAGTCATCATTTAAACAAAAAAAAAATATTTCAAATTTTCATTTTAGTTCCAGTTATTATCATTGTTGTAATTTATATTTTGTAATATTCAATTTATCTTATTTGTAATTGTTAATTTTAGTTCAGTTAAAAATTCAATATAATCAATAAATAAGATATTTCAGCAATTGGAGAGAAATTGCAAGCGAACAAGAAAACAATCACAAATTAACAAGTTAGCAATTCCATAAGCAATCAAACAAACCAACAACTAATTAAGTAATAAAATTACAGCAATTCGCTAATAATCAAAATAATAATCAACAACAATATAAAAATTACTAAAAGATAACCGTAAATAACGTAACATAACGTAATTTAACGTAACGCTACGTAATTTAACGTAAAATAACGTAAAAAACGTACTGTTACGGTGCATTGAGTTATTTTTGGTTGTTACGTAGCGCCGGGGTTCCGTTAGGTTACGTAACGCAATATAACGGGTTACGTAACGCGTTATTTTCAACATTGGTTTGTTATATTATATATTATTTTTTTTACTTATTAATAATATATTATACATTGATCAATGTATCTTACGATACGATATGCGATACGATGCATAGAAGTAACGATACACTATGCGTATCCTGATTTGACAACTTTGATATGTAGTAATTGGATAAAATATTCCATAGACAATATGTGCCTTCTTAGAAGAGAAGTTGGATATTCTCTAATCCATTTTACAGGAGTCTCGGGCATCCTTAAATATTGTTGTGCTGCAGGCTTGCAGGCATGTGATCCTGATTTTACATCATATGCTCTGATTCTTTAATTCACATAACATGCTCTGATATATCCATATTTTGTTGAAATTTCATCTTCAGCTAGTGAATTTTTCTTTCCATTTCCAAACAATTGGTTTTTATACAGTTAGTGTGTGTCTCATTGCTTGGTTTTATGTTACCTGATAACAGTGTGTACTCTAGCAATGCTAGAGCAGTTTTCTTCCACAAACTAATGACTTTAATCCTACATTCTAGGTGATCAAGCTGCGAGAGGAGTTTTATCTTCCAGGTGAAATGGTCATAGAGCAAGGCAATGCAGTAGATCAACTTTATTTTATCTGCGATGGTATCCTGGTATTATTTCTATGCCTCATCACGTCCATCAATTTTATGGCTCAAAGACGTTATGTTCCTTCGCCATGCAAATATATTATTTAACATATAGATGTCTCAAGGAACATTTTTCTTTGAGCTTTCAGCTGGTTAACGATTTAATTTTCTAATTTCTTTTTTAATTTAGGTTCTTAAGTTGTGTATTTCTCCATTACTTAGGTATAACTTGTCAACTTAAGTAAAAGTTGCAGCAGTAATTCTTAAGTTGATGAGTCCTTCAGACATATGTTTTATTGTGATGTTTCCTAAGGAAACAAATACTAGACAGTAAACAGATGACAATACAAGAAGTGTCAAATAATAATATATGCTATCATAAACACTTGAAGTTTTGTGACTTTATGCAAATAATAGAACATGTGATAAAAATTGTAACTTCAGCATTCTATTAAAAAGTTAGTAGCCATTTTCTTCTAACAAAAGGGCTAAGAAAGTAACCAAACTGATGAAGAAACATTAAATTCAATTAGAAACGAACAAATGCCTTTATGTTTGGACTATGCCGTAACCTGGCATGACACAGCCCAATGTGATCCTACCAAATTGATGACTAGTTGTTGATGCATACCAAGGACAGAGTGCCCCTCATTTTCTTCTTTTTTTTTCCCAAGACGTTTTACCATATTCAGCATGTCTGAACTTGTATTCTACATAGTGTAGGATAATGTTACACACATGTGCATTAATTTATTGCATGAACTATTTTTAGCATATTTATGAATTCATATAGTGTGTCAGATGTTTAGAGATTGTTTATAAGTGTTTATATGTCTGTAGTAGTAGTCAATTGCTCATCTATGTTTATAACCTCAAAGAGCCTTGTGTATGATTATATCCCTGAAATTCCACAGGAGGGACTACGATTAAATCTTCTTCAAAATTGTGCTTTTATTGATTCTCAGGATGCTTAGTTAATGAGTGGTTGACTCAGAAATGATTCATTTCCACTGCTATTTACATCTCTTCATGATATTGATCAATTCCCACTGCTATTAACATCTATTCATGAGATTCATCAATTTCTTATTTTAGGAAGCTGTTGGGATTGGTGATGATGGAACGGAGGAAACTGTTATGATGTTGGAGCCTAATAGTTCATTTGGAGACATTGCCATTCTTTGCAACATTCCTCAGCCCTACACTATACGCGTTTGTGAACTCTGCAGACTCTTGCGAATTGATAAGCAACTCTTCTCAAATATCCTACAGATATATTTTGTGGATGGGCGGATAGTCCTGAACAATCTTCCCAAGGTATCTTCTATAGAAGATCAAGTTTTATCATTTTTTTTTTTATGTCATTATGCCGAGTAAAAGCCTTTCGAGTTCCATTGATGATAATTAACAGAATGTACTATCCAAACAGAAATAAGCTACAAGCTAAAGGTTCCCATAGAAATGACCTAAGTACATTACAATAAAGATGATAATACAAAAAAAAAGTACAAAAACTAGATCGTCCACTGGTAACCTTCCATATCTGTGGAGGCTACGACTGTGTCACCATGCTACTCACTCCTTACTAACTGAGATATCCATGACAGCTCATCCTCATCAGCACTGGCACTCGTGTCCAACTGCTCTGGTAGCAGGGACAAAAGCTCTTAACCATAAGAATTGTCAGATGTCCAGATGCACTCCCCCTTGAAAGGAGACTTGCCCAGAAAATGTTGTCAAGATATGTAATAATCAAGCATTTATCAGCAGTGTGCGCATCGTTCCTGAATATTCTACTTTTTCTTTCTCTCCAAATATTCTAGAAAATTACTGTCACAATAAGAAGTTTGACCTAGGTTTTCCTACCATGACTCCCAATCTAGACCAGATGTTATCTTTGATTGACATATCAATAGGAATATCGAATATCACTATACATTTTTGCCATATACTTGTAGCAAAGTTACATGGTAGTAATATGATTAGTTGACTCGCTGCCTGATTTGTAGATGATACAAATGTTAGGACCTATCCAACCTTTCTTTGGAAGTTTTTCCAAGTAAGGCATCTCTAGCTAGCCTAAAAAAATAAAAATAAAACTCTCAAAGAGCATTTAACTTTCTGAATGTACTTCGCATGAGGTAACCTTCACCGTCAATCAAGCAAGCATTAATGTAAAAAGACCCTTGAGCTTTCCGATCTTCAGACTGGATTATCTTCGCTATCTCCTTTAATATGTTTAACAAGGATTCTTTTTGTCTTCTAGCCACCATGGAAACACCACAACTGAAAGCCAATCGCCACCTATTGCGGCACCAATAGTCCCTAACCACCACATCATTTCAAAACCGAGGCCATGGTCTAGTGGAAGCATGGAGCTTAGGGATCATTCCAAAATGAGTTCCTATCCTTTTTTCCCAGTCTAAATGACAAACTTGTCTAGAGTATATTCTTGGAGAGAGTAACACATTTTCAAAAACCTGGCATATGAGATGACTTATGGGATATGGCATGCCACATTCCTTTTCTGGGGTCGAATTTGGCAGCAAACTAATAATTTTTTCTTTGAAGTAAAATGGTGAGCCATACCCCCCGCGTTCCATTAATGAAATTTTAACAGAACATAAAAATAAAGTTCATAGTCCAGAGATGGTACTTAATACAGCTAATAGATCTTTGTACACAAAAATAGAAACAAAGCACAATGGTGCGGATAGGGTGTTCTCTTCCACAACAGGATGAAGTCTCCCGGCTCTACCCCATCCTATCGAAGGGAGTATCGTTACCATCCTCAACGTCTGGACTTGTTCGTCAAGCTGGAGGCATTCTCTATTGTGCATTTTCTTGGGTGCTTCCTATCTATGCTCTGGTGCCTTTTTCTGATAAGTATCATGTTCAAGAGATGGTATCAAAATAAATATAACCAAGACAAGACTGAAACGTGTGTGGTGTTGTTGAAAATTCGGTTATTTCTCTCACGCTATATATTCCAACAAATCAAAGCAACTAACATAGCTTTTGATTTGGGAGCAGAATCTTGGATGTAGGCCCTCTTCCATATACTACCCTGTTCCCTTAAGTCGAATGCCACCCCAAAGTGACGTCCGCATTCTCTCCATAATCCTATGGAGAAATCGCAATTTAGAAACAGGTATGCTGCATCATCTCCTGTTGCTCGACAAAGTATACATATGTTAGGTCCATGCTAACCCCTACGTTGAAGTTTAGGCCAAGTGAGGATTACTTCTTTCGGTAATACCCACATAAAGATCCTAACTTTCAAGGGGTATTCCTCATTCCATATCCATTTAGCATTCGACATCTTACACTCGCCATCTATGAAATGGTTGTAGGTTGACAAAACCGAGAAATGTCCCCCTCTTTCCCACCTCTAAACTGGCAGATCCTGTTTGTCTCTTCTTGGGATACTATTCCCCAGAATATCTTTAAGTACTCTAAATTCGAAAGTAGCCGCTGTAGAGCAAGATCTATTTGTTGTGATGTGTCAAGCATTGTGTATCCAATACCTCGCTACTGTTACCTCTTTGTCCACTACCGCTTCATTGCAATTTGGAAATATTTGTCTCAACGGAATGTACGTAGCCCATCTATCCTCCCAAAAGGATATAGATTTCCCATTTTCCAAGTGCAAACGAGATACTGGACCAGAACATTGCCTTCGCAAGAAGCACTCCTTTTCAGAATGCCGACATATTAGTTTTGTTCCGCATCCTGAACCTCCATGTACCCCTTTTTGGGTGATATTTAGCGAATAACAGACGTTGTAGCGTTCCTTTTGGATGAGACATTAAAAACCACCACCACTTGATTAGCAGTGCCTTGTTGAAAATCTTTAGGTTTATTATACCCAGTCCTCCATCTTTCTTTGGTCTGCACACTTGATCCCACTAGACCAAGTGATATTTTCGACCATCCGAGCATGGTCCTTCCCATAAGAAATTTCTTCGTATGCTATCGATCCTCTCCCTAACCCATACGGGTAAGCGATAGAAGGACATGAGGTACAACAGTGTTAAAGTGAGAACCGAGTTGATTATGATCACTCTTCCCTTTATTGACAAGTATCTATTTTGCCATTTATCAAACATCTTCTCTAATTTGTCTATTATCTCCCTCCAATTTATCCCTCTTTGGTCTACTCGGCCTGAGTAGCACTCCTAGATATTTGATAGGGAAGTGACTTTGCTGACACTCGAAAATGCGCTGACACCCGAAATTGTTTCGTATAATGAAGAAAGTTATATTTTCTTGTCCCAAGTTAACTAAAGTGGACTTCTTAAGATTTATTCTTAACCCTGACCACGTCTCGAATCAGCGGAGGATCCATTTCAGTACAAATTCCTGTTTAATGTTGGTAGTACCGAATAATAAGGTGTCATCCGCACACTGCATGTTAATCACTTTAACTGCCTTTGATCCATTGAGCCCCTCGAGGATTCCGGCCTTTGTGATCATTCTGCTTAGCCCATTGACAACTAGAACGAATAATAAGGAGGAGAGTGGGTCCCCCTGACGCAAATCTCGTCTGCATACCATTTCCTTATTTCGAGCCCCGTTCAATAGAATGTGGCATTTTTTAGGCCAACTAGCACTTTATCCACTCAATCCAACGATTCCCAAATCCCTTGTGCTCTAGAATCCAACGATTCCCAGTTTAAAGTATCATAAGCCTTCTCGAAGTCCAACTTCAATAGGTAACCGCTCTTTTGGGCCTTACTTGCATGATATATGATTTCATGAGCCCTAGTGACCTCCTCTAGTATATTGCGTCCTTTGATAAAGCCTGACTGTTAATCCCCTATTAGCTCAGACAAAAGAGGCGATAGCCTATTAACCAAGATTTTGGAAACAATTTTCAGAGAGCTATTTAACAATGATATAGGTTGATATTCTCTTACCGTCGCTGGTACTTAGTTTTTTGGAATAAGGACGAGCAGCGAGTAGTTTATGCTATTCAAGTCTGTTCTTCCTTCCATAAATTCCTTTACGAGCTGTATTGTATCATCTTTGATAAGTGGTCAGAATTCTCGGTAGAAGAACAAAGAAAAACCATTTGGTCCTGGTTTTTTGTCTGATTCCAGTTTCCAGACCACTTTCTTAATCTCCTCGTCTGTTGCAGCTTTCTCTAATCCCTTTAGATCTGCCAATGTGCTCCATAATCCCGGATACATTCTCACCTATTGACTGTTTCTTTCCCCCCAACAATCTTTGAAAATGTGTGAGAACGTGCCTCTGCAAGTCCTCTTCCGTCTCCAAAATGTCCTCCCCTTCTGTCAATCTAGTGATTCTATTTACTCGGCGACGTATGTTAGCTACCTTATGAAAAAAAAAGGTTGTATTTGCATCTTCCTCTTTTATCCATTTGCATCTAGCTCTCTGTCTCCAGATTTTATCCTCTCTTTGAAGATGAGATTAATGTCCCTCCTTGCTTCCAGTAGCTTTTTTGTTTCCTCCTCGTCTAATTCCCTGATTTCTTTTCTTTTTTCCAGACTATCAATTTTCTGGAGTACAACGTCCTTAATCGCTCTCTCATCTTGTAAGTATTGTTGCTCTCATTTTGTCAATGATTTTCTCAATCTTCTAAGTTTGATGCAGACATTTCTCGCTACATCACCCATCGCAGTTAACTGCGACCAACTTTCCTTAATCAACTCCCTAACTTTTTGATGTTGGAGCCACCACTTCTTAAATCTGAAATCATTTCCGTTTTCCTACTATCTTTTCCTAAGGAGAGACATATCGGTACATGATTCGATGTCGGGCGTCTTATTGAATATGCCGAAGGCAGGCCAAACTTATCATCCCATTCTTCATAAATGGAGACCCAATCCAATTTCGCTAGAGAGGGTCTTTCTCTCATATTAGACCATGTATATAATCTATCTCCCATAGGCACCTCGATCAAATGTAGGTCAGATATGAGGTCGTTAAACTCCTCCCTATCATTGGTATCTCCCCAAAGTCGTTCGTTGGCATACCGGACGACATTAAAGTCTCCCCCTACAACCCACAACCCCGTCGCATTTCTCCTTATACGACGAAGCTCTTCCCACAAATCCCTACGTTTCAGGCTATCATATGGGTCGTATACAGCTATTATCTACTGGGTCCAGCCGTTTGTTTTCCTTTTGAGATAAACAGAGAGACAGTATTCCCCGACACGTGATTTGATACTCAAACCGATATTGCTCATACCCTATCAAGATCTATCAGATGCCTCCTTTTTCATCTGAAAATTAAACTTCCGATTGATAGACAAACTGTTTAGTCTATCTAGTCGTGTACCGTCCAATTTAGACTCCTCTAGGCATACTATATCTGCCATACAGTACTTCATTACTTAGGTGACCATTTTTCTTTTTCTATGGCCCCCAAACCCCTGACATTCGAAAATAGGCAATTCATTGGAGTTTAATCTTCATCTAAACGCAAATTGAGCCATTGCTCAAGCCCCCCTCGAGACCCTGTTAACTCCTCCTGAGGCTCCTGAGTCTTCCAGGTCTCGACTTTTCTGACAAAATCTAGGTTACTTTTTTGTTCACTCCCTTCCCTCCCCAAGTCTACCTCACATGTATGTGCAATATCTAGTAAAATATCATCAGACATAAGATCAAGCACATCTAAATTTAATAAATTAATACCTGAGCTATCGTCTGCCATTAAAGCCTTCCTTCTAGACGCAAGGACGCAACTGCTCCTCTCTCATAGTCCTATTTCCCCCTCTTTTCCTCTAGTCTACGGCTTCTCCTATTGGGCGTGATCAACGGTGGACCCTCGTCTTGTTGTGATTCTGATGTTCTTCAGAATCGGTATTCAGTGCTTCTACCCTCACTCCCTCCTCTGTGTCCTCTCCATCAGTGAAGTGCCTCTCCTCCTGTATACTTGGCCTCTGTTGCAGGTCATCCTCAACAGCAGTCAATCTAATCCCCTCAACAGCTATTGTTGTCTCTGTTGTCCTTGATATCTCCGTAGTTTTTCTTCTATTCAAGCGTGTCTTTTTCGATAATTTGGAGGGTTGCCAGCATTTCGACATACGCTTCGAACTCTCGCTTCGAAATAAATTCTCCATCTTTTTGACCATTGCACTCGTGATTATTTTCCTCTTCTCGTGTAAGCCGACACCTGCCGCTTGGCTTGTCGCCGGAGCGCCCTCACCATGATCTACTCCGACAGTCGATCCGATTTTGATCTCTGGATCCATTGGCACTGTAAATCTCGATTCGACCCTAATGGTAATTTTGCATATTTTCTTGCCAAATACGGCATTGAACTCCTTGGGTATTGATGCTAGTTTGTCACACCCGACGGTCACCCTAGATGCTCTGAGGTCCGACTTGTCTAAGGTACGTTCATCCGCATCCACAACGTGGGAGAATCTGACAAGGAGCTTGCTAAGATCCGTGCAGTTCTAGTGATGCAAGGGCACACCGGTGACAGTTAGGATAGTCGTACTCGGAAAAAGGTGGATGCTATCATCCTCTTCACTAGTCCATCGATAAACCATGAATCCCGCCTTATGCTCTTTACACGGCATGGTTGAGGCCTTCTCGTGACGGGAACTTCAGCAGGTAATACCTCTCTCTATCTTGGAAATTCCAATTATGTCTTGCGAACTCTAAGCAGATAGCTCGGAGGCCGGATTTGATGTCTTCAACGGTTGGTGTTCCATGGCCTGGATACACTACCCCCATGATATCTGAAAGCTTCTTCTTCTCTTCTGCCACCGCATCCGTAAGGGGAACACCGTCGGCTTTATTTTAGGCGGTGGATTGATAGGTAAAATTCTTTCCTCTACAACATTGGGTTCCTTTGGACGGCTTTGCTTCATTGCAGGCAGCTTGCTAGGAGCATTGTTCCTTGCGGTTGGGACCTCTGGATTCTTCGGCTTTCTCCACCGTGTTCCCTATGGGATCGCCGGACACTCGACGATTCGGTGTCCAATTTTCTTGCAGTAATGACACCGGATGGCGGGGCAGTTCTCTTTAAAGCATCCCCTAATGCCGCAATTCCAACAAGTCTCCGTTGGGCTCCCACTGCTCTGACGGCCAAGCGAGAATTTTCTCTTCCCGCACGGCCTTTTCTCTCTTAGAGGTTTGTCTGGATTTATGTTTCTTCCACTCTCCGGCTCCCTCTTCTTTAGAACTGGAGACCTGAACTGCAATTTTCTGTTTTGCCAAAATGGCAAAGACCTGCTCACCGGTGTAAGTTTTTTTTGGGTCGAAAGTTTTTGGAGTCACCGCAGAGGTCATGGGAGGAGCCGTGTGCGACGATTTCTCGTCCCCGGTCCCCCCTTGCTCCGGCAACCCACTAACAACCTCGGACCATGATTTATTGCGGTGTTTGTGGTTTTTGTCATCGTCGTTGCTTTCAGTCTCCCTGTTCTTATTGTTCCTGTTCGACCAACTCCATCCAAAATCCATGTCTCCTCTTTGTCTTTCCGATGATGTTTGTCCTGAGGCTTCGTCACTGAGCCCCTTTCCTAGAAAGCTTGCCGAAGGTTCGCCTATGAGGACGACTGAGGCTGGACCCCTTGTCGATGATGAACTTGCTTTGAGGCAGTGGACACACTGGAGAAAGGTGGAAGTCGTCGGAGTTCTCTCTCAGTTCACGACAGCAAACTAATATTGTAATATCCCTTGTGGACGAGAAATGATGTGCCAATACCGTTCAATCTTTAGTGTAAGAATAAAAGTATAAATTGATGATTGCCAACTCACCTTGGCTTTAAGTCGACAAATTTGCCTCCATGCTACCAAGTGATATTTTGCCCTGCCTTCCATCTACTGTGTATCTAATCTCTTTTCTCTCACTTATCTCGGCAAGACGAAGAATGACATATAATATAAAGGAGTTGCTGGGAAAACTATTGAATAAGACGATCCTCACTCCAAGTGACAGTAACTTTCCTCTCCACCTTCCAATTTCTTCTCTAGATTGTCAAATAATGGTGCCTAATCTTGCCTAACTAGCTTCCCTAGCCTCAATGGGATTCTCAAATATCTGATAGAGAACCTATCTTCTTTGCATCCAAGTATACCTAGGATGGGAGAAGACGTGAAATTTTGTTACCCTAACAATTAGGGAGCTCTTGTGAAATTTGATTCTCAATCCTGGCCACACTTTGAAGCAACATGAGATCCATTTCGATGTGATGGCATGATGGATGTCACCGTCGTAGAAGATCAAGGTGACATCTGCATATTGTATCTTGATGAATGGCAATGATGACGAACCTAACACTCCATGTATCAAGCTTGCTCCATTCACTTTCCTGGTCATATTGTTGAGACCTTCGGCAATACAAACAAAAAATAATGCTTACAAGTGATCACTCTGATGTAATTCCCTCCTACAAACTATCTATCTCCTTACCTACCTCCCCACTTGCTTGCTAGGATCCATACTTTCGCCGATGATGACCACATCTTAATCCAAGAAGTCCATTTGTTCCCAAAACCCTCAACTTTAACAATTTTTTCAAATAATCCTAGTTGACTATGTCGTGAGCTTTTTTGAAGTTTAACTTCAATAGATAACCATTTCTACCAATTTTCATGCTTTGATGGATCACCTCTTATTGCCACCAGTGGCCTGATTAGTAATCCCCAATCCAAATCCTTTAGGAACAAGGTAAGCCGATTGGCAGAGAGCTCGGAGACTATTTTGAATTTGCTATTGAGCAGCACAATAAGCCTGTAACTACCTCCTCTTATTAGGTTGTTATTTGGGATAAGAACCACTTGGGATAATTAATTTTGTCCAACTTAGTTGTGCATTATGCCACCTCTCCAAACATGCCCATGACACTCAGATGTTGTCTCTTCCGAAAAGACTCAAAATAAGAACAACGAATAATCTTCTGGTTCTCGTAATTTATCTTGACCCAACCCCAAATTATTTTTTAATCTTTCGGTGAAATTCCTCTACAGATTGCTAAGGTCCATGTCTATGCTCTAGAAAGTGATGAACTGGATTACATAGGCAAAAGAGATCTTTAAAGTGGTCTTTGATGTGTGACTGGACCCCAAATATGGCCAACACCAATAATGAGGGAATGGATAGGGTTTATCCTCCTTCTCATGTTGGCCAACTTGTGAAAGAATGTGGTATCGGCATTGCCTACTTTCAGCCATTTGATTCATGTGTGCTAGCACAATATGTTATCCTCTTATAGATATTTTCAGGATCTTCTTGCAGCTGTCAGCTAAATAGTTTTCTTAGAAGATACAGGATTTTGATTTTGTATCGCCCCAAATTATACTATGAAAGTTTCAGCGATATATCTCACGTTTGAGTAAGGTATTACCTATAGGTACCCCAAAATGGGTACACAAGATATTTAATAACTAGAACCACTTTAATAACTAGAACCACGAGACCAGAATATACATGAAGAGAGAATATGGTGCTACTACAACCGACAATATTGACAATATTACATAAATTTATCCAATTACAAGCTGAAAGGAAAATACAACATAGATAGATATTTAATAACAGTAAGTAGCATGGTTAGACTTAGATACAAGCTCCCAATTTGACATAAAGAACTCAAAATATAAAAGTTTACAAATTTTAAAGCCAAGTATAACTCTTGAGAGACAAGAGGTATTTACAGCAAAAGATGAGCTCTAGCTATTGATAGAGCCTTTAGAAGAGGAGAAAACTCTTTTGCATCTTTTTGAAAGTGTTAGATAAAGCTTAGAAGTGGAGAAATTTTTTTTGCATCTTTCTGAGAGTTTTTAGCTATTTTCTCAAATGAGAGTGATTTCCTTTATAAATTTGAGAGATTTGAGAGGCCAAATATTTATATTTGCAAACATCATTAATAGTGAAGTTTGATTTAGCTTATGGATGAAGGGTTTGTTCTGAACCCATAAAATCCTTAGTGTTACTGATTTGATCTTCTGGATTTATTTTCTCTCATAAAGTTTTGTTTTTGTTAATTTATTCTTTATCTCAATAATCATAGTTCTCCATATGAAAGACTTCTTTGTGTTATATAACTCTGATCATTCGCAACATGCCTGGCCTCCGCCTCACAATTTAGTTCCACCCCATCGTGATTTGTACCTCCACTATGATTTTGACTGAATTTTTGCAGAGTTACTTACCAAGACCACATTGAACTCTCAAGGGATAGCATCCAAATTATCGCAATCGACATATACACACACAAAGTCAATTTCAGATCCTTCCTGTGTGTTTTCGCAGGTGTCCAGGACATCAGCATATATTCACCAACATCTCACTCAAATCTTTTCGGTTAGCGATGCAAGATACTTCAAGTAAAGGTTAATCATGTTGTCACTAAAAAGAGGCAAATCGTATCTTATTCTTCTCCTAACCACCTAAATTTGTGATTGCGGCACAGGATCGATGTCAGACAACTAGAGTGGTCAAGAGTCAAGACTGTCAAAGGAAAGGGAGTTTAGCTAAGTATTACCTCCCTATCGCACCAGTTTCTAGTTCATGTTGGTGAAATTGACATAGATAGCCCGTAGTTCGTCAATGATGTCCTCTTTGATGGTTCGTCATGACCTAGATAGATAACCCCCTTGATCTTTGATAATCTTTCTTGTTCTTCTTGTTCCTCAGGTCCGAGAAGGTAATGAACTCCACAGTTTCTCCTTTTTGGTGACTGAGGTTTTCCTCACCACGGTCTTGAGCTGATCCAAGTGTCGTTGTCTCATTGCTCTGACAACATGAGGAAAGTCGGGCATCGATAAACAGTGCGGGCCTAACACCCGTCCCCCCTCCTCAGGTCTCTAGGAGTCTCCTGCTGCCCTCGAGATGCCACGAGTTGCCCCTTGTAGGTTCATTGGCATGGTTACCGTCCAGGTTTTGTGATCACCGGACCCAAGTGCTTGAACTTAGTCTTCTCTAGAGCGCAGGGCATTCCACTATACGATGGGTATCGAACAAATGAATGATCGTCCTTAAAATGTCCTTGCTTACTGCATCTCCAACACCCCTCTGAGCGGCTCAAGTCTGCTCCTCGAGTGCGTGAATTCTTTTCCTCTTATAGTTGTTCATGTTCTTGAAGATGACTGCCTTTTCCTTCTTTATAGAGCTTTTGGTTCTATATCCTGTCCCACTTCTAGTGGACTTCGAACCCGCTAAAGGAATTTTATGCGGCCAATCTAACTAAGCAAAGACTTGCTCACTGAAATACACAGCTTTGTGGTCGATTGTTGTTGTCAGAGTCATCGGGATAGGGGGGAGGTCGAGCGTTAGTGAACCATCATGTGTTCTCTTGTCGCCTTAATGAGATGCCAGGATTGAGTGCTTGTACCGCCTTTGCCCCCAACCTCTCCCAGTGTAGGCGAATCATTGACGACATCTAACCAGCCCCTTCTTTGGTGACTTGGATTCCTATTCTCATCGTTGCAATCTCGCTCCTAATTCAAAGACATTTTACCTGACCATCTCCCAATTGACTCCATGTCGAACAAGGAACTTGCTCCTCCCCTAAGCCCGTGATGACATTGCCCTGAGGCAGACCTAATCCTCTTTGGTATGCAGTGCTGTAAGGGGATACTCACCTGATATGGGGATCGTTACCTGAACAACGGTAAGCAAAGAACCCACCACCACACTAACCTAAGAGATGATCAAACTCTTAAGAACTAAACATACCGTAACTTAATAGGATTTTGTGTTTTTTTGGGAAACTTTTATGGGATTTATAAGTTCTTTGTGGGTTCTTTAGTCATTTTGTGTTGTCAAAATCGCCAGTGACCGCCGGAAATCGTCTTTGAAACTTACCTCTAGAAGTGTTCCCCTATAAATTTTATGCTGTTTGTGGATGTCTTTGAGCAGTTTTGATTTGTATAAGTATCCTAATTTCTTTGTATCTTTGTAATCTCGGTTTTGAAATCTCTGATCTATCTTGCCAAGTAATACTTATTGCCGTGATCTTTTTGGTTCCTCAGGGTAATAATTCCAAAGTCCGTGTTAAGCAACTTGAATCTTGTATCACATTCCATGTTGGGAAACAAGAAGCTGAACTTGCATTAAGAGTAAACAGTGCTGCTTTCAATGGAGATTTGAATCATCTAAAGGGTTTGATTCGAGCTGGGGCGGACCCCTCTATGACTGATTATGATGGGCGCACTCCTTTGGTATGATTTTGATAGAGTACAATTTTGAATTATATGCCATTTTAGTGAATTGTCTTTAAACTATATAAAGGATTGTACTATTATCCCCGATAAGTGTCAGTGCACTTTCTGCTGGTATAGTGTAAGGTCACTATGAGTTAATAATAGATAATTTTATTAAAGACAATTTGCATCTCCAAATATCTGGAGCCATTCTTTTATAGATATTAAGAATGATTCTGAAACTAAGTGTAAAAAGGTGAATATTGTTACTGGACCGATTGATAGATCATAATAATCATCGGAAAATTTTGCAATTGTCATGAATACTTTGAGTGAGCTCACCAATTACAAGAAAAATCAAGCGAAGGCCCTCCTTTTTCAGCTTTTTTATATCAACTATTTCGTTATGACTTTCTTAGATGCTTGGCTTTTCTATTATGTATGTTAGTTACTTGCGTATTTTGACTGTGTAATCATCTCAGTCTTAAAAATTTTCCTACATTTCAACTTTGAAGTCTTTCCTTTTTAATGTTTGGTACAATTCATCTCTTGTTTCCTTAATTTTAAAGTTCAGAAATTTCAATCCACTTATTGTGTTTGCATCCTGTTTATTAGTCATCTTTCAAAAGTTAACATGAATTATTAAATATCTTATTTTTTTTTTAAATTTTTTAAAAACCAGGGGTGATAAGGAAATTGATGCAGGTCCAAGCACGGATAATACCCAAACACACATTGATGAACTTGATGCTTACCTTGAGGATTACTGTGTACCATGACTCGGGGGAATTTTTAAATTAATATATATGAAACTATTGTTAGTAAGTTAACTTGCACATATACAAATCATTTCCGAAATATGTTTTAAGTAGATCATGAGGGGGGAAATGTAAATTATACAAAATCGCAAGATGAAGGCACTTTCAGGATACAACTGTGGTGTAAAACTGACTAATTGAAGAGAATGCATAAACCTCAAACGGAGAACACACTTAAATACTTATGTAGAACTCTTTCTCAACAGTTTAGGGCTCGAACTTGCCGCGTACCTAAATTTTCATTTTCCTTTCAGCACCTCGCAGTATCAGGAGGATATGAAGATGCCACTTTATTCCTCATTCAAGAGGGTGTGAACGTCAACGCTACAGGTACCAGCTTTGGCTTCTCCTTGGACTTGCAAAGTTCCTTTTTTTAGGGAGAAAAAGTTCTATTATATTATGCTCCATTACTTGCATACTGAGTTTGTCTATTTTCAAGCTTCTCATTACAATTGTATTGATAAACACATGCACTTCAATTAGATAAATTTGGGATCACGCCATTATTAGAGGCTATCAAAAATGGGCATGACAAAGTGGCTTCCCTACTCTTCAATAATGGAGCAAACATGAACCTTAGTGATGCCGGTAACCAACTTTGCGCTTCTGTTGCGAAGGGGGACTCAGATTTTCTGAAGAGAGTTTTATCATATGGCGCTGATCCAAACTCAAAAGATTATGATCACCGCACACCACTTCATATAGCTGCTGCAGAGGGTTTATTTTTGATAGCAAAGATGCTTTTAGAGAATGGGGCAAGTGTTTTTGCCAAGGATAGGTAAGATATCTAACTCTTGTCCTTTGTATATTCTATGGTCATCGTTATTTCCTCAAGTTTATCTAGAATTTATACTTGCTAGTGATAATGACTGAATTTGTACATTGGCTCCAAAACGCCATACATATCCCATTCCATGGTTCAGAGATGCACTCATGTAACCATGTGAAGGTATAAGAAGTACAAATTGTTATCCTGTGTCGGTTCCTAGGAATCTCCCTAAATTAAATATAAATAAATGAAAGGGTTAATTACACTTAACCCCTTATAATATGAGGGGTGTATAACTTATCACCCCTAAAGTTTAAAACTCTCACTTAGATCTCGTGGACCGCAGAAAAAAAAACTGACATGGAAGCTCAGATGAAAATATTTTTTTCACAATCCAGAAGGTCTAAGTGAGAGTTTAAAATTTTAGGGGTGATAAATTATATACTCCTATATTACAAGGGGTCTGAGTGTAATTAATCCTAAATGAAAATACAAAGGTTACAAAAATAATCCTAACAGAATTTTTTTCCCCCCTACCCTTCCATCAAGCCTGTAGCAATAAGACAATTAGTGTTTTGCTGAAGATATTTCACTTATCCTTACCTTTGTCGCCACCTTCCTATTTACAAGTAGGATATCTTCCTTCAATCCATGTTGAATATGCCTCAAGTTTCCCGGAAGAGAAGTCAGTCTCAGAAGAAGTGGATCAAACATTCCTGGTGGTTGACTGAATGACACTAGCATGACACATTGCCCATCGGTAAAATCTTTGTTTGTTTAGGAATGTTTTACTAGGGAGGATCTGGTGTATGTAAATGAGACATCGGTACTAGGCAGCTCTGATACGTTCATTTATAGTTTCTTGTCAAAGTGATCCATCCCTCCTTGAAGGCAGGCTACAAGTTAGTTGAAGGTATCATGCTAGGTGGTGAGGAAATTGATTACAGATGATTCTGGGGAAGAATTCAAACTGTTCCATGTTATCGAAAACTATCAATATTATTATAAATTATGGTGGCTAAATTTACATGATTGTTAAACCATGAGAAGGCTTACACCGATATAGGGAGGGTTTTAGGAGAATGTTTTTCCTTAAATTCTTTTTTTTAACATAAACGGTGGGTAATCTCCACGTGTTCCATTAATCACAATTTAACGAAACAGACCTACATATATATAGTATTTATATCTAATCCCTCACTCATGAGTGGACATTACAATAATTATAATACTGCCCAAGGAGAACAACTGGTATATTAATAAGTTCTCATAGATATTCTGGATCTACAACCGCTATTGGGTCCAATTCTTGAAATGCTTATCATAACAGCCTGTCGTTCAACGTATACACCACACCGAGATTATCGTCCAACCATTTACCCTGAGCATGCCAGTGAGGTAATCGTTCAGTCCCGAGCATACATTCACAGATTCAATAAATTCTCGGTACCCCCACGGGGGCTTTGGTCGGATATCCGGGGCACTGAATCTCGACGCGGCAAGCAAAATAGACGAAAGCAGCTGGACTGCCTTGCTGTGGGAAAGTCTCCAATTACTGACTGTTCTTAGGTTAGACAAAAAACAGGAACTTATCCTTTGACACTGATTACGGGCGTAGCGAGCATATTGATGGCGATAATGTCGGTGAGAAATTAAGAGAATCCATTACCGAAGGTTCGAGAATATATAGACTCTAAAGCAACATGACTTCGGTTCTGACCGAATATAGCTTTTTGACGCGAGAGGGCCGATGGTTTTTTATTGGCGTGTCGTGTTATGACAGGTGACTATGAAAGGTGGGGGGCGGGATCAAGCTTTCGACGGAATGGACGGTCTCGTAACCCAGGCCAACGAGCTCATTTGCGAGATTAATTGTCCCTCGCAGGGGCGTCTCCTTTTGTCTCACTAACCGAACACAAACCCTTAGCCTCATTTTGCTTTATGACCCGCATCCATATCTGATCACTAGCTGTACGGTTGCTTTTCTTACCCTTACAAATTACTACCTCCCAGCAATATAGTCCAAGATATATCAAAGGTCGATTCTCTATTTTCCTATAGGTATCAATTTTGCATTTATAAAGAATAATTCAAACTGGAATAAAAATTTGGACTTCTGCATTGAGGAGTCCGCTAACCAATCACAGAAACGCATAGACTAGAATAAAAATCTAGACTTACATGAATAGGAATAATTCAAACTGGAATCCGTTGAGGAGTCCGCTAACCAAATTATTACCTCCCAGCAATACAGTCTATTGAGGAGTCCGCTAACCAATCACAAAAACACTTAGGTCATAAGTACCATCAAAACAAAGGATATCTACCGTGACCTTACGTGAGGTATCATCATCTGATTGTTCATCCTCATAATTGTTATCTCTTCTAATATTATATTGTCTTTATGTCCTACCTTTATTTCTTTGCGTATTTCTAGCGGTTTGTTGTTCATCGACTCATGTTTCTAGATTATCTAGATGTGTGTTGATAACATGTAGGCCAATTTGAAATTTTAATATTGTCCGTAATTTCGTTTAATTTATTCAAGATTTTAGTGAGATTCATGACTTCTCTAAAAATTTTATCAGTACGAAGTAAGCAATAGCTATCCTTATATGCAATTACTATCAAGCACACAAATGATTATACAAAATCCTATATACTGGAATTAAATGCGTGACTAAATGATCAAAATAAAACATCCTAATGGCTGAAAGTTGCTATATACAAGAAAATACAATTTCTATTTATGCAATAAGATGCAACACATGAAATAAATCTCATAGCAAACTATAGATTAAAATAAATATTTTCAAGTCCATGCGAATAATAAGAATTGAGTGTAAAATATTATTGACTAAATAAATAGTGTGATTAGGAATTATCTCGATCTTGTAAGGTAGAATACACTTGAGCACGAATGTCTTATAGGAGTAGTATTGGGAATCTTGTGCAAACTCTGGAGTAGAAATTCCACTAAAACTCAAGAATTTTCTTTAGAACTATCATGGTAGAATCCGGGCTCGAACTGGATGCGAATTAGGGTCGAATGGCTTCAAAATTACCCAAAAACTCTTAATGGATCTGTTAAAGAGAAGAGGATCGGGCCGGGTCTAAGTCGGTCACTTAAACAAATTAAACCCAAATTGAAATGGATCCGAGCCTTTCGTGCCTCAGTCTTCTCTCGATCGAAGTCACGGGAGGATAGCTGATTGCTTCAAGGCGATCAAGGGAGTTGAACTTCGTAGATGGGCACAATGGATGGTGGAGGACAGCTGAGGAAGTCGAAGACTTTAGGCTTCGGCTTCAATTTGTCAGGGGCTCGGCCTCTAATATGTTGCAGGGCTCATGAAGTGGGAGGCCGGAGGTGTGAGATATTGTCAGCGAGGGCTAAGATGTTGTAAGCGACGACGCTGATGAAGAGAGGGAGATGAGGTTAAAGGCATCAACGGTGGGGATGGCATTGAGGCGGCTAGTCGTTGCTCCGGCTGGCAGTTAATTTCTGCAACCATGGATGTTGAGACTCATGAGTTAATCTCTGATACCATTGTCAGGAACTTCAGGATCCTTGCCGACGTGAGAGTTCCTGGTGTTCACCATGGCTGCAATCTTAATGGGTTCTTGGATGAGAGAGAGAGGAAACCTGCACAAGGAGAGAGAAGAAGAAGAGAGAGAGACAGCAAGATAGGGAGACAGTGGAAGAGAGAGGGAGAGAATTTAGAGCAGAAATTGAGAATATTATTCAGATGCATTCTTACAGAAATTCCCTCAATTTATACAGGGAGCAGGAGCAGGTCCAATTTCACAAAAATTACATGAATGCCCTAAAACAGTTATAACTGCCCAATGAATGAGGTCGGGTTGGGTCTTGATTGAAAAAACCCATCCGCCCGCACCAATCCTTCTTTATTTCCCTTCGGGTCGGGTCGGTACAGAGAGAGTAAAACCGTTCGCCCGAACTTAAGTTCTCCTTCCTCCTTCGCTCCATCCGCTTCCTTCCCTTGAACCCATCAAACTGAAGAGCCCAACTCTCCAGTTCCTGACAATACTCCCTCCATTTGAATAACTTCGTCCCCGAAGTTATTTCTAAATGAATAGTAGTCTTCCCAAGTTGCCTCAGAAGCATCCATACCTCTCCATTTGACCAGAATTTGAGTTACAGCCCTGTTCCCTTTTTTAACCAATCTTCTCTGTAAGATTTTCTCAGGTCTCTTAACTTCTTCAACCCAAAATGTGGGTAACTGATTATTAGCTGCTAGAGGGACACCTGGATATTTCTTCAGCAGTGACACATGGAAAGTATTGTGTATTTTAGATTCCGGAGGTAATTGAAGTCTATAAGCTACACTTCCAACTTTAGCTGTTATAGGATAAGGTCCATAATATCTGGCAGCGAGCTTCTGATGTCCATTTCCTCTGATTGAACTCTGTCTATATGGATGAATTTTAAGTAACACCAAGTCTCCAACTTCCAAGCTTCGTTCAGATTTTCTTTTATCCGCAAACCTCTTCATGTTCTCTTGAGCCCGCAGATAATGGTCTTTCAGTAAGCGTATAATCTGATCTCTATTTATGAGTAATTCTTCCACTCCTTGCACTCTAGCTGTCTTCGGGATATACTGTAGATGACTAGGAGGTGCTCTGCCCAATACCACTTCATATGGTATGCATCCTGTCAAAGTTTTCCAGCTTGTGTTATGCCAATACATTCCCCAAGCCAGCCAATCACTCCAGTCCTTCTCCTTGGTACTGCAAAAACACCTCAAATAGAATTCTAAGCATTGAATAACTCTTTCCGATTGCCCATCAGTTTGAGGATGGTATGCAGTGTTTATGAGCAATTTGGTGCCATGGATAGAGAATAACTCCTTCCAAAATGAACTAATAAAAATCTTGTTTCTATCACTAACAATGGATTTTGGAATTCCAAACCACTTAACAAATTCCCTAAGAAATATATGAGCCAATTGCACTGCTGTAAAAGGATGTTTCAAGGGTATCAAAACAGCAAACTTTGAGAGTCTATCAACTATCACCCAAATGGTATTATAACCATGGCTATGAGGAAGGCCTTCAATAAAATCCATTGAAATCTCCTCTAAAACTTGTTCAGGCATCTGTAGAGGTTGCAAGAGACCTGGAGAAGCTATTCTTTCAACCTTATTTCTTTGGCAAACATCACAATTCCGAATAGCTCTTTTAATAGCTGACCTCATTCCTTCCCACCAAAAACTCTGCCTAACCCTCTTTAGTATCACCTTGTAACCAGAATGGCCTCCTGCAGGGGAATTGTGATTATCATAGATCACTTCATCACATAATTCAGTTTCAGGAGCTAATACAATTTTTCCTTTGTAATACCAGAGACCTCCCTGATACTGGAATGAAGCTTCTTGTGCACTGTTTTGAATTCTGCTTTCCAGATTCTGATAGTATTCAGAATTCTGAACTGAATGCTGAATCCTAGATACCCATGTAGGTTGCACAATAGTCATAGCTGCATATTGCAACTGAGAGTCCTCTTCCTCAGGAAATTCTCTTCTGGACAAGGCATCAGCTGCCAAATTTTCCCTGCCCTTCTTGTACTCTACAAGGAAATCAAACTCAGTTAATTTCTGCAACCATGGATGTTGAGACTCATGAATTAATCTCTGATCCAATAGAAACTTCAAACTCCTCTGATCAGTTCTGATGAAAAACTTCCTGCCCAGTAAATATTGCCTCCACTTCTTAATAGCCACTAATATAGCCATCATTTCTTTTTCATATGTAGATAGCTGCAGAGATTTTCCTTTAAGTTTTTGGCTTAAATAAGCAACTGGATGCCCATTTTGCATTAACACAGCACCTAAACCCAATCCAGAAGCATCACACTCAATCACAAAGTCTTCATTAAAATTCGGCATGCACAAGACTGGTGGTGACAATAAAGCTTCTTTCAACCTGATAAAAGCTTCTCTTGCTTTAGCAGACCAGCAAAAGGCTCCTTTTTTGAGCAATTTAGTGAGAGGTACTGCTATTGTAGCATAGCCTTTAATAAATTTCCTGTAGTAACCAGTGATTCCCAAAAATCCCCTGAGAGCTTTGGCAGAACCTGGTTCAGGCCAGGAAGAGATTGCTTCTATCTTCTTTGAATCCACTGCAATTCCATTTTCAAATATAGTGTGTCCCAAATAATCCACCTGTGTGCAACCAAATTTGCATTTACTCATCTTTGCATATAACTGTTTTCCTGGAGAATAGTGAGAACTTGTTTCAAATGATTCAAATGATTTGGCCAATCCCTGCTGTAAACCAAGAGATCATCAAAAAATACTAACACAAACTTCCTTAAATGATTCCTGAAGATGTCATTCATGAGGTTTTGAAAAGTGGATGGTGCATTAGTCAACCCAAATGGCATTACTAAAAACTCATAGTGTCCATTGTGAGTCTTGAACGCAGTTTTGTATATATCTTTTTCAAATACTCTAATTTGATGATATCCTGCTCTTAAATCCAGTTTTGAGAAATACTTAGCACCAAATAATTCATCCAATAAATCATCTATCAAGGAAATTTGAAACTTATCTTTGATGGTGTTTGAATTCAAGGATGTATAATCCACACAGAGCCTCCAACTGCCATTAGATTTCTTAACTAGCACCACTAGAGAAGCAAATGGGCTAGAGCTAGCTCTTATTACTCCAGAATCAAGCATCTCCAAAATCTGCCTCTCTATTTCATTTTTCTGGAAATAGGGATACCTATAAGGTCTTGCTGATACTGCTTTATTAGGATCAATCAAAGGAATGTGATGATCACAAGATCTATTTGGTGGCAGGGATTTTGGTGTTTCAAATACTTCTTTAAACTGCTGCAACATTTGCTGCAGTTCCACTGGCACTGTATCTGAAGTATCAGAATTTCCTTCTGCAGGAATCACCTGAACTGCATATGCTAACCCCTTGACCTGTAACACCTTCTCACATTGGCTTCTATTAATAACTTCCACTTTTGTAGGTAATCTTCCCTTCAAAATAATAGGTCTTCCTTACTTCCAAAACTTCAGTGTATTGCTACTGAAATTCCATAGTGTTGGACCCAAACTCTGCAACCAAACTGTGCCCAGAATGATCTGAGTGTCAGCAAGGGGTGCAATCAGTATATCAGTCACTGTTTCAATTCCTTGAATACAGATTTTGACATTTTTGCAACAATGGGTTCCTGCAAACTTCTCTCCACCTGCAACCTTGATCTTAAATTCCTGAACTTCCTCACTTCCTAAATTCAGCCTCACTGCAGTAACTGGATCTACAAAATTATGAGTGGCTCCTGTATCAATCAAGAATCCCACTTCCCTGCCATTGACCTTCCCCACTAATCGGATAGAGCTAACTCCCGTAATTCCTTCAATTGTGTCAAGAGATAAAGTCATTTGATTATTCTCTAACTAATCTTCTTCTTGAGTTTCAGGAATATCCAGTTCCTCATCTGCTACAATCCGCAATTGCATTACCCTCTGATTCTTACATTTATGACCAGGGGTAAAATTTTCATCACAGTGGAAGCATAGCCCCTTTTCCCTCCTTTCCTTATATTCCAGATTACTTAATCTTTTCACAAAATTCCCATTAGCAGCAGTATCAGATGCAGTTTGCTGCAGAACCTGCTGAACCTGGTGCAGGTGCTGGTACTGATCCAGGTTTTACTGTTGCAGTGGCATATGAACCTTGATTCTTCATGAATTTTCCACTCTTCTTGATCGAAAAATTCTTGTCCTCTTCTAATTGAGCCAATCTCATTGCTTCTTCAACAGTTCGTGGCTGCTTAGCCATCAGCTCAAATTTAATAGATTCATTTAGGCCACTAATAAAGCACTCAACCAAAAACTCTTCTGATAACCCATGCACATGATGAGAGAGTCTGATAAATTCCATCATATAATCCCTATAAACACCTTCTTGACGAAGTTTAGTTAGATCACCAACATAACTTCTTGTTTTATTATGATCATATATTGATAGAAGTCCCTTCTCAAATTCTTTCCAAGATAAAACTTTACCCTTCTTCCTCACTATCCATCTGTACCAATTGAGAGGGCCATCATCCAAATAGAGAGCTGCCATTCTTACCCTAGCTTCTTCATTGATTTCAAAGAAATCCAATAATTGTTCTACACGATACAACCAACTTTGCACTTCTTTGCCTTTAAAGAGAGGAAAATCAGGTCTGGGCCTGGAAAATTGGATTCCTCCCAAAACTTTAACAGAATCTTGAAAATCTGAAGATAAGGGCAAGGAACTCTTTCCTGGATGAGGTGGTGTAGGTAGCAAGGGTTTATCTCTATCGTCATTTTGCCTAGGAGGAGGAGTAGGCAGAAGTGATTTTTTTCTTTTGTCAGCTGAAGAAGGATTTGAAAGATTTACCTCATCGGATTTTGATCTTGAATGCAAGTCAAGAATCAAGTTCTTCATCTCCTCTTTGTCCAACGTCCTGTCAGCATCAAACTTCTTCATCAACATCTTCAACTCACCCAATTCTTGAGACTGCTCCGAGACAACTCCCTTCAAGAACTCGACCTCCTCAATGATCGAATTTATTTCTTGCTCCTTTTCTTCAATTATACCTTCTGCATCGAACCGCGCTCTGATACCATTGTCAGGGTCCAACCCTGACTCATCCCCGCAAAACCGGCTTGCGGGGTGAGGTTTAGCCTTTCCCTTTAAATGGCACCAAGGCCCACCGCCCATACGATGTGGGACTAAACTCCCATATGTTTGGTCCCTGACACCACCACGCTTTCGAACCAGCGCCCATGCTGGCCCACCAGTAGCCACTGAGCCCGCTCCGGACCAGCGCCCAACCCTGACTCATCCCCGCAAAACCGGCTTGCGGGGTGAGGTTTAGCCTTTCCCTTTAAATGGCACCAAGGCCCACCGCCCATACGATGTGGGACTAAACTCCCATACGTTTGGTCCCTGACACCACCACGCTTTCGGACCAGCACCCACGCTGGCCCACCAGTAGCCACTGAGCCCGCTCCGGACTAGCGCCCACGCTGGCTACCAGTAGCCACTGAGCCCAAACGCATGGCGCACCAGTTCTGATACCATTGTCAGGGTCCAACCCTGACTCATCCCCGCAAAACCGGCTTGCGGGGTGAGATTTAGCCTTTCCCTTTAAATGGCACCAAGGCCCACCGCCCATACGATGTGGGACTAAACTCCCATACGTTTGGTCCCTGACACCACCACGCTTTCGGACCAGCGTCCACGCTGGCCCACCAGTAGCCACTGAGCCCGCTCTGGACCAGCGCCCACGCTGGCTACCAGTAGCCACTGAGCCCAAACGCATGGCGCACCAGTTCTGATACCATTGTCAGGGTCCAACCCTGACTCATCCCCGCAAAACCGGCTTGCGGGGTGAGGTTTAGCCTTTCCCTTTAAATGGCACCAAGACCCACCGCCCATACGATGTGGGACTAAACTCCCATACGTTTGGTCCCTGACACCACCACGCTTTCGGACCAGCGCCCACGCTGGCCCACCAGTAGCCACTGAGCCCGCTCCGGACCAGCGCCCACGCTGGCTACCAGTAGCCACTGAGCCCAAACGCATGGCGCACCAGTTTTGATACCATTGTCAGGGTCCAACCCTGACTCATCCCCGCAAAACCATGGATGTTTGTTGATCGAAGAGGGTTGGAGGGCGTGGTTGGTATGTAGGAAGATCGGTGGAGGCGGAGTTGGCAATTGCTAGGTGGTTTCAAAAGAGGCGGCAGGGGAATCTGAGATCAAGTTAGGGGAAGCTGTGGAAGCAGTGTTGCGGCAGCTGCAGAGGCAAAGGCGTTGAGGGCGACGGTGCGAGCAATTGGGGTGGTTGCGCTTTCTTTTTTTTTGTCTTTTTATTCTCTTCTTTTTTCCCTCACTGATCTTGTTTCCTTTCTCTATTTTTTTCACTTTTCTTTTTTTTTTTATTCTTGCATCTCGCTTTTTTTTGGATTTTTCACTTTTTTCTAATTTTTTTGGCTAAAATAAAAATAAATAACAAAAAAAATGTGGAAGAATAAGTAGAAGGAGATGGATTTGAGCTCTACTACCAATTTGAGACAAAAAAATAAGGGAAATTAGGTTTTATAATGGAAATTAGGGTTTTGGGGATATAATAGGTGTTTAGATCTCACATCCAGCCGAATCATACTCTTATTCTCTCATGATCACTCGCGGGAAATATTTAATAGAGCAAACACATATTTTTAATTTCTCAATAATCATCTCTAATTAAAACCAGAGTTTTACAATTAATATATAATATAATATATATATGAGGAATGGGAAATTCACTGATAGTGAAAGGAGTTCCTTTACCGCCACTTAGGTAGTCCAATAAAATTATTATATGTGGCGCCACTTAAAGGGTGGTTAAGAGAGTTCTTTTATTTATTAGTTTAAGTGGCGTCACGTATAATAATTTTACTGGGCTACCTAAGCGGCAGTGAAAGAATTTCGGTGAATTTCCCTTTATATATATATATAATGAAAATGAGCTGATAGCTCATGCAAGTTACCTGAGCTGCAGTTTATTTTCACTATCTCCAATAATCTTTTTATTTCCACTATCTACAATAATCTTTTTTAAGAAATTTCTTTTGGATTATGATCTCGACCTCCTAGGGTTTATTCATACCCAATTTCTTGGGTTTTAGTTTTGATTTGGCCCTCCATCAAGTTAATACAAAATTAACGGTTTTTAATAAATAAAACATTTTGTATGCACTCGATGGAAGAGTAAATGAACTCCAAAATTTATGAAATTTAATCCGAAAGAAGTTATAGAGATAGAGATAGTAATTGTTAAAAAAAATTTAAAAAAAATCATTGGATCATTATAGTTTTGCTGCTAGCTTACGTAACTTTTCCCTTTTCCTGAGCTAACGGCTCACCTACAGTAATCTCTCTCTCTCTCTCTCTCTCTCTCTCTCTCTATATATATATATATATATATAACAAATCCTACTAAAACAAGCCAAACAAATTTTTTAAAGTTTTAACTAAATTGTAATTCAATCTTATCCAATAACTAAATCTCTAATCTAGATAAACTGTTATTTGTCTCTATATTATGATGTAAATAAAATAAGTACAGGCCCTACCTAAACCTTAACACCCAATAATCCTTTGAATCCGAAAATGGATGAATAGGAATAATTCAAACTGGAATAAAAATCTGGACTTACTTATGCATAGATGTTGTTTAACCCAGTGTAGCACTGAATGTTAACTGTATCATTTTAACATCAGATCTGGACTCCTCAATGGAGACGTTATCGAATCTTAATGTGCATTGAACTCCGGACAGGAAGAGGAAAAGTGCAAACTCTGGCCTGTAATATATGAAACACTGCAACTAACACAAATTGTCAATCTTCTCAACCTTTAATTTGATATGGCACCTTTGAAAACTTTCAACCAACTACTTTTCATCTTGAAAGCCAACCCTTCTGAGTCTTGGCCTCCTAAAGAGATGAGATTGAACCTTGATTATGAACATGACAAATGCTTCCAAGGGGTATCATGCTTCCCTCATGTGAATGGATTTGGAATGTTCCTTGATTAGTTGCTGTGCATGGAGCAGAATTACCCGTTAAAATAACTCCACCTTGGACTGAGTTATATGTGGAAAACAACTTAGTCTCAGAACAGATATGATGTGATGTGAACATCTAGAGTCAAAGATCCCATCTGTTTTTAGTTTTAATTGAATCATCAGTTACGGATAGAACAACATCATCATTCTCAACTAGAACTGCACCAACAGTGTTAGATTCCTGATCATCAGATTTCCATTTATTTTTATGACTTGATGACAATTAAATTTGACATGCCTCTTCCTTCTACAGTAGTTACAGACTAAATTCTTGTGATTTGGATTACTTCCAGAACTTTCTATTCTTAACCTTCTCCTTTACAAATAAAGCCGAACTAGATTCTTCATGATGGGCGCACCATCAACTCTTCATCATTGTTATCTTTGTTGCTATTTAACTTCTTTGACTTTTAGCCGAATCTTTGCCTCTAATGAATTCTCTGAGACTTTTACTTGAAAACGTTAATGAATACAACAATAGAAGTGCTCGTTCTTCATTATCAATCTAAACTTCAATCTTATTTAACTCATTAATAATAGAGTTAAATTCAGTAATGTGAGATTTGATTTGTCTATCTTCATATGTGCGGAGAATAAAGAGCGTTGCTTCATAATAAAATAATTCGACAATAACTTCTTAAGAGAATGATCTTGAAGTTGACTTCATAATGATGTGGCCATCTTCAGAAGAAACTCATCAAAAACTTCATCCGCCAGGCATAATTGAATAGCAGTTGGGACCTTTCATCTAACTCCTTTCAAACTTATCTTTTATATCATAGGGGCTTTTCCCCTTTCATAAGAGTGCTTTTTAACTCAATCGAGTCAATACGGCATTCCCCTTTCTGATTTAAAATAGCAAACTTGATTGCTGACGACATCTTGAGAAACTCACAATAGAAGGTACCAAAACTTCGTTACTAGTTGTTGAGGATGGTAGAAGGTTTCAAGATACAATGGACGTCTAATTATATACAAATAATTAGTAGCACAATAATGAAAAGAGAAATAGTATGCCAACATATAACATGGTTTGGATAATATTGATATTGACTCTATTTGTATTCTTCTCTTTCAGTTAGTGGATTTTTTGTTGTTTTTCGTCATTGATGGTTCTAGAACTGCTCAGCCCACATTACATGCAATAGTACCTAAAATAACTATCGGAAAAATATAAAAAAAGATCATTTAGCCATGCGAGTTCTCCATAATAATTATGACTCATCCTTTTAGCCAATTTAGCACTTAATACAGGATCATTCAAGTTAGGTTTCTTTGTTATTGGGATAGGCAAATTCTTAAAGATCCATCCCACAAAGAACTGGACATGATAATTTTTCATCATCCGGCTCAAGCAAGAATAAAAGGAATGATAGAAATAGATTAAAAATCTATATTTCATACATATTCGTACATATAGAATGACCCTATCTAAATGACTTCATCTAAGAAAAGATTTACTAGATTCTATTTCTGAATTTGCAACAATTCATTGCAAAGAATGCAGTTCTTACTGGTGAATGCTCAATATCCAAGTAAGCTTACAAATTTAATCATAATCAAGAGCTTTTTGGACTATCTCATATCTTTTTGATTTACTGTGTTTTTGTCCCCCACAATATCTCGATTTTCTTACATACAAAGTATTTACTTGTTACTAATAAAGTCTAGCCTCTCTTCTTCCTTAGATCCCTTGTTTCACTCCGATAGTATCATAAATTGGGATCGATGCAGAGGAAATGAATGTATTTCCATACTATAAATAAGTAAGTGGAGTAGATAGAAGATTGAGTCATGTCACATCATCATTCTATTCTACGGGATCTTACGGAGCCTGTTCATGCATGACATAATTCGGGTATGATCATAGAAAAGATTCTCCTCAAGCGAACCGGTCTATCCTATGCTACATAAGGGGATTAAGTGGTGGTTGGATGCGGAGACACATTTAGTTGTGAATTTCAACATGGCGGATGAAATCATATATCAACATGGCCCAATCAATAATTCAAGTCACACACTCCCATAATCCATCCTTTCCTAGAGAATCCACTTCAACTATTCGTATCAAATAAACAATACAATACTTCGGAGTTGAAGAAAGTATCCAAACAACATGTCTTCTTTTATTTTTTCAATAATTCATATTTGTAGCAATGAAATACGATCGGTCCTCCCCGATATGATATTTGATAAATTACAAATATTTATGATATGTCTTCTCTATACTCTAAAAAGAAAAGTTATAATGGACCCGCAATACCTTGCTTACGTATTGTTGGGAAGTGCATTAACATAAATACGGCAGTAAGCAGAGGCAATACAAAAGTGTGAACTATAAAAATGGGTCAAAGTAAATTGGCCCACGCTAGCACTTCCGCGTAATAACTCTACTAAAGGTGATCCTATTACAAGAATAGCTTCAGGTACACCTGTCACTATTTTTACTGCCTAATAACCAATTTGGTTCCGAGGTAAGGAATAACCAGTTACACCAAAAGATGGAATGCTTTTGAGAATCACCCAAAACTCACTGTGCCAAAAAGACTCAAAAGAGAGTAGAAAACAACTTGCAAACAGTCTCTAACTCTCTGGTACATCTTCATCTTCTTGATCATGCAACTATTAGGCGTGTAATGGAGAACAATCATGCTGAGGTCTTTCTTTCTGTTAGATCTATCTAATTTATTAATCTGTGCTTCACTAATTGCTGCATTTCCCTGTAATAAATCTTGCCTTAGTTCCTTGTCATGTAAGTTCTTTCCATGCCTTGGAAAATTATAAGGTGCTGCTTCCTAGTCCTTGAATTTAAATTTTTCTTCTTTTTTTTTAAATTTTTTTATGGGATATTGATAAGCAAAAACCAAAACCATGACACTTAAAACACTTAGATTGTTTTGTAGTTGGTTTGATGACTCACTAGTGATGGTTTTACTCTTTATATCTTTAAGAACAATATTGATGTTTGTAGCATTAATATCATACTGTTGCTTGGGATATTCCACAGTTTTGAAAGTGAATCTTTTATCCAAAGATGTGTGCAAATATGTCTCATAATTATTGAGAATGCACTGAAATGTATTCTCAACAGAATCTAAAGAGTGTGAGCACATTACATTTGAGTTTGAGTTTGAGTCTAATGTGAAATAGTGAATGGGTTTGACGACTACTTCTTGAATATCACATTGCACTAAAAGCGCATCAAAATTATGCACATATTTACAGTTATGTTTCTCTGTTTTAAATTAGAAAGCTGATCAAGAAGGCGGTCCTTAATAGTGAAAAAAATATTGGCGAAAATTGATGACACCATCAGATTTACTAATAGCAAACTTGATTGTTGACGACATCTTGAGAAACTCACAATAGAAGGTACCAAAACTCCGATATTAGTTGTTGAGGACGGAAGAAGGTTTCAAGATACAAGAGATGTCTAATTATATACAAATAATTAGTAGCACAATAATGAGGAGAAATAGTATGCCAACATATAACATGGTTCAGATAATATTGATATTGACTTCACGTCTATGGACGAAGAACAAGAAAAAATCCACTAACTGAATGAGAAGAATGCAAATAGATTATACTCTAATCTCACTCACCCAAAACTCACTGTGCCAAAAAGAATCACACCCAAAAGAGGAAAAACAACTTGCAAACGCTCTCTAACTCTCTGGTACATCTTCATCTTCTTGATCATGCAACTATTAGGTGTGTAATGGAGAACAATCATGTCGAGGTCTTTCTTTCTGTTAGATCCATAGGATTTACTAATCTGTGCTTCACTAATTGGTGCAGTTCCTTGTAACAAATCTTGCCTTAGTTCTTTGTCATGTAAGTTCTTTCCATGCCTTGGAAATTACTAGGTGCTGCTTCCTAGTCCTTGAGCTAAATTTTTTTTCATTTTTTCAAAAATAATGATTCACTGACTTCCCATACTAAGTACCATGAAAACCTTTCTCTATAAGCTAGAAATCCTCTAAACATACGGCACCATCTGTTAGTAAAGTACCTCAAGTCAAGGGACCTAGGATCGATATCTTTAAACTGAATGTGGTGCCAGCCTCTCCCGTATAGCAGAGAAAACTCCTCTAAGAATATTTGCAATGAACAATTGAACCTGCTACATCTCCCAATATTTACTAATTTCCTTAATTTCTTCTTCTGCCGGGATGGATAAATCTAAAAGTTTAAAATCAGGAGTGGAATTCTGTTCTTGGAGCGATTTTATATAAGTTTAAAATAGGAGTCTCTAGCATTGTTCTGATTTGTATCCTACAGGTAATTATAATCTAAACTGGATTTGTAACTATGTAAAGTAACTAGATAAGAAAGAAAAACACATATGATAAACTTTTGTTCCTACTTCGGGATCTTACTCAAATTTTGCATGCCTGCCAATAAATCAAATTTTGGCAGTAGTTTTTCCCCCATGACCTTCCTATTCTGTGTGTTTCATTTCCAATAATGTTTTTTTTTTTGAGCTAAAACGGCGGGAACAAAAGCCCTCCAACAACAACTAAGCCTTTCATCCCAAGTATTTGGGGTAGGCTATATGAATAAAAAAAGAATCACGCCGGATCGATCACTTTGATAGTCCTTTTCCATTCATTTCTATCAAGAAATATCTCCTCATTTAAACTTCTAGAATCCATATCTTTTCGTATCACCTCCATCCATATTTTCTTCGGTCTTCCCTTCGTTCTTTTAACTTGTCCTATATTGATAAACTTCCCTTATTGAACTGGTGCATTTGTAGGCCTACGTTGCACATGACCAAACCATCGTAATATTTTCATTTTTCTCGCATCTTCTCATCGATGGGAGCTACACTTATTTTAGCACGAATATTTCTATTTCTCACTTTATCTCTCTTAGTATTGCCGCACATCCAGCGGAGCATGCGCATTTCTGCTACACTTATTTTCTGTGAATGGCGTTTCTTTATAAGAAACTAACAACATATGAACAAAAACCCTCCGCGTTTCATTAATAAGAAACTAACAAAACAAGGAACATAAGTTTAGTTCACATCACAGGTGATCATCCAAATACAAAATAAGATGTTAAGATGTCTGTGCACAAATGTGTAATCAACTAGCAAATTTTTGTCATGGATATCCGGACTTCATAGAGCTGCAGATTTCATTTTAATGTTATTGGCTTGGAATTGATTATCGTTTAAAATACAGACAGGGATCTACGCCCTTAGATGAAGCACGGAAAAGTGGAAGCCAACCTCTGATAAGGCTAATGGCGGAAGCTAAATCTGAAGAACTTGCCAACTTCCCTGAGGAACGAGATCAAAAAATGCAAGGTATGTTTGACACAGTTGTTCCTATCTTTACAAGGGATTCATGTATTGTTTATTTTGTCGTCTTATTCTTCTTCGAGATAAATTTTATTTAATCATCTTAAATACAATGCCTTATAGTTGGCTGACACTGAGAGAAGTGGAAAAAAATGGAAACTGGAAGCAATAACTTGGTTAGTTTCTTTGAGTATAATTTCCGAGTATAAGGCTTCTGTGTATTATTGGTAACATCAACTTTGATTGTTAGCAAGAAAATTTTAGAATAGGGAAATTCTAAATGTGCCCACTTATTCTCTAAGTGGGTAGTACTCACTTTCTAAGTACACCCATCTTAAAGTTTAAAAATAAAGTCTTTACTAAGTACAACTACCAATATTCCCAAGTTGTCCTTGATTCTCTTTTCTCCTCTCTTCATCATCAAAACTTTATTTTTCGAATTCCCCTGTGCACTTTTAAATTCCAATGAGTATTAATATCAAAATATATAGATTAAGATTTGAGAATAGATTTGGAAAAAAATAGAGGGACTTTTAAGAATTTATGTTGACACAGAGGAGAAGAGAGAAAAGTTTTTAAATTAGAGTTTGTGGTTAGGCTTTATAAGAATAAGTTATAACTGAGAAGATAAAGATAACTTAGTCCATACTTTATAATGGCAAACTAGTAATAACATTGAACTTTTCAGCAGAATTAGTTAGAAAAAAGGTGGGTGCGTTTAGATTTTCCCTTTAGAATATTATGTGGAAGTTTTTCGATAAACCTCTGGAATAGCTAGCGAAAGGTAATTTTCTGGTTTTATATCAGATTAAACATACAAAATACTGTAGATGATATCTTTGTTCATTAACAATGTTTGTGCAAGGCAGTGCTTGTTTTAAATCAAACTTGTACAGTATATATTTTACGATATCTTGATCATTAGCAATATTTGCTAACTACAGCTCCATTCATCCAAACAGATAAAATGCACCCACGCAAATGCACGGTCTTCCCCTTCCATCCTTGGCACCCTGGGGAAAAGAGAAGAGAAGGCATCATGCTGTGGGTTCCAAAAACAATGGACGAGCTAATTAGATCTGCACAAGAAAAGCTTAAATTCACCGGTGAGTTCATCATCCTTTCGGAGGACGGAGGCATGATACTTGATGCAGACATGATTTCCGACAATCAGAAACTTTATTTTGTAACATCTCAAGATACCACCACTGGATAGAATCCCTTCATCTCAAAATACATGTACGATTAGATTACAAAATCATGCTTTTTCCCCTTGAATCGGCATATACCTACTGTAAAGTACAATTGTGCAAGAGTTGAAGTGAAATCAAGGCGATGCTTTGTACTACTGCACCACAGATTTAAGACTGTGTAGCCGAAAAATGTATTCATCTTTTCTCAACCTCGGATTCTGGAGTAGGACAGTGCAACTAAGATAAAATGTAGAATGTTATTGTCTAGGAAAAAACAGGGGCATTTTCATAATATTAAGGATTAAAACAGGGGCATTTTCATAATATTAAGGATTAAAACAGGGGCATAGCTGCATGGTTCTCAGTCCCTCTTAACAGATACTAAGGCGGTCAAATTTAGTGACAGATTGACCTGACTTTTAATACCCTGCTACAATATGAGAATTTCTAAATGCGCCCATATTTTTCTTAGTGAGTCCAAAGAGTGATGTAATTATTTTTTTCTCTAACTTTTGAGGTTCACTGAGAAAAATATAGGGCGCATCTAGAAATTCCCCTACAATATTCAATAGCACGGACTAGAAGCACTAGTCCTGCTCGGATCTGGGAATAATATTATTGGGCTTATGTGGTAGGCATCACCAAGTCTATGTTGTGTTGAAGCTCATAACACTGAATTGGAGGGATTTAGCATCTAGGATCTATAAATGTAAGGAGAATCGGTTATGCGGGACAATAAGACAGACTTCTTTCAACAAAGATGTAGCCTAGCCTTGAACCTAAGATCTCCCATTAAGACCGACGTCTTCTTTCCCTGGTAATTTACAAATTACAACCTCTGCTTTACTAGTGAGAGTAACGCATGTCAAGTGGGGAGATACCCACCTGATTAACACCCCCACCCCCAACACCAACCCCAACACATACACACACACACCACGAAGACCACAACAACAACAACAAAAGAATTGCTAAAACATTAAAAAATGCTTGGTTGCAGCTGTATTTGCTGCAAGTGGGGGTGTCTGCAATTGTATTGGTTTTTTAGGGATTAAATGGCGAGCAGAATGTCCTCCACGTTCTATTAATGAGTCATAACAGAGCATTAATCATATAAGAAAAGAAGCAAAAAATATCGTAAGGTATAGAGTTCCATCAAAGAGTCTCTATTCTACCCTACATACATGAAAGATAAAATACAATCCAACTATAAAATCGCAAAATCATAAGCCAAAGACAACTTCATTGTCGGTGCCTTTCATGGGCGGTTCTATCCTACTCTGGCATGCATCACTTCTTACTGTAGGTTCTGTTTGTCTTTCTCGATGTCCTGTCCTTCAGAGAGGCATAGCCTCTCTCTATCTGAAAGCAGACCTGTCCAAGAATGTAAGCAGTTGTATTGTTACAAGTGGGTACTTTCCGTTGTTTGGTTGTGGCTATAGTTATAAAAGTTTGCAACTGTAGTTGCAGCCACTTATGCACTTGCAGTAATTGCAGTGTCGGAAAAAAAAATGCAAAGGCACTTTCCTCTTCCTTTTGTAAATAGTGAGTGTATTATTGATAAACGGAATATTTCTCTGATTTCTTAAAAGTTAAAAATTAATATTTGAAAATTTTTACAACTCTATTTATTACTTGTAACTCCCAAATTAAACAAAGTAATATAAATTGTAACTTTTATTAATGCAGCTAGAGATACAGTAATATAAGTTGCAACTTTCAGTATCACTTCCAAGCATTCAAACAACCTCTAATCCCAGCATGAGCTATTGCCGTTATGCAACGGCTACAGTAAACATTCATTTGCGTGCACCTTCGAATTTTATATGAAGAGTCTTGTGCAGTGTGCACCTTATATCCTAAATTATTTTCTAATAGCACCTTCATACTACGAAGACTTTTAAAACAATCCAAAGGTCTCTTGGAGTCATTTTCGTGCAGGAAATTTGGGGAAATAAAAAGTCAGATATTAAGAAAGGCCACTTATCTATCAGTTTCCCTGACTACGTAACAGCAAATTATCTAGCCGAGGAAACAGCTGGAAAAAAATGGCACCTTGAAAATTTTCAGCAGATATCATTCCGTACCCTCCAAGTCCCTGATGTTAAATTATATGCCCTGCAAATCTCCATGGACAGATGCCCTCCAAATCGTATAAGTGGCACAAAGAGAGTGGCCCTTATGTTGGAGGAATTCTAAATGCGCACTTTCCTCTTAGTCCCCAACTTATTTGTGAGCACTATATAACTTTTCTCTGTGATCACCACCTATTTTTTTCAAATTGTTCATGTCTACTCTAATCGTTTTTCTTAGTGAGCATCACTCTCTATTTCTCTTTTTTCTCCTTTCCTGATTCCCCTCTTCCCAGATTCACTCGAAAACTGTCCCCAAATCATCCAGTCTTTGGTTCCAATTAGGCGAAATCGCTCCCAATCGGTACGAAACTGGTCCCAATCGGCTGAAATTTCCATCTATGGATTTTTTTTTTCTTTTTGGGTTAGAAATTAAGTTAAAGAGGCATGGTGCTCACTAAGTATGAGCCAAGCCCTTTTTAATCCAAAAACTTAAAATTTTTTGAAACAAATTTTAAAACTTTTGCTACGGTGCTCACTAAGAGAAAAGTGGTGCGCACTTAGAATATCTCCTTATGTTAAATTATAGATGGCTGGTGGGAGCAATGTCTTTTATACCCCTTTCTTTCTTTTCAAGAAAATACAAATATTTTCTTTTCTTCTTTTTTTTTTCTGTTTTTCTCTGAACTCTTTAATGTCATCCCTAGCCCAATACTTTCTTTTGGCATCATCAGAAAGGAAAAGGGAGGGGACGCAGTGAGAGAACATGGGGGAGGTGGCGGGTGTTGGTAGTGAAAATTTCTAAATAAAAAGGGATTTTCCACAACAGAACGCGGAGCTAACTCAGTAGCTCTGCGTTTGGCTATTTTAGCCTCGCATTTGAGCAAAACATGGAGCTATTCAATAGCTCCGCGTTCTGGTTTCTTAACTCTGCGTTTTGATGCGATTAGCTCCGCGTGAGCAGATAACCAGAATCATAAATTGATTGAGATTAAGATTTGGGCTTATCCAAATATCCAAATTAAGTCCAATCAGAACTCTAAATCAAGAGATTTAAATCAAAACTAAGATATTTGATTAGAATCCTTGATGAATACAAATTCTATTTAAATAGAAACTCTCATATTGACCTAAGACTATAAATACCCCTTTGAGAAAGCCCTAGGGATCTTTTTTGCGGCATTATAGAGAATTCGAGTTACGCGTGAGAGCCTTGAATTCGTGAAGATCAGCAGAGAAGATCCAAGTCGGCCGTCATCTTCAAGAGAGAAAATTATCGTCGTCAGATCGTCAAAAGGAGTTACTAGTTAGATCACATCGCTACGAGATCCCACGTTTTTATTGTAAAAGAGAACGATAAATATAAATTCTCTCGTATTTTCTTTTTCTTGTTCACTTTCATTGTAATTAAGTTATTTCAATGGAAGGGAAGCAAATTTCTACTGCAAACAAACTGGCGACCACAGTGGGAGAAGTATCTTTCACCAGAGAAGAGATCGTGGTGCAATCTGACGTCGAGAGGATCGGATCCTACGTGAACATGCTAGTCGTAGAAATCGACCAGCAGAAGTATGAGTATCTCTCCTCTGAGTTAGGTAACCTGACCGAAACGCGACACTATCGTCGCGTGCGCTCCAATACCTGAGAATCGGGTAATCAGGAATCCACCGTTAATCGGGGACCCGTGTAGACCGCGGCCATATAGACATCGTTTGGACAGGAAACCCTAGCAGAGGATGGCCTCTTTACTGCCAAGGAAAGCTCGGGAACTGGATTGACCAGAACCCAACTCCGAAATAGAAATCAGAGAGCTAGGCGAAAGGCCCTCAGAGCCCGCGTTGAACGCGAGACTAACTTCATAACAAAAAGCAAGGCTACAGTCCCTTGCAAACTGGCTCGCGTTAATCGTAAGACCAGCCAATATCGTGATAAACGCGAAGCTGCAACTTGCGTTAATCGTAAAGGCAAGCCAGTGTGTGATTCTCCACGCGAGGATAATACTGAGCTTAGCGATAAACCCGAAACCAGTAGGATTTGCGTTAATCGCAAGATTTCTGACACTCGCGTTAATCGCAAGGATAAAAATTCCTTAGAGCCAGCGTGTGAAAATTCTCTACGCGAGGCTAATACTGAGCTTAGCGATAAACGCGAAGCTATTAATACTTGCGTTAATCGCAAAAATCGCGCTAAACGCGAAGTTATGACTTGCGTTAATCGCAAGAATAAGTCAGCGTGCAAAAATTTTCTTCCACGCGAGGCTAATATTTCAGAAGTTAAATTTCTGCAGAAACGCCAAACCAGCATAAAACGCAAGGCTAGCGTATCAAAATGCGAACCTAATTTTCAGCTCCGCGTATCAAAATGAGAAGCTACTTCTCAGCTCCGCGTATCAAAACGCGAGGCTACTGCTCAGCTCTGCGTAAATCAACCTGAATACAAAATTAGGGTTGATCATTGCACTGTTGGAGCAGAACTTAACACCAATGGTTCCAAGAAGCTCCAGTGGGCCCCTGGACCCTCTCAATGGATGAGTGAGCCCCACAACTCCATATCTAAGGCCACTGATCTCAGAGAATATCTAACCAAGAAAAAAAGTATAAATCAAATTCAATCTGAACCTACTTATCACTGCATGCAGTTTATGACAACAGTATCTACTGTAGTGGATAGTTGTTGCTGCAGTAAGAATAGGGTATCAGTGTTCGACCGATTAACTGGGCCGGACAAAAACCCTGCTAAAAAGACAAGAACTGCTCCCCGAGAAAAAGAATGGAGAGTTGTAACTTCTAATATGGTCGGAAATGGAAAGAAAATCATAGAAAGAAATAGTGATTCAGAATCAAGTGATGAAAAACTCATCATTTTATCTGACTTAAGTCAGGCGTTATCCCGGCCCGAAACTATAAAAAATTTGTGAAAAGTTCTTATGACGATGATAGTGACAATTCGGCCATAACTTCTCCTCGTTCTTCGGCATCGTCTAAATTGCAGAAATCAGCATCACATATGATGGATAGATCTGACAATATCGACCAAAGATTTGAGGCCCAAGAACAAATGATCCGAGATCAACAAAAGACGATCGATGATATTAAAATGATGCTCTCAAAAGTGGTCGAAAATACTCAAAAAATTGTCGAGGATAACGCCAAGAAGGGAAAAGAAATTCTGTTCAACAAAATGAACGAGGAAGATAAAAAAGAAAAGGCTCACTCGACACATGAAGACGAGGATAAGTATTCTTTTCATGACCCTCATGAAGAGAAAATCGAGAAGTTACAAAGCTAACTCGAGGCGTTAATGTACAAAAAGGAGTTGAAGGAATCAGAGATCTCAAGACCATACCCGCCTGAATGGGATTTGGCACCATATTTTGAAAAATACAAACAGCTCAAATTGGAGCTATATGACGGGAAAGGATCTCCCAGTCAGCATATTTACTACTTCTTGTCTCAAACAGGACATTTAATGGGCAATGACCCAGTGATGACCAAGATATTTGCAAGTACCTTGCGAGGGCCTACCTTCACATGGTTTATGCAGCTGCCCCCAGGTACTATCAATACCTGGTTTGACGCTGAGAAATAATTTCTCGCACGTTTATTTGAGGATGATACCGAAATATTAGTTCATTCCCTCCTTGCAACAAAGCAAGGAGAATAAGAAAGGTAAAGGACTTTATAGAAAGGTTCTGAAAGAAGTCGTGCATTGCAAACACGGAATGGTTCAGGAAACTCTGGTAGAGACGTGTCAGCATAATCTCAAGACCAATGTGCTTTTAAAAATGGAGGCCGTAGAGTCTAAGACTTGGAAGGATTTGCTCAAAAAAGGAGAGCAAACCGAAGACTTGATCCGCAAAGTTGAAGAATCTCGTGGAGCAAGGAATCTGGGGAACAATAGACCGCACACACAAAGCAATAACAAAAACAAGGGGAAAACGGTGATGGCCTCAGATGTCGCTCTACAAAAGACGAATCCTCCAAGCCTGAAGCCTCAAAATCAGAGAGGCGTGAGACAGAATAGGCCCCAACAAGAAAGGACATATACCTTTAAGGCGGAACAAACACCTACAGTCTTCCACCTGCTCGTTAAGAAGGGAATGTTGAAACTTCCAGAAAATAGAAAACCGGAGGATGCTGGTAAAACCAACGACCCCAATTATTGTTTATATCACAGGAATGTTGGACACCCTACCGAGAACTGTTACCCTTTGAAGAACATGATCCAAGCATTGATAGAATCTGGAGTCTTGAAGCTAAAAGAGGAACAGAAAAAAGTCACTGCTAATATGACAACCCTAATGGTAGGAACCTATGAGTTCCCTGCAGGGGTGACCCCAATACCAGAGGGGAATCTGGTCATGAAAAATCATGACCCACATAAAGAGCACAGAAAAGACTTGTCCCTGAAGCTACATAAAGAGGGGAAGTCATGTGGGTCCACCCTGAGCTATTACAGGATGAACAATGGACCACCTCAAATAGTCAAAGGAGAAAGCGGACAAGTAATACTATTTCCGCAAAAATAAAAGAAGAATATATAATTTCGGGAGCCTTCACAGATTCTGAATAGGAGGCCGAAACTATGGCCACTCATCAAGACGGGGCGGGCCCTTCCGGCACTCGATCCGATAAACCGTACCTCAAAGACTACACCAGAGTAGACCCGAAAAATATATACGGGAAACTCGCGAAGCCTGTGAAATAAAAAGGGCTTCGTTTCCAGAAAAATCCTGCAAGAGACGAAGATGTCAAGGAGGCTGCATTTAAGTTTGATATAATAGCTCAGCTGGCAAATATCTCAGCTCGAGTCACGCTTTACGAGTTGCTGTGATTATCAAAGTCAACTTGTGAAGCATTAAGAGAGGCCTTGGTAGATTCTGAGTCATTCCTAGCTCAAATTGTCGAGCCGGCCGACGAAGAACAGGACTCTTGCCCCCGCTGTCATCAAGTGAGGAGGCGGGTCCCGCAGATTACTTTCTCTCCAAAAGATATGCAGGTAAGGAATATAAAGTATAATAGGCCTTTATATTTCATCGGATATGTCGGATCCACAAAGGTGGACCGTATTCAAATCGATCCAGGCTCTATATTAAGCGTCATTCTCAGAAGACTGATGCAGCTATTGGAGATCTCTCCCCATCGTCTGACACCAACAAATACTACGATATACAGATTTAATACTAATGATAGCTGTCCCCTTGGGAAAATCTGACTTCGATGTCAAATCGGAGATCTAAGGACGGAAGTTACATGCTACGTTATAGACGCAGACACGTCCTATAATATTTTACTCGGGCGACCATGGATACACGCCTATATGATAGTCCCATCGACTCTCCACCAATGCATGAAATATTGCGATGAACAAGGACACTAGTTGCAGAGAGACAGCCATTCAAAGGACTAGAAAACTACTTCACGGATGCTATGCTCTACAAGTCGGCTCACGAAGTCTCCAACAGTAACTGCAAAAGGCCTCAAGAACCCGACGAAAGCAGCAACGAGGCGGATACTGAGTACGAACCTCCCGAAGAGGATGATGGGGGTGACTATGAGATAAACCCTCACATAGATTTTAAAGTGAAATTAGATAATAATGTAGTCAATGTAGCAGAGGATGAGTGGATTATTAATGAAAATATAAAATTGGTCTACGAGCCTGCTATAGCTACAGAATCTGAGCCTTCTTGTATTTCCACCAAGGCGGATGGCCTGTCCGAACTTGAAGTTCTGGCGGCATACCATTTGCCACTCAGGCCATCCCTCCTCTCTCGATCAAACATAACTAAAGGACGATGTCATTTCTTTGAAGTACCTCCGCGACAAGTGTCGTAAAAACCCATAGTCTTCGGAAGATCGCGTCACCTAACCAAAGACAAAGTAGTGAAAGTGATGAAATAATATCACCTCAATTTCACCTATATGAACAGAAATCCCGACGAATGATGGAAAAGATGGGTTATAATTTTACCCAAAAACCGGGATTGAACTTTGAGAAAGGGCGACGAAATCTCATACTCTCGTTTAGACCAAGAGGGAAAAACCCAGACTATTATCAAAAAACTAGAAGGGGGTTAGGATATGTGTCCACCCCTCCCTCTCCGTCATATAGATACGGAGAGAGCTCTTCAGCCAATGGAGATTTTTATCCGGTAGATCACGATTCGGATTAAAGTACTAACGCTTGGTTTTAATCTCTAACAGCAAACATGGTTTCAGCCGCACCAGAAAGCGACGAGTAACCAATTGATGTGCAAGATGATTCCTGGGCAAAACACATGGACACTCTCTGGGATGTCCGCTTTGAACAGCGTGACCCGCCTACGGAGGATAAGCTAGTACAAGTTAATATGGGGACGGAAGAGAATCCGAAGCCCATTTTTATAAGCGACACACTAACTCCCCTGGAAAAAGAGGAACTTATATCCCTTATCAAGGAGTATATAGATGTGTTCGCATGGAGCTATGAGGATATGCCCGGGCTTGACCTGCAAATCGCCACACACTGGTTAAATATTGAGGAAGATGCCAAGTCAGTCAAGCAATAGCAAAGGCGTTTTCAACCGGAATTGATGGAGGCGATAGTCGCTGAGCTTAATAAGCTTATGAAATCAGGTTTTATCCGTGAAGAGAAGCATCCTGATTGGGTAGCTAATATAGTGCCAGTTCGTAAGAAAAATGGCAAGATCCGGATATACATCGATTTTTGGGATCTAAACGCGGCATGCCCCAAGAATGAATTCACACTCCTGATTACCGATGTAATGATTGATAATACCTGTAGATACGAGAGGATGTCCTTTATGGATGGCTTCTCAGGTTACAATCAGATCAAAATGCACCCGAATGATGAAAAGCACACGGCTTTCAGAACACCGATGGGGTATACTGTTATACAGTAATGCCCTTCGGGCTAAAGAACGCTGGTGCCACCTACCAACGTGCAATGAGCATTATATTTAAAGAACATCTGCGCAAAACGGTAGTGTTATGTGGATGACTTAGCGGTCAAAAGCAAAAGCAAAGAAGATCATCTTCAGGATCTAAGAACAGTCTTCAATCTTATGCGAAGACATCACTTGAAGATGAACCCTACCAAGTCCTTCATGGGGGTGTCCAGTGGGAAATTTCTTGGATTCATAATTACTTCAGAAGGAATTTTCCTTGATCCTAAAAAAGTAAAAGCAATCAGCGAGATGCCGCCTCCCCGCAATCTTAAAGAATTAAGGGGGTTACAAGGAAAACTGGCCTATATCTGGCGCTTTATCTCCAACCTATTAGGACGATGCCAGCCGTTTTCCAAACTCATGAAAAAGAGGTTTCCTTTGTATGGGATGAGGCATGTCAACAGGCGTTTGACGATCTCAAAGAATACATTATCAAACCTCCCGTCCTCATGGCACCTGTCCCTGGACAACCATTTCTCATATATGTAAGGGCCATGGATAATGCGTTAGGAGCATTACTTGCTCAGTATAATGAGCACGGCCATGAACACGCCCTTTATTACTTAAGCCGGACAATGATCGGGGTCGAGTATTGGTATACTCCGATTGAAAATGAATGTTTAGCCCTAGTGTTCGCTGTTCAGAAGATGCAACACTATCTTTCAGGGCAAACAATTCATGTCATATCACGGGTTAATCCCTTGAAAATCCTGATGACTAAAGCAGGGTCTTTAAACGGCCGATTGGCGAAATGGGCATTATTGCTATCGCCATATGATATACACTTCGTTCCTCAAAAAGCCATGAAGGGACTAGCAATTGCCGATTTCCTAACAGACCATCCAATTTGGTCCAACTTTAAACAGACGTCAGAAGTCAACGCAACTAGTAAAGAACAACCATAGCAGATGTTCTTTGATGGTGCTGCCAGACGGTCTGCTGCCGGAGTGGGGGTTGAACTGATCTCCCCACATAAACACATACTGCCTAATGGTTACTCATTAACAGAGCCATGTACAAACAATGTGGCGGAATACAACGCACTCATTATTGGCTTAAAAATGGCTCTGCAGCTGGGGGTGAACTATCTAAAGGCATATGGAGACTCTAAGCTAGTCGTCAATCAGATGACAAATGAGTATGAAGTCAGACATGAAGCCCTCATCCCCTACCATCAACTAGCCATTGAGCTAGCAGGATATTTTGAACAATTTTATATTCATCACATATCTCGGAACGAGAACATCTATGTGGACGCTCTTGCCGCATTGGCCGCGACACTGGCAATCCCGCCAGGCGCAGCTAAAAGTATCACTATTGGAAACAGAAAACTCCTCCATCCCGATACAGTTTTCCAGGCTAAGGAAGTATGCCAAGCAGGCTTGACTCTGGAACCGCATGATTGGCGATTTCCATTTATGGATTATGCCTTATATGGAATGCTGCGAGAAGATCCAAAGGAAACCGCCTCAATAAAGAGGAAAGCTCAAAAATTTTATTATGATCATACACTTCGGACTTTATATAGAAAATCGAATGACGGTCTCCTGCTACGCTGCATATCAAAAGCAAAGGCCGAAGAGGTGCCGAGAGAAACGCATGATGGAGTGTGTGGAGCTCATCAACCCGGTCCAAAACTCGGGGACCGCATAAGAAGGCTAGGATACTACTGGCCGAAGATGATTACGGATGCAACGACATACGCTAAACGATGTCATGCATGTCAAGTACATACTAATTTTATTTATCAACCCCCAGAATACTTGCACAGTACCGTTGCTAGCTGACCATTTGAGGCATGGGGAATGGATATTGTGGGGCCGATAACTCCCCCGTCATCCAGAGGACATCGGTTTATTCTCGTAACAGATTATTTTTCAAGGTGGGCCGAAGCCGTGCCCATGAGAGAGGTAAAAACGACTGATGTGATTAAGTTCATTAAGCATCATGTCATTTACCATTTTGGCGTCCCCCGAAGAATCATTCACGATAATGGACCGCAGTTCATCAGCCAGGGGTTCTCAAGATTCTGTGATAAGTTCAGAATCAAAGATGTTGCTTCAATGATATATAACCCTGTGGCAAATGGATTGGCTGAAGTCTTTAACAAGACTATTATTAAACTCCTTCAGAAGTTCATCTCCTCCAACAAACGAGACTGGGATGAAAAGCTGGGAGAGTGTTTGTAGGCTTATCGCACCACCGTTCGGACCCCAACAAAATCTACCCCATTCTCCTTGGTCTATGGAAGTGAGGCCGTCCTGCCTCATGAAGTCCAGATATCATCATTAAGAGTGGCCCTAGCAACTAAGATGACGATAGAAGAACGCCATCAACAAAGATTGCGAGAACTAGAAGCGTTGGATGAAAAACGTCTCCGGGCTCAACAACAAATTGAGTTGTATCAAGCCCGAGTCTCGCAAACGTTCAATAAGAGCGTTAAATCAAGGACTTTTAAGTAAGGAGACTTGGTTCTGGCTATCAAAAAGCCAATGATTCTAACCCACAAGACTAAGGGTAAATTTGAACCAAGTGGAAAGAACCATTCATCGTGAAAACGGTATACTCTAGTGGAGCCTATCGCTTGATGAACCAGAATGGTGATAGAATGATGATGCCGATCAACGGCAAATTTTTGAACAAATACTATGCATAAAAAAAAGGATATTATTTACTATCACATTTGGTTCATATCCCTAGAAGTATAACCATCCACTTGTTCAAGTTACGCATATGAGCACTTGAACATTTTTATCAAACTAAGGCATGTGCAATTAGGCGCCTCTCTCTAAGTTAATGATCCTGACCCGATCATCCTGGTGTAAGTAGTTAAATGCTTACACTAAACTATCATTTAGCTCTGTTCAAAAGGCTTTACCGATGTTAATAATTGTAACCCGGTCGGTATTAATAGTCTAAGTTATACAGATGAGCCTTGGATTGTTTTTACCGAAACAATGAACTATTTTATGACAAGTTATTTGTTGTGCAAGGAAAATTTATAGCAAACAGATAAAAAGAATCAAAAGAATGATCTTTATTCATGAATCAAAAGAATAAAGTTACAAAAAAATAATGAAATAAATAAAAGAATTCAAATAATTGTTGAATTTTTCTTATTACAAAGAATAAAGAATAAATACATAGAGGGAGTTATGGCTCTCCCAGAAGCTTCAACTTATTCGTCGACTCATTAATAACTCGACGACGAGTCTCCTCCACAGAGTGTTGAGCTTGCCGGTGCAAATCATCGTCATTTATTGCGAGTTGCTTGGTAAACTGCTGACGAGACTCTTCAATAGCATGGCTTCTTATTATGCCCTTCTGCTCAAGCTGTCTTTGTTGAAGAACCAGCTCTTCCCGTCTCCTGACGGACTCCCCTAACCGAGACTCGCTGGCTTCTAAAATAGCCTGAGCCTTAGCGATAGTCTCTTTGGCTCTCAGGATGGCTGTCTGGCTTCGCTCGATCTCAAAGTCCACCACCTCCAGCCCCCTGAGAATTGATTCCTGGCTAGTCTGTAGCTCTGCCAACTACCGCGACCATCCTTTTTCCTGTCGCTTCAACTCCTCTTGACGAGCCGTCAACTCTGCCGTAGCTGCGCCAAGTCGATTTCGGTGATCGCTTCCATATCCGCTTGGCGAACTGTGTTTAGCGTCTACACATGTTCTTCCAAAGCTTCTAGGTGGGCTTGATAAGGAGCTGCTTGGTCACGACCCCCGATCCTTTCAATATTGTCCAAATAACTGGACAACATTGGACATCCGAGATTGAGGAAATCCCTTCCCTCCAGGATCATTCCAATACATCTCCTTAACAACTGCATGAAATCATTAACACTGTGGTTGAAGAATTCTTCAAGAGGATCCACAGTGTCTAGGTTTAGAGCAGGCAATACTAAGAAATATGTTGTCGGGGGAGGAGTGGCTTCTGTTGGAGTCGAGGAAGAAGAAGCCTACCCTTGTACCAGACTCATAACATGCAGGGCCAGTAAAACCAATAAAGACTTGGCAGAACTGGGAACCCGAGGCGAAGAATCGTCGGTACCGGCTGGTCAAGCAACTCCGCCAACAGGGGTAGAGGTTGGGGTGTCTTCGCTACAAACTCCTCCTGTAACAGAAGTAGCTTCAAACGAGAACTTCAAGTTGTCTTCATCCCCTATTGGCATATGAACGGGAGCGGGAGGAGCCACCGGTATCTCAACAGCCACGATTATCGACGGCGTTAATATCGCTGGCTGAGAAGCAGAGGGTACGCCGACGACAACCGGAAACGTATATTCAGAACAAACAACCGGTGTCGGTGACGGCAGGCTTGGAGATGGGGGAATTTCTCTGGCAACAACATCTGTCCTGTCATCGCTCCCTAATTCATCATTCGGAGGAGTCGGTGAAGGAACAGAGCACGGGGCCGGCGTAAAATAGTCTGCATCAAATTTATTAGCAGAACTACCCAAACCGCCGACTGACCCAGTGGTGCCAGAGTAGTCGACCAACTCCTCGGACTCCACCCTGGTAGTTGAATGCAAGGGAGAATGGAGCTGACTACCTGCATCTCAGAAAGCAAACAAAGAGTGTTACATATAATATAGAAAAATGAACAGAAGATAGAATATAAAAATATAAAAAGAACCATACCAGGGGATACGAGTCCTGTGGTTGGACTTGAAGAGGGAGCCGTCGCCGTCTCTAAAAGAACACCCACCTCACTACCTAGAGGTTGCGTCACGGTATATTCGACGGATTCGCAGTCAGGGGGACCGGGGCCTCAGTAGCGCTAGAAACTTCTGCAGGCCTGCTCTCCTCTGCCGGTGCTGGAGGCAGATCGAGGCGAGCAAGTCCGTAGCAAATTGGACCGCTGCCTCTTCAGGGATCATCAGGGTCTCTCCGGCCAACTTCTTCTTCTTGGCAGGCCCACGTCTGGCGGGTCCGCAGCGTTTAACAGTCAGACTCCGGGAACGAGTGACTGCAGGTTGAGGAGCACCTCCAACATCAGCGTCATCATCACCATCATCGTCATCACCATCAGAGTTGCCAGCATCTGATGGATCGCCAGCCGTATTAAGGAATTCGTCCATTCCTTTTACCCTGACTCTCTTTGCCCCTTTACGGCAAGAGTAATAAGCTTCAATCTCCTTGCAACAGTTATGGTTGATGGAGAAGTTAGGCACATCAGCGTTAGCAACGCTGTACCATGTGCAGAAGCTTAATGCCATGCTCAGCTCCGCGATTTTTGGGGCAGCATAAACTCAGCTCCAGTTCCATCGGCGACGAAATGGAACCAGCCCCATGCTCCCGCGTATAGATTTCCTACGTACGCTAGCCCTTTGTTCGGATTCCCTATATAGAGCTGTGTATATCCAAATTGACGGGCGAATCGGCTAGGGATATACGGCTCTATATAGCACATGGTGTCTTGTCTGTACACTAAGTGTCCGAGACGAATATTCAGTAGCCACCAAAAGGCCCCCGAAAATAAACTGGTGAAGTTATTGGCTCCCAGAATATCTTTGAATTTAGATTCATACTCTCCTCCAGGGAAGTCTGGGAAGTAGCGGAAGATCTCATAATTCTGGTGGTGACGGAGTACGGATTACTGACATATAATTGCTCTTCCAAGTAGAGTGCTCGTACTTCTCCACGAAGAATGGTTTGTCAATCGGGCTGTAATCCGTAGCACTCATCAACGACGGGCAGTGCATGACTAGCCACGCCATTAGGTATGTGTAGGGCATTTCCACCCTAGGGTGCGGTGTCTTCACCGTAGCAGTTTCTTTGACTGCTTTGCCCTTTCCAGTTTTGCCCTTATTCTTTTCTGCTGGCATGAAGCTGTTGCAGAGGGCCCGGAGTCCGCTCTGGAGGTTACTGACCATTACTGGTAGGAGCCCGAATGGTCGTCCATAGGCCAATAGAACGGCTGGATAGACAACGTTCTTGGCAATGGCTTCCTTAGGTAATGAGGGGACGACATACCTCTTCAGCCATAACATTAAAAAGCCAGCAAGAAGACCCTTCTCTGAAATAGGGAACTGGGCTTGATAATGGAAGCTCTGAAAGACCGTGTTAGGACTAAACCCTCCTTCATTTGACTCGGTCGTATATGTTGTGGCCTCTAGGTTGGAGATAAGCTCCTTCACTTCCTTAATACTAACGGAAGGATGTCCACGAACCATAGAGGGACTCTCTTTCAGATTGATGAAGAGATAGGCTACCCACTTCTTATGGCCGATTCCCTTGGTTCCTCACTCCAGCTAGATTGGCACAGATGTGATAATGATACATCATTTCCTAATAAGTTTGGTAGATATGTTCATCCCTTGTCTGTCTTCAACATCCTTCAATTCTTTGGCGGTAGGGATGTATTCTTCATAAGGGACCTCGCCCATTGACAGCCCCGACACTTCGAACATCTCGTGGAGAGTAAGTCCTAACTCACCCACTGGTGTAAAGAAGGTACCGGTTTTTGGGTTGTACATTTCCAGCAGGCTGAATAGATGATAAGAACTTTGGGGCAAACCAAACTGGACGTTCCTGATGGCTTTGTATAAGCCAATCTCCTTCAAAGTTTGTTCATGAGTGTCCAGCACGTATTTGACAAGTCTGAACCACCACATGTTGCCCGAATAATGAATCCATCCAGACATCCTGAAATCTTTGGCAGGGTACTGTCTACCCTTGGCCAAGAATTCACTAAGAAAAGTCTTAGCTTGAATTGGGACTTCACCAACCGGGTGTTCCTTGGTGACTCTGCCCGGAAGAAGCCCAGTGACACATCTGGAGGGACCATCTTGGAAATTCCCGTTTACACCAAACTTGCCTGTTGCAACCCCTTCGTATTCACGAGTTAGCTCACATTCTAACTCGCGACGAGATGATAACCACTGGAGATATACCAAAAGGTAGCTGCGCTCCACATCAGGAAGAAACATCAGCAAGTCACCGTTCTGATAGAGCCATTTACTCTCTTCTTCAAACAGGATCTCGTCTGAGTGCTCCATCGCGTCTCCAAAAAGGAATGCCGGCTTCTCCAACGCCTCTCGGTTCGTGGCTTCAAAGGGAGCATCAGTAACGATCTCCCGTGCAGTAGTAGGGCTGTACCTGATTAATTTCTCCCTGCGCTCCCTCAAGCCCGGCTTGTATGCAGCAAAAACGGTGGTGAAACGAAACTGGGTATTTGATTCTGCACTCCCAACATAGCCAAAGTGATGCCCTTGGGAGAGTGGGTCCACTGAATAGCCAACTGCAAGAGAAGAATCAAGAATTAGAAAAGTTTTTACAAATCAGAAAATTTTCTAAGTATAGAAACGCGAAGCTAAGAAAATAGCTTCGCGTTTTTAACAAAAACGTGAAGATAAAATGATAGTTTTGCGTTTGAATAAAAACGCGAAGCTAAGTTGATAACTCCGCGTTTACACACGCGAAGCTAAATCTGTAACCTCGCGTAAAAATACGACAGTTAGCAAAAATAACTTCGCATTTCAAAACGCGAAGATAACACGTTAGCTTCGCGTAGAAGAAGACCAGAGATCTTCTCCTTCTTCTCCAAGCCATTCGGCCGAAGTACGGCGATTTCGCCGGTGAAAGAAGTGATTGGCCGGTTAAAACCGAGCCAAATCACTCTAAAAATACCCTAAAAAGCTCCAAAAGTGAGGTTTCTACCTCCAATCGGCGCGGCGTGGACTGCTCCACCACTGTGGCCGCTGTCGCAGCCACTGCCGCCGCTGCTAGCGCCGGGCGCCGATGGTGAGGAAGCGCGCGACGTCGTGAGCTTCTTTGGTGCCATTGCTACGGGTGGGATCGGCGAAAACTTGGGGAAAATTGGTGAAAATCCGATCGAATCACTCGGGTCGCCGGTCGCCTGATAGCCTGAGCTCTGACCTCTGGAAAACTCTTTGAACGAAGTGAGGAAGAAGAAGAGTTAGAACTCTATTTAAAAGAGAAAACTCGCCCCTTGGTATTCGGCGCGAAAATCGGAGCAATTACTGAGCAGTTATCCATTGAAACGCGAAGCTATTAGCTCCGTGCAAGTATACAAAATGCGAAGATAACTTGGTATTTTAACTCCGTGTTTCAGTTTGAAGATCCAAAGCATTTCAAAATTTGCTAAGTTCTAAACCATTTTGAAAACTTTGGAGGGGGTTCTGTTGGTAGTGAAAATTTCTAAGTAAAAAGGGATTTTCCACAACAGAACGCGGAGCTAACTCAGTAGCTCCGCGTTTGGCTATTTTAGCCCTGCGCTTGAGCAAAACGCGGAGCTATTCAATAGCTCCGCGTTCTGATTTCTTAGCTCCGCGTTTTGATACGATTAGCTCCGCATGAGCAGATAACTAGAATCATAAATTGATTGAGATTAAGATTTGGGCTTATCCAAATATCCAAATTAAGTCCAATCAGAACTCTAAATCAAGATATTTAAATCAAAACTAAGATATTTGATTAGAATCCTTGATAAATATAAATTCTATTTAAATAGAAACTCTCATATTGACCTAAGACTATAAATACCCTTTTGAGGAAGCCCTAAGGATCTTTTTGGGGCATCTTAGAGAATTCGAGTTACGCGTGAGAGTTTTGAATTCGTGAAGATCAGCAGAGAAGATCCAAGTCGGCCGTCATCTTCAAGAGAGAAGATCATCGTCGTCAGATCGTCAAAAGGAGTTACTAGTTAGATCCCATAGCTACGAGATCCCACGTTTTTATTGTAAAAGAGAGCGATAAATATAAATCCTCTCGTTTGTTCTTTTTCTTGTTCACTTTCATTGTAATTAAGTTATTTCAATAGAAGGGAAGCAAATTTCTGCTGCGAACAGCTGGTGGTGGGGATTAACCGTGGAATGGTATTTTTGGGATTAAGATAGTAACAGAATATATGGACTCAATATACTTTTTGTAAATTGAAGATGGGTGATGCCAGCCAAAATTCATTGATCTGGAATAATATATTTTACATTATGTTAATTTGAACAGAGAAGGGCACATTGGGTGCTAATTATATGGTTTGGTGGGCACGTGTCAAATTATTGAGTTTTGGGGTCTCATGTATGGGTATCAAACATCATGTGAAAAAAATTTCCCTCCTCCGCTGCAAAATTTATCTTCCTCCACTTCCTATTTTTAATCGAATTCCGCAGTGTTGATTTTCATCCTCTATGTTTTGCTCATACCCAAATCTTGAGATTTGGTATTCATTCAATAAGTGTTCTAAAATCCAAAATACTCATTCGAAGTATTCGAACTCATTCCCCTAACATAGGAAAATATGAAAATTCACTAAAAAAAACAGTCAAAATATTATTTATGAAGCGAGTACTCAGGAATTTATCAGACAAAAAAAAACAAAAAGATAATAATGTTTTCATCCAAATCCGACCAGCCAATTTCTAAAATGAAAGTCAATGAGAGAGAGATTAGAAGGTTCGATCGAGTCCTAATATCGTTGATGAGTTTCTACAATTGCATCGAATCAATGATCATCGAAGTGGCTTCGAGGTAATGCGATTAGCGATGCAACGCCAAACATATGCTTGTCGGTTGGCTGTAGCAACCGATCTAGAAAGCGGAGGTGATCAACAAGTCAACATCTCACAGTGGTTAAAAGTCCAGAAATAAAGTAATATTGATCCTTCTTTTTTTTTAATTGTTGTTTTTATTTTCGTTGCCTTCTTTCCTTTTTCTTAATATTTACAACTCCATTTTTTTCATTCATTATTTTTTTTTCTGATTATTTTAAAAATATTTTTTTGTTAAATTGTTTAAATCGAGAGTAAAGTCAGAAAATGGATCGATTTTGGAGAAATCCAAAATCCGAACCCAAATAGAATAATATTGGTAAAGTTTGAAGCTTGTACTGCCTATCCTTCCATGATTTCAATTCACACATGAGAAGATTTGAGTATAGATTTTTCATTTCTTGGGAAGTGTGCACTACACATCCCATGTTTGAATAGTAAATCGACCTTTAAACTAAATGAAAATTTTAAAGTGAAAAAAAATAAAGGAATAAATTGAGAAATTCCAAATTCGTAGCAACTACAACAATCATCTGCCCGTCTACAAAAAATATTTTCATAATTATGTTTTTTTACTTTCTTTCATAATATGTTCTATATAATTTGTTTAAAACGGCAAGGCATTAATCATACTGACAGTAAGAGAACAATAGCTAACTTCGAAAGACTTATCAATTTGACTCAGCCTCAGACATTATGTGAGTGTCCCTCTGCTCCTATGATATCGCAGCTGCCTCGGGCGAAAAAAAAAAAAAAAAAAATTCTAAATGCAAAAAAGATTTAAAAAATAATTAATTATTACTAACGAAAACATAATTACAGTAACAAAAGATCTTAGTTCGACCCCATAAGATTATCTAATTTGCGAAAAGTTCTGAATTCAATTTCTAATGGAGACTTTATATGAATAATATTGTTAAAAATATGTACGTGAGTTTGATTAGAAATAAAAAAAAAAAACAAAAAATCAAACCAAATATCAGCAACTTTGTCAACTCTAAATAAAATGCAATGCGCAAAGTACAACACAATCACTGCAAAATGTATAATACAAAAAAGAAAAAAAAGTTAAAATAAAGAGAAGAAGCAATTGGGACAATGTATATTTTACTTTTAAAAAACACCATTTTCTGTAATAAATGCATACTTGTTATGTTATGTAGGTCATTTTTAAGAAATGGAGCCCAATGCAGACCCGGAACCGACCCGAAAAGTGAGCTCTGCGCCGGGTCCAAATCTTAGACCCGGACCGGGTAAGCTCTGTTTAATAACAGAGTCCATAGCTACTCCTCCCCATTTCTCTCTCTCTCGCCGCCGCCAAACCTGCTATATTCATCGCCGGCGACGCTGGTGTCGGCCTCTTCGAATTCTCCGCCATTTCTTTCGTCGAGAGTTCTTCTCTGCAGCAGCGTCTCTCTGTGACGCCTTCGCAGCCGAAGAAGCTTCTAGTATCGAGTATTGGGGCGGGAGATTGAAGGTTGTGGTTGGGGCATTCTTTGGGACTCGATTGATAATGTTGATCGGCGCTTAGAGAAAGGAAAGGTGAGTTTTTTAATTTTTATTTGGTTCTTCTTTTTTCGGTATCTTTTCTCTTTTGAGGGGTTTAGGGTTTTAGTTTCTGTGATAAAAATTGGTTTTTTAGGGAAAATTTCACCTGTTGCCTTAATTTATAGTTCTCTTCTAGCTGTATATCTCATCTCTTCATCTGTTATGGTCATTACTCGTTAGGGCTTGGCGTTAAATTTGTGATGTGTTTTCTTTGGCCTAAAAAATCTTAGCTGATAACAATCTTTGTGTTAAAAAGAAAAAGTAAGCACCAAAATCCATCGCTGAAACTAGTAGCGGTAACGGTATAATTGGTGCAAACCTTGAAGTACGAATGGCCAATTGACAAAGTACGAAGGCAAATTGTGTTGTTGTTGACGTCGAGAAGTACATACTCCCTATTGGGTGCACATTCCTCCAAACAAGTTCCTTGTTATTAGGTTTCTTGATGACATATTCATCCTTTTGAGTATTTTGAAGGAAAGCCTTCAGCACTATGAGCTGAGAGTGCAATTCTTACTGACACTGTTAGTATAATTGTTGTAATTAGCTATCTTTTCCGTCTAATTATTAGCAATAAAGTTGCTGGCACAAATTTAACTTGCATGATAGAAGATGAATCAAAAATTTAGATTGGTTGTTGCACAAGGACTCCATTTAAGATGAGCTCGACCTCACACCTCAAACTTATGCTTTTACTCATCAACACTAGATCTGAGTTTTTTCATGCATTGCACCTACTCAAGAAATTTAGCATTACTATATAATACTATATAATTACTATTAAAGATAAATGGCTAGCCCAACTGGTTAATACTCTCCTTCACTTGAGGGAGGCGCCAGGTTTGATTCATCCCCATGTTGCTACTGTTATTCTTGGGGGATTGAGGGGAATTAAACTTGGTAATATATGTTCTTTTTCTGGTGGACCCTGCAGCATTATCCGTCCTCAATTACCCCTAAGAGATAAATCAGGCGGGAGCTTATAGCAAGTTAAATTACAACATTTGGCAGGTGTATGGCCCCTCATGGTCTTATGCATACACTATTTTTGTCAGTTTTAAGAGCCTGTCTTTTTTTTATCTCCTAAAATAAATACTCACAGCTTCTAGTAGTGCCATCAATGGACATTGAGAGGGAGTTCATCGGATCGGGCTGCAACCGAATCGTCAACAATGTCTCATGGGGCCCATCTGGGTTGGTTGCCTTTGGTACCCAGAACGCAGTCTCCATCTTCTGCCCTCAGGTGTTTCTTAAGAAAAAAATAGTTCATTCTTTTATGCTTTTTGATGTTTTAAGCCTCTGTTGATTCATTTTTCTGGGTTTTGTCTGATGTTGTGCAGAGTGCTCAGATCCTGACTACTCTTCCAGGACACAAAGCCATTGTTAACTGTACTCAATGGCTTCCAACATGTAAAGATTCAATCAAAGGTGCGTGCCTGCCTTCTTCACATTTCTATTTTAGAATTTTATTTCTTTTGATTATATCTTCCAACTTCATACTGTAAAACAGTTTTAGACTTTTTTTTTCTTAGTTAACTTATATTTACATTAGTGACTATGAGAAAAATTGGTCAACTTCGCCAGTACTGTGTTTAAAGATTTATCTTTTTATTGTCTATCCCAAACCAGGATAAAGGAGGGTTGTGGTAGGTCTGTGATAGCCAACATAAAACATTGTCACATATTATGACGTTAGCCTACCCCAAGTACTTGGGATAAAAGGCTTGGTTGTTATTGTTGTTGTTGACTATGAGAAAGATTTGTCATTTATTGTTCATTACAATGTAATCTAATAGAATTTACAGATGAGAATGACCACCCATGATTACATTAAAAAGGAAAAGTAAAAAGGAGATGCAATGCCATCTGATTTTTATGATACCTATTCTATTCTAAATTGATAACTAAAACAGAAGGTGCTTTGCAGGACTAATTCTCAGTCTACAAAGAATCTTGGAAGAACTTCACAGGAAAATTGATTGATGCTTATTGGCTTCAGTGTTATTTATAGGATCCATATGTTATTATTTCCTTATTCTTATTAAGTCTATATACAGATGGATTTAGCCACAATCTCTACTTTGTTCTGTGCTTCCCACCATGGTGTCTGGAGCATTTAATTTTGACCTTTTTAATTTTTATTTATCCCATGGTAAATCTTTTCTTAGAGTGCCTTTTGGCATTTATATATGTGATCTAACTCGTTTTAGAGTCATTTGAAAACATCATGGCTTAAAAATGCACCGAACTAAAACTTGACAACTTTATTAATGCCACGTCTTTCCTTACCTCTGTATTTTAGTGGAATCTAATTCCCTATGAAGTTGAATATGGATATGGAATATGGATACGACACTATAAGGATACGTGGACATGATAAATCCTAAAAAGTTTGATAGCGGAACACTTGCAATATAAATATGCACGTATTTATGCATTTGATTGATATATGTAATGTGCATAAAAAATATAATCATTAAGACATGATTTTTTTGAAGTAGAAAGGAAAGAAAAATCTTAATGATTTTAATATAGATTTTAATTTAATAACTATATTAAAGAGAAGAATTTGAATTCAATCCAATGGTCCAATACTTCGAATAAAATATTTGAAGGCTCTAGCTTTGTAAGGCATTTATGGCTTATTAACTTAGTATCTCGTTTATGTCAAAAGAATTTTTAATATCCTTTTAGGGAATGTACGATTTCGTAGTGTTCAACAATTAATCTTTATGACTTTTTAAAATTGGACACAGCCCTCATATGTAATCTTTATGATTTTTTGAATATGAATACGGCTCCGATACGGAAATTTTTAGGTTTTTTAAAATTTGACACGGTTTTGGTGTATCCATACACGTAGTGGCAAGTGTCGTGCAAATATCAATATTCGATACGTATTTGATACGGACACGACACTTACTTTGAAGTGTCCATGTTTCATATCTAATACCAATTGGCAAGGCAACTTCTTTGCATTTAGCCAACTATTTTGTTCACTTTGTAACTGATGTTTGTAAATTGTTTAACATACAGAGCAATCTTACTAAATAATGTACATCGTGCTGATTTCTAGTATATAAGATTGCACATTAACTGTTATGCAACATCCCCCCTCTCCCATAACACATACGCATAGGGGGACAAAGCAGAAAAAACTTGTTATTGGTGATCTTGAGTTGGATCAGGACTTATCTTTTTCAGCATTTCTCAATAATTATTTTTTTCGCCCTACTTGTATGGTGTTCCCATAACTATTGCAACTAATTTTTGTTCTCCTGTCCTCAATGTGTATTGACAGCTCAACAGCTAGACAAGCATTATCTACTCTCAGGAAGTGCTGATGGCGTCATCTTGGTGTGGGTATTGAAAATCAAAGAGAGGAAGGTACTTTCTTCTTTTTTCCTTTTTTTTTTCTTTTTTTTATAGTGAATATTTTGTAATGACGATGGAAAATGGATCGTGCATTCCTGCCTTTGTGATTTTAGTTACAAGAATGGCTTAGAGAAATCCATTTGAAGATTCGGCTACTTTCATGCCTCAAAGTTTAATTTGAGTTAGGTTTCATCTCACCTTTTTGTTTAGATGTAATTTTGGGGAAACTTAGATAGCACCTGTTTGCACGGGCTTACTATCAACCAATTATATAGCTTTTGCTACCTCTTAGTAGCACCTCAAGTAAGTGGGTTTTTCTTTTTCGTATGTGAACGTTACTTGTATGCACGAGTGTGTTTCCCTATGTTTATGCATGTGGACAATGTAGAATGCACTTGATGAATAATAATGCTCAAAGTGCAATACAGTGTTATGAGAAGATTATTATAAAAATAAGCTGCTAATAGAATAGAGAAAATACAGAAAGCATCTGACAACACAATGATTCATGTATCCTAATGTTGTCTAGTGGCTTGCACCAAGACTTTGCTTACTGGAGTAAAGTCCCACCTATGAAGTTTGGATACTTTAAAATGAGTACCATATATATGTCTGATACATATGAGATACCGACACTTGCACGACACTTGCCGATACATATCAAACATACTGAAATTGTGTCGGATATTAAGAACCCGAAAGTTTGAGTGCCGGAGCTATATTCACTTTCACAAAGTCATACAAATTGCATGTCAAGACCGTGTCTGCTTTCAAAAAATCATAGAGATTATGTATTGAGTACTATGTAGTCGTACATTGCCTAAAAAGATATATGAATTTCTTTTTTGACATTTACGGAATACTAAGCAAATAAGCCCCAAATGCCTTGCAAAAATAGATGCATTAAATATTTTATTCAAGCTGTGAATTTGGGTTCTTTTTTAATATATTTACTTAATTAGAATATATATTTAAATTATTTTTTTCTTTCTACCTTCAAAGAAAACATATCTTAACGATTACGAGTTTTAATATGCATTATATGTATTACTGGCATAAATATGCTCATAATTATGTTGCCGTATCCTGTATCCTAGTTTTTAGGATTTGTTGTATTTCCATGTCTGTGCCGTGTCGTATGTTTGTCCCATGTCTGTATGCATGCTTCATAGAGTCTCACAATCATACACCTAAATGCACTTCCATGGAATGGGTCAAGTTAATAACATAAAGTGGAGAAATTGGGCATGATATCGACCTTTATTACTCAGTGCAAATCAAAGAGTCTATGATGAAATCATATCCCTAATAACTTTAAATAGGAAGGGGTTATGAACTTGAAACAAAATTACTTACCTTAACTACGTTTTAGGCATAGTTTGGGTGTAGAGTTTATGCAAGCTCTGGTTTCACTTAAATTTCATAAAACAAGAGTTTGTATATCTATGAACTCTAGCTTTAGAAAATTGGAGTTTTAGGATCTAGTTTGGGCACATGGTTTCAGAATGAAGGGTGATGAAACTTTGGGAAAAAAAAAAAAAATTCACTATGAGTAGAGTTTCAGTTTGGAGTTTAAGTAGAGTTTACATGGATTTAAACTCTAAAAAACAGGAGTTTAGAACTCCTATTTTGGTATCCAAATGGTGTATGGTTTCAGAATTGGAATTTTATATTGAAACTATCTAGAACTCTAGTTTCATTAAATGGAACTTTATTATATCCAAAATAGGCCTGGTGTATATCCACTAAAAATATTTTAAAACTCAAAGAACTAGTTATTCTTCTTACGTGTCATTTCTTTTCTCTTTGCTCCTTTCTCTTATAGTGTGAGAACGAAAACTGATACTCACTTGGTTTTCCAAATGTTTTTTTTTTGTCAAAAATCCATGTTTAGTTCAGAATTTGGGTACTCAAATTACTCATGATATATACTTGAACTGCTCTGTGCCAGTTCTCTAATCTTCTTATTTTACTTTAGAGGGCAGCTTAATTGATACATGTTTTCTTGTATACCACATTGATATCATCTTATGATGACTGCCAAACATGCTACATGCTAGTGCTCAATGCGGTGGTTGCCAAATGTGTGATTAAATATTTGACCATGTACACACCTGCATGACAGTCTCATTTATTGAATTTTCCCCCTTTAGGATTCTTTTGTCTACTGTCTACTTAATCAAATGTTTCAGGACTAATAATATTGCTTTTGGTTAAAATGTTATCAAATACAAATGTTTATGCTAACTCTTGCCTAATTAAATCTGTCCTACCTGCCATATTTATAAGTTCCATAGCAGAACAAAAGCAAAAGCAGCAGCAATAATGGTGTGATTAAAGATTTTACTTTAATAGAATAAACAACTCATCTGTATTATACCATTTCATGCTTTGCCACTCTATGTGATCATGTATGTTTTTTAGTATCAGCAATTGAGTTGTATTACTAGTCCACCATGTTCATACAAAATTAGTTTATTAATTATGTTAATAACATATATTGCAGTGGGGACATGAAATACAAGTAACAGCAACTCATAAGAAAGGTGTTACATGTCTTACTGGCTTGATGGTTTCACAGTCTGTTGCATTATTTGCTTCCACCTCATCAGATGGTGTTGTTCATGTATGGGAGCTAGTTTTTCCATCTAGTATTGATGGTAAGTTGTCCATTTGACCAATTTAATTGATCTAATTGTGAACTGTGATTGACTTCTCATAGTGGATGTGAACTACTTGATATTTTTTCTTTTATTAAACAATATGAACTACTTTGTGTTTGAATGTCCACCAAAATTGTTAAATTATATGATTTTTGTTGGATTTTAAAAAAGAATAATTCATGATATCTTTTCAAGTGAGTGTTTGGGTAGGCAAGAGGACATAAAAATCTCCTAAAATTATGATATTAGAAATTTCTATTCTGACTTAGAAATTTTATATTTTATGATTCTCTCCCATGTGCACATGGTTTTATTTCTTATATTATCTTTCATAATTTTCAAACCAAATACTCAATTAGTTATGATAGTTCCTAAAATTCTGTAGCCTCCAAATCTATGATAAAGAAAATCTGATTTTAAATGTTAAAACATCCGATCACAGCCTTAGTAGCTAAGCATAAAACATTTTATAATATGAGAATTTTGGAGTTTCTAGCAGCGTTGGAATGAGAATTAACACAACATCTAAGACTTTGAATTCTTTCCAATAGTCTTCAAATGTATCTTGCAAATGGTACCATAACTATGTTAGTTGTGTACATGCATGTTTACTATAAAAATAATAATTTAAAAATATGTTTGAGCTTCTGGGAAATTTGATTTTTTTTCCTTATACCAAAGCTAAAGAATAAATACTAATTTGTCTCTGCCATCAAATTGTTTTTATTTTTAGATGAGCATAGGAGAAAAGTGTATTGCCAGTGGGACCTGGCTCAATGTATAGGGTAAGGTTGGTACATGACGTTCAAACTTCAAGTCTATGCTATGGCCTTTTCTCAAAAAGAAAAATGAAAGAGAAATTAATTGGAAAAGAAAGTATTTTTTTTCATTTCTTTACTTGGTGGTAGCATATATTGCATGCAGGAATGCAAGATGAAGGTGCTAAATTCGATTTAAAAAGTCGTGCTAAAACAAGAGAACAGGATAATAGTCCATGTTCCCATAAAACCATTCCTTAAAATGAGCTCTCTTAGAACACAATGATGGGCCATCCTACAGATGGTCCACACTTTTTGCTTGCTAGTTCTTAAAACAGCGAAGCATTATATGGGATCCTCTTACGTGTAAGGCATATTCTTTATGAAGTTAGCTTTACTCTTATTTCTTAGTTTGATGAATATTATACATACAAAACATAGAAGATAGAACAATTACATATAAACAACATTTACTGTATCCTAAAGTAATGGTATACTTCACCTTTTACACTTTTTAAAGTTCTATTCCTGTACTTCTTTATCCAAACATATGCTATTTGTTTCAACACTAGTAAATAATATCACACGTCTTCTGAATTCTTTATATATATATATATATATATATATATATATATATATATATATAAACAACATTTACTGTAGCCTATAGTAATGGTACACTTGACCTTTTACACTTTTTAAAGTTCTATTCCTATACTTCTTTTATCCAACCATATGCCATTTGTTTCAACTCTAGTAAATAATATCACACGTCTTCTGAATTCATATATATATATATATATATATATATATATATATATCTTTGGTTGGATTAGTTTAATATGCATGGCCAGAATAATTGGTTAACCTGCAAGCTGGGCATTAAGGTTTTATGCATGAACTATTTTACTCATTATTACCTTAGACAAGAATCTCGTATTATTACATGATTCATGCTCATAAACATCAGAGCATTTAATGCTATTTGCAACACAATTATAAACATGTATGTAGAGCAACAAGTAATAATGTATAATTAACATGCTTGTGTCTAATGAACTAATCAAGAAATAATTGTGAAGCTTTTGCTAATTCCTTGTAAGAGCTCCACATTTTATGGGCCAAAGAAAATGAGAACCTTCAAAAATGGTCCAAAAATATTTCTTGGCTAGCTACGAGCTTCATTTTAAGTGTAATTGGGCTGTGTAACTCATTGTAAGTGTAACTATTATCTTAAATGTGAAACATAAAAGTAATTCAATATTCATGACTAAGAAAGTTATACCTTTCTCTATCATTTATTTTGGCATACTCTACTGTTGTCATTGTAACAGGATGCTGCAATATTTCTTTGTCTGTATCTTATGTGGAAAAGAAAACAGTTCATTTTCTTTCTGCTCGTGAATACGAGGTCTCTGACATAGTATTCGTTTCCCTTTCCTTTTAGATTTGTAAAATGTCATTTTTGTAGAATATAATTTTCACTTCAAAATCACACAATAGCCAAGCTCCCTAATTGATTTTGCAGGTTTCCCTGTTTCCCTTATGAACAATCTTTGTTAGTTGATTTATTAGTCTTCAACAATATTCTTGATTGCCGTGATTTGAGATAAAATATAAATGGTCACAATGAACTTTATGTAAATAAAGTAAAAAAAATACTTACAGGACCTTCTTGTGACTAATGCATGCTGTTATGTAACTATTTTAGACTAAAGATTATTGTAATATTCTTATCATACTTTTCTTGTTTTATCTTTATTGTTTTTCGCTCTTCTCATCAGCAATTTAAGAAAGGTAAATCAGTATACTGATTCTCCTCTTTTCCATTCAAAAGAAAGGGTGCATGCCCTAAGGTCATATTCTGCAGTTTGTTTGTTTGTCTACTATATTCTGTTATTTAACTGTTGATGTATATGATGTTTCATTTTAAGACCAAAAATATAGCAACTGGTTTGGGTATTTTGATCGTCAGAACTTATCTACTTTACTGCTTTTACCCTTTAATCTTGCTTTGCATTATGCATAGTAATTGATGAATTTGATGATATAGAACTCATAACTGAACATTTCAAGGAGGTCGAAAAGTTGCTGCATTGTATTAAAGATTTAGAATGAAGTAGGCCATACATTTGAAACCACTAGAGCATTCTGATTCATGGAGTATAGGAAGGAGCTTCTTGAATACTATGCTTTGGTCATATAAGGTTTATATGTTAAAAATGTATAAACCTTATGATGTTGGCGGAAATACCACTTCTTAGCTCCTATATAATTTGAAACAATCCTACAAGGAAATAAGTTGAATCTTATCATGTTGGTGGAAACACCCCTTCTTTGCTCCTATATATACATTTATATTTCTTTTCGGCAGTTGAACCTTTGAACCTGTAACTGCAAGTAGAATAACGTGCAACCTCACAGAAACGTCAGCTAAATTCTATTGTTTGTCTCATTGCCGTTGCACGAGTGGTATTAATTTCCCTGCACTTTTAATTCGAAATACCCTCCATAGGTCAATTTTTTTGCAGTTTTCAACCATTCATTAGGACTAAAATATGAGATGCATGCACTTGCAAGATGGATCTTTTTCCGCAACATGATGTGTGGCAATTGGTCCCTTTTTCCAACTGGAATTGCTGTTGGAATGGTAGATGTGTCGAAACAAATAGCTACAACTGTTGTCACGGTTGCAACTCCAATTGCAGCTGAACCAAAAGCCTGTGTATATATGTGAACTCTTAGAGCATACATTGATTGCCTGTTAATCTTTTGAATATTAAATTCTTTCTTTCTTTTTTTGCTGTAGGAAACTGTAGAATTTCATGCTTGGAAACTCTGTATGTGGGTTCAAAACCTATGGTTGCTTTGTCATTAGGGAGGTTACCAGGAGACGATAGACATATAGTTTTGGCAACAGGGGGCTTAGATCACAAGGTGCATTTGTACTGTGGTGATTCGACAGGGAAGGTTTGTAAACTGTATTGTAATTTTATTAGCCTATTTACCTTTTCATAAGCTTTGTGATGGGATGAATGATATTATTCCTACACTGCAGTTTTTTCATGCTTGTGAGCTGAAAGGGCACACTGATTGGATTAGAAGTCTGGACTTTTCTTTACCTGTTTGTGTGGATAATGGAGAGAAAAGCCTTTTCCTTGTAAGTTCATCTCAGGACAGAAGCATACGTATCTGGAAGATGGCCTTGCATGTTTCTACTGCTAATTCGAAGGTGCCATACAGGGAAGAAGATATAGGCTTGGCATCATACATTGAAGGTCCTGTACTTGTGGCTGGCTCTAGCTCATACCAGGTTTCTCTAGAATCTCTTCTTGTTGGACATGAAGACTGGGTTTATTCCGTGCAGTGGCAACCCCCCCTTCCTTCATCAGTTGGTGAGTGTCAGCAGCCCATGAGCATCTTATCCGCATCCATGGACAAGACAATGATGATCTGGAGACCGGAGAAAACTACTGGAATTTGGGTCAACATGGTGACAGTTGGTGAATTAAGTCATTCTGCATTGGGGTTTTATGGTGGTCACTGGGCCCCAGATGGAAACTCGATTCTTTCTCATGGATATGGTGGGTCATTTCATCTCTGGAGAAATACTGGAATGGATTATGAAAATTGGCAACCACAGAAAGTTCCCTCTGGCCATTATGCATGTGTATCTGACATTTCATGGGCCAAATCTGGTGAATATTTGTTATCTGTTAGTCATGACCAGGTAAGTCTTTCTTCATCTTATGGGTCTCTACTAGTTAGCAGTATCGTGCGCGAAGTGCATGGTGCTTAGAATACATATTGAAGCGCTTTATATTGCGCTCATAAATTCTATATAAGTATCTTTACAAAGCAACCAGCTATGGTGTCTATTTTTGTTTATGTGTTGATTTATCAAGTTTAAAAGTCCAAAATAACCATCACTAATAATTAGACAAATATGATTCCAAAGCATAATCATAACCTTTTTGTGACCATGGCATCATACTCAAATAAATCTAATGCTACTAAAAGTTTTCACATAGGAAAATGTGGAATATCGACACATACAAAACTTTTGCACAATGATGTTCTTTTAAAAGTAACTATGTAGTCAATGTATCTAAATATTTTTATAATTAAGCTCATGAAGTTTATTATTTTATTGAGAATAATACAATTTATTTTATTGGGATAATGTGACATGAACTTAGATAGTTTCTGTAATTATAGTTAGAAAATATAAGTTGATATGATTAGTACAAGACTACACACTATACTCATAATTGCAAAGGTTGGAGCATGATGTATATTATAATTGATAAAGAAAAACTATTTATGACCTCTCAGACTTGTGAATAATATATGAGCTTGAAGCATTCCCTTCCAGCAAATTTATATCTATGTACATGCAAGGTTTTAAAAGGTCGACGTTTTAAAAGGTCAATGACTAGAGGTAGATTTCAAAATGCACTTCCTTGCCGGTCTGCCCTTCTTCATTGTTGCTTTGCTTTAAATATTGGACCGATGGCTCGATCGACCACTTCATTATCAGAAGGAAAAGCTTGCTATAGAGCAATATCACTGTGACAGAGAGAAATCTCTATTCCATTGTAGACGGGGTCCCGAAACAGAAACAATTGTGCTACAAGTCTTGTAACGTAACTCAGGGCTGGAAAACACCTTCTGTTTTGTTTGTTGGAGTATCAGATTCATTCCGTGGAAATACAGCGAATCATGGGTCAATACACATAGCATAATATGTTGTGTCACCGTCCACATTTCTCCCTTTCCTGTTTTTTTATAACAGTTTTCGGTTTTAAGGAAGCGAAATTGCAGAAGTCCCTACAGGAAAGGTTCGACAAGCTGATTGAGCCAAGCTAAAGCTTTCTTATCCAAGCCAACTATCAGACAACTTTTGTGGAACCTTTAGGAGTGAGCCACAATGCAAATAGGGCTTTTGGCTTAGTAGAGTAGTCGAAGTGAACTTCCAGTTGTTTAAATTCCTATTTCTATAAGGATCGACGGATGGTGTATTCTATTGAATAGTTTGCTCCTGTCCTCGGCTATAGTGGATATATTGGATTGAAAATTTTTGTGTCGGATATCGTTATTGGGGAACTATTGGAGATATTTTTCAAATATTGGAAGTCAATCAAAATGTAAATGTACATGCATATTTCATAGAAATTATATATGAATAAGGTAATTCACGCCAATATCGTAAAAGCTACATAAAACATCATATCAGTGTTTTAAATATCGGTTGGTATATTACCAATATATTGGCTGGTATACTGGTTTTGGAACTAAAACGATACATTAATGTAAATTTTTTTTTGTCGATTCTCTTTTGGACCGATACATATGGCGATATATCGTTTGGTAAACGAGATGGAAAATATCAATGAGATTAATATATTATTGGATTTTTTTTCCTGGATTTAGACAATGTTCTAAATATCGATATCGGGATTGTATTGGATGGGGGTTTTACATATCAGATATCGGAAATCGGGAGAGATATCGGGGATACGCTCAAATATCCGGTGTCCATATCAGCTAGTGTATATAATATAATTTTAATAACTAAAAGTTGATTTAATGTAAATAGATATCGTTTACCAAATAAAATTAGTGTAATAAGCATATAAAGCGAAATAGAGGTAACAACAATGTACATGCGTATGTAGCCATGTAACAAACAAGTTATTCCATGGAAAAACTATAAAATCAGATAAAATCAGATGGTATATAAGTTACTTATTTTAAAATCATTGGATGAAACATATTGAAATCCTTGCATTTTTGATTTTAAGTATGAGACTTACCTGGAAAAAGAACTTGTCAGTGAAACATATACCATCTGATCTTTAATACAGTCTATATAATCAGCTAAGAGAGTGAAATATTAACCAGTAACCACCGGTATACAACAACTAAGCCTTCATCCCAAGTAATTGGGGTAGGCTACATGAACCAAAAGATAATCATGCCAGATTGATCACACTAATAATCCTTCTCCATTGTAACCATAGGTATATAAATGAAAAATTGATTACCATAGTTAGTTCAAGTTCTAAATTTTGATTCAAACACGGATCAAAAGCAATCCAAATATCAAGTGTTAAATAAATCATGATCACACAAGACATAACAACATAAAGCAGAAATTTTAATTCAAAAATTTATTCTTATGCTCCGAATCGGATTGTGCGGCATCTGATTTTGACGACGATTCTGATGAATCTAATGACTATAGATCTTCTTCCTCCTCCATGGTTTCTTTCCTATTTCCTTTAGAAGATGAAGCGGCATGAGTTGTTTTTGCTTTCTTGGAAGGTTGGATTGTTGAACTAGATCTTGGTGTTGGGTCAACTCCCATGGCATCTTCAACCAATCTCCATGTCATTTTCTCTCCAGGAAAAACTTCATCATCATCCTCATCTGAATCAGATTGAGCCATGTCCGAAGTCTTAGACGAGTTAATCTATTCAGCAACCTTACAATCCTCCATGGTATAGGCACTCATAGGATACCTGAGTCGCAGACTACAAGAAAGGTGAAAATTTTCTTCGTGGAAATTGTACAAATTCTTGGAAGCTAAGAGTGAAATATTTATATAGGTATCCTCAAACATGTGATGTGATTTTTTGAAGGTAATAGACAATGGACATCATAATTTGAGAATAATTGGAAATCATCGTACTGGACAGTGGTACTGCATACAAGAGATGATTAAATCCTGGAGATGTAGAATTGTATTTCTGCAAAAGTTTGCTACGATAAATTATGTTAGAGAAACTTTGAGCGTAGTTTGAATATCAGCCCAAAGCTATACGTATCACGAATATCATATAAAATTTTGAGGTATTCGATGCGGTAATAATCCTATAGTATCATAGCGACATTGCCAAAATTTCAACTATAATATGATATTGTTGATATTATCTATCCAATATTTCCGATTTCCAATAGTCAATACTATAAATCATCAACTGATGTGGATACCAATTTCAATATCTTAACCTTGCATTTAAGTTTGATAACAAGTCTTAGATTGCATATACTGATTTCGGGTCTACTGGCATTTGGTAGTTATAGCTTCTTGATGCTAAGGTTCTGGTATGAATGGTCAAATAATTTTATGCTGCATTAGCTAATGGGGCATAAATGTATACACCCATGCCTTGCATTATTCTAATATATGCTTCTACATCTTTGAATACCCATGAAATTGAAGGGGGATGTCTACAGAATTGTAATATTTTGGCAATGTTTTTTGTTGAGGATGCTGAGAATTAACAAATTGTCCCAGAAAAGAGTATATAAGAAATGAGAATGTTGAGATGGATGGGCTGAAATACACCAGGGAATAGTATATGGAATAAGCAACAGGATGAAGTTAGCAGTTGATTCTATTGAGACAAAAGGGAGAATCAATCGTGATGATTCAGACATTTGAAATGGTTACAAATAAGTGTGCCAATGAGGAGATGTAGGATCATAGTTAATCAAGTAACGAGGAATAGATGTAGATCTAAAGAACATTGATGGAGGTAGGTTAAAAGGATATGATAGTTATTAATCTAACAACGAAGATGACCCTTATAAGACTGAATGGATGAAAAGGATTCATGCATGCGACCTAAAAATTTAGGGATAAAGGATGTTCTAGCCATACATATTTGCTTGTCATTATTAGCTTTTTCATCTAACATAATGTCAAGGGCGGACCCACCATTGTGCTAGGATGCACAGCCACCCCACCCCTGCCCCACCCACCCACACACAAAAAAAAATTCTTTCCAACTTAGTGTCTACATTTTTTATAAATATCCCCCTCAAATTTACAAGTATACCCTTCTCAAGTCCGAAGAGTAAAGACTAAAACTTGGTTTTGCCTCTTGACAACAACTTATAAAACTCTCTAAACACTTTTCTCCAATATTTGAGTAAAAGTTGGGTTTTCATCTCTAATCCACCTGATTATAATCGGTTATTTTCACAACTCGAAGGCATTTTTCTCTCATTATTTTGAAAAAAAATTTAAGAATATGTTAGCCAGTATCAAGACTCTAGGACAATTCATCAAATCACATCTTGATCATGTATTGGCTTGCAAAATTATAACTAGTGTCGTCGAATTCACATGTTGCTATAATATAGAATTTTTTTCTGGTCGAGAGCTCTGCCATCACCTTCTCGGCGAGCTTTCCTGGTAGCTCTATTCTCGAATAACTCTGTGTAGCACAGCATGATTTTTATATAATTTTGAAATAAATATTGCCCATATTTTAAAATTCACTATAATTTTGCCCCTTGTTTAAGTGCCTAGGTCCGCCTTGTGCATATGCATCTGCATCTGATGCTTATTACCTATTATATATGCTTGATGTCTATTATAACTTATTATGCGCAATAATTTTGTTAGCATCTGCATTTAGAGTCCGCATATTATGCTAACGTGGTAGGAATCCATGAATGACATTTTTTCCCCCAAATATATTTGGAGTCCAAATCCATAATTCAAAATTTTCAATTTTATATATTGTAAATGCCAAAAAAAGATAGAGTTAACTCTACACTATTTCTTCTGCTAAAAAAAAAATATTATTCTTGTTTATAGATTGTTTGAGTAACTTTTCACGTGATTCAAAAGTTAGTTTTCAGGTTCATGGATACTTAGCACTTGGTTGTAATATATGAATTTTAAGTGTTGCATAATAGATGCCTCTTTCATTACTAGGGGTGCATATATTTTTAAACACATGCACATGGACTTTCCTCTTGCAAACAAAATCTTAGATTTAGAAAAGATGGGTTTTATGCAATCTAGATTTTCATTTGTGTGTTAATTCGCTTATTTAGAAAAAATTATACATATTTTCTTCTAGGTTACAACATCAACAACTAAGCATTTTTTTCTGAGTATTTGGGGTGGGCTACATGAACCAAAAGAGAGTCATGTCGGATCGATCACACTGATAATCCTTCTCCATTCATTCTTATCGAGTAACATGTCTTCATTTAAACCTCTAGAATTCATATCTTTTCGTATCACCTCCATCCATATTTTTTTTGGTCTTCCTTTTGCTATTTTAACTTATCCTATGTTAATAAGCTCTCCTCATCGAACTGGTGCATTTGTTGGTCTGTATTGCACATGACCAAACCATCGTAAGCAATTTTCTCGCATCTTCTCTTCAATGGATGCTACACCTAGTTTAGCACGAATATTTTCATTTCTTACTTTATCTCTCTTAGTGTTGCCGTTAATACATTTATCTTCTGTGTGTGACTTTTTTTATAGTCCAGCATTCCATGTCATATAATAAAACTGGTCTAATAGAAGTCTTATAAAAATTTTCCTTCAGTTTTAATGGAATGTTATGGTCGTATAAGGCTCCCGTTACACTCCATTTTAACCAGTCAGTTTGGATCCTGTGGTTAACATCATTATCGATCTCTCTATCATTTTGAAAAGTAGAACCCAAATATCTAAACTGACTGTTCATTTGTATTTCTTGCCCATCCAGTGTTACGACACTATAGTTTTGGATCTGTCGTTTACTAAATTTATACTCTGTATACTCTGTTTTGGACTTACTCAATTTAAAGCCTCTAGACTCTAATGTTTGTCTCTATAACTCTAACTTGACATTCACCCCTGCTCATATCTCGTCAATTAAGATAATATTATCAGCAAATAGTATATACTAAGGTATCTCATGCTGAATAGCTCTAGTAAATGCATTCATCACTATGGTAAATAAGAATAGACTCAATGCAGATCTTTGATGCAATCCAATTGTGATTGAAAAATCACTTGTTAGACCACCACAAGTTCTGGCATTGGTCACTACTTCATCATTCATATTCTTAATTATATCAATATATTTGATGAAGACTTTTTTTTTATCTATGTCCACCAAAACACCTCTCGTGGTACTTTATTATAGGCTCTCTCTAAATCAAACTCTATAAGTTTACGAAGTAAATAAATAGTTTCTGTCACTGATCGCTCCGGTATGAATCCAAACTGGTTCTCTAATATTTTAACAGTCTGTCTCTATCTATGTTCAATTACCGTTTTCCAAAGTTCCATAGTGTGACACATGAGTTTTATTCAACGGTAGTAAGAACAACTCTGAATATTCTTATATAGAGGTACAAGGATACTCTTACTCTAAATCAAACTCTATAAGTTTACGAAGTAAATAAATAGTTTCTGTCACTGATCGCTCCGGTATGAATCCAAACTGGTTCTCTAATAATTTAACAGTCTGTCTCTATCTATGTTCAATTACCGTTTTCCAAAGTTCCATAGTGTGACACATGAGTTTTATTCAACGGTAGTAAGAACAACTCTGAATATTCTTATATAGAGGTACAAGGATACTCTTACTCTATTCATTTAACATCTTCTTAGTTCGCCAAATCTTGTTAAAAAGATATATTAGCTATCTCACACCCATCTCTTCTAAGTATCTCCATATTTTAATAGGAATATCATATGGACCAATAGCGTTTCTTGATTCCATTATCTTTAATGGCTCGTTTACTTCAAATTCTTTAGTTCTGCGCATAAAACTACGATTCACAGCCTCTTTTACTTCATATTTTCTTCTAGGTTATTTTTTGAATTTCTAATTTCTAAACATCATACATGTTTTCAGGCCATATGGTATATTTATTAAGAATTTTTTTCTTACATGTGCTTGATAGGATAATTATTTAGATCTTTTATCTTTCTATGTATTATTTTGTCTAATAATTATTTTGATCTTCCTAAAGGTATTTAATTTTACTTTGAATTGGACAAGCCCTTGGATCTCGCCTCTAATAATATAGTCAATATTCTCTTGCTTTGTTCTCAATTTACAAGAGCATTCAAATTTCCCAACGATCAGTATATTTTCAGAAAGTACAATTCATACTCCTATCATGAGCTAGTATATATTTCATACTAATTCAAAAATATTCATAAATTCCCATAAATTTTTTATAAAAAAACTCGTATCGACAAACAATAATTTGTAGGCTGATTTGACATGTATGTGTGTAAATGGAACTTAGATGGTTTATCAGTTTGTCTATTAAAAAATAGGTTCCTCCTCAAAAATACAATGACAAAGGCTTGGAGCAAATAAATCAGTTAAAATCTTTAGAATTTGAATGACACAGAAGAAAATTAAACAAGTACAGTTTTGAACATGACACTAACTAATTGAGTTAGGCATGCATATGAATATGATGAATTAATAGTTTTAGAGACTAGAAATAGAATTGCTAAAATATGCTTGAACTTTATTTACCTCACAATATTCCTGATAGTATTCTTCTATTTGTTCGCTTACACTCTACTACACATTCCAAATGTTAATGCTTAATGAAGACAATTAATTTTATAGAAAAATAAATTAATTTTATAGAAATGCCAATATGGTCGCTACCTTTTTGATCCATACCAACATGACTTGAAACCATGCTTATGGGGTACTTATTACACTCATAACAAACATGACTAAAACCATAAATAAACATCATGACTACTCTAATTAAGCTATGCAGATTACTTCTTAAACCCTAAATCATAAATAAAAAGACACATCAATAGCAACAGTTGCAAACCCAAACCATCAATTCCTTCCCGGTTTTAGATCTCATAATTATAAGCACAGCCATTCCATGGCAGTCCAAGCATTTCTCCCAATGAAGCAAACCTGAGATTTGATGACCTAACAGCAGAGGTAGCAAACTTGGCATCCGATGGCACTGTGGTCTCAGCCATAGGGTCAAGAGGGAATGTCAAGGGCTTATTTCCAATGTAGCACGTTTTCATAAAATTTTTAGCCTTAGAAAGTTGCACATGGCGAACAACATATAACTATCATTACCATAAATAGTACGATATCTGTATAGTTAAAAGTTAAAATAACATTAGTCGAGTTGTAGTTTCTACCTTATCCTTAAGGAAGTCATTTTCAGCCGACTCCCCTTACAGGTTGACATCTCACCAGGAATAAGGCAGCTGCAGGGGTTGCGTTTTCTAATATTGAGATTGAGGTTCATGGTTTTGTTTTCAGCTCGCCACTTCTCATTTTCTTCTCTCAGCTCGACATTCTCTTGCTTCTTCTAAAAAAATCAAATAAATAACTCTTATTTATTTATTTATTATCTATTTGATTCGAAGAGAATAAAACATCAAGCACAGACCCACTTTTATGCCAGGTTGACCAACCTGTCACGATCTAGAGTTTTCTAGAAGATTCTAGATTTTTATGGAATTCTTTATAAATATCTAGAGCTAATTAGATTTGAGGAAAAACTCTAGAAATCTGTTGTATATTCGTAAGTCTTTTGAAGTCTCTAGAATCTAACGAGCTTGAGACTTCTCGTCAAGATATGTTATAAGAAAAACCATAGAAAAACAATATAGATATAGGGTAAATATATGTAAATAGGGGAGGAACCTCACTTGGCATCCTCCAAGAGTTGTAAGTTCTTTTGTATAGTGACTCATTCCGTTCATTCTCTCTTTAGTTCATTTGATTCCATTTTTAAGTTCTCTAAGTGTTAAGTTCTCTTCTCACTTAGTCCTTTTAAAGGGACTCGATTGCATGCAGATGATCGAGTGCCGCATGGGTAAATTGGGTGAAATTCCTGAGTCCGTGACAATTGGTATCAAAGCAAGGTTAGGAAGGCGAGCAAGAAGTTGGGGTCGAATATCGTTGTTGCTACTAAGCTATCTGAGAAGAGGCAAAGAGCTCCTAAGCCTGGAAAGAGGGGCAAGAGTGTGGATCCGACAGGGGATTGCACTGTGGAACTTGTTCCCCTTGAGGAGCGCCTTGGCTTGGTGGAGCATGATGTGTATGAAGTAGTAGAGTGCATCGAGGTCCTCGAGCATCATCATGTTGGATGGGAATAGTTTGCTCGCAGGTTTGAGGATAGTGTCCAAGTAGCCGTGGACACATTCCGAGCTCAAGTTAGGAAAATCATGGCCAAGTGCTTGCAACAAGAAGAGTTGCTTACGAGCTACAAGGCAGAAACTGAGGAGCTACGCACCGAGGTGGCTCACTTGGAGAAGGCAATTGCTTTTGGGGATGTTGCAACAAGAAGAATGCCTAAGATCACGGTCTCGGAATCGAAGTGCTTCCAAGGTATGCGAGATGCTAAGAAGTTGAAAATTTCCTTTGGAATATGGAGCATTACTTCAAGTTGCTTAATATTGAGGAAGAGTCGGCCAAGGTACACACAACCTCATTGTACCTAACCGACGATGCAATGATTTGGTGGAGACGTCAGTACGTTGAGATCGAGAAGGGTCTTAGCACCATCGACACATGGGAGGCCGTCAAGAAGGAAATCATGGCCCAGTTTTATCTAGAGAATATTGTGTTCCTTGCAAAGGAGAGCCTAAGATAACTCAAGTATACAGGGTTTGTCAAGGACTACGTGAAGGAGTTCACAGGGCTCATGCTCGGCATCTCTAACATAACCGAAGAGGGCCATATCTTCTTTTTCCTCGACGGGTTACAGCCATAGACAACTCAAGAGCTGCAAAGACGTAGGGTCCAAAACTTGAATACTGTTGTGGCTGCTGTGGAGAAGTTAGTTGAATACGAGAAAGGTGAGTCCTCTAAGGCTAAATCTTTGATGGTGTTCAAGGAAAATGGTGGAGAAGGAAAAGCTCCACTAAGGAGGGATCCCAGAAGGGCCGAGATCGTGGGGAATTTCAGTCCACTAAGAGAAGGCTCCTGTGCTTTGTATGTGGAGGTGAACACTAGGTGCGTGAATGTTCACAACGAAAGACGCTTTATACTGTCCAAGTTGAGGAGAGTGAGGATGATGGAGAGTCGAAGATGGGAGCACTTCAACTACTCAACATGATGAAAGCCAAGGTAGGGGTTGGCAAGTCCCACAAAAAAGAGCTCATGTACTTGTACGCATCAACAAGACAACACTAGCCATGGTCGACATAGGTGCTACATAACTTCATCACTGAGACAAATGCAAAATGCTTGGGTCTGATATTGGAGAAATACTTGAGCAAGATGAAGGCTGTCAACTCAAAGGATAGACCATTAGTGGGTGTAGACAAAAGAGTCGAGCTCGAAGTAGGTCAGTGGAGGGGCACAACTAATCTCATGGCTGCATTGATTGATAACTTCAAGGCAATTCATGTTATGGAGTTCCATGGCTCAGCAAAGGCGGTACCAATACCATACTTGGGGATTGTGAGCATTATGGAATAGGCATCCCTGTGCATAATTCTGACAGTGCGCGTGGAGCCAACACAGGTACAAACTATCTCTACCTTATAGCTGAAAAAGGGTTTTAAGAATGAAATTACCTTTCTAGCAACATCAGTAAACAAGAGCCTGTAGAGGTAGCCCTTCCCCTTGAGATTGCTAAGGTCCTTAAAGAGTTTAAAGATATAATGCTAAGAGAGTTGCCTGAGAAACTTCCACCATGGAGAGAGGTGTGGTAGAGTTGCCTGAGAAACTTCTACTATGGAGAGAGGTGGACAACACCATTGAGCTGGAGCCTAGAGCAAATCTACCAGTAATGGTGTCCTACCGCATGGCACCTCCAGGTGTCCTACCGCATGGCACCTCCAGAGCTCGAAGAGTTGAGAAGATAACTTAAAAGCTACTTGATTGAGGGATGATCCATCTGTCCAAGATAACTTAAAGGCTACTTGATTGAGGGATGATCCATCTGTCCAAGGCACCATAGGGCACCCTATGGCGCTCCGATTCTATTCCAAAAGAAGAATGATGGGAGCCTTCATTTGTGCATCGAGTGCGGGGCATTGAACAAAGTAACCATGAAAAATAAGTATTCTATTCCTTCAATTGCAGACTTGTTTGATCAATTACGCAGAGCGCGGTACTTTTCCAAATTCGACTTGCGCTTGAGATATTATCAAGTCAGGATTGCAGAAGGGGTTGAGCCAAAGACGATGTGTGATGCAATATTGGTCATGTCGTTTGGCTTGATAATGCTCCAACAATATTATGCACCTTGATGAACAATCTCTTCTAGTCATTCCTTGATCAGTTTGTGGTGTACCAGGACGAATTTGATGTGTTCAGCCAAACTCTGGAGGAGCACGTTGAACATTTGAAGACGGTTTTCCACATGCTAAGAGAAAACCAATATTATGTGAAACGGGAAAAGCGTTCTTTTGTCCAAGAGAAGGTGTCTTTTCTAGGGCATTGCCTCAGACACAAACAGATATGGATGATCGCAAGATGGTGCAGGCTATCCAAGAGTGGGAGACTCCTACCAAGGTGACAGAGCTACAATCGTTTCTTGGTTTGGTGAACTACTATCGATGGTTTTTAAAGAGCTACTTGGCTAAAGCAGCTCTATTGACTGATTTCGTGTATGGATTGACCTTGGGTATGGACTCATGTATGTGAGGAGGCATTTGCAGAACTAAAGAGGGTTGTGATCGAGAAACCTGTGTTGAGCCTTCCTGAGCACATTAAGGCATTCTAGGTACACACCGATGCATCAGACTTTGCCATTTGTGGGTTGTTGGTATAAGAAGGGCACTTTGCTGCTTACGAGAGCCAGAAGAATGAAAACGGAACGACGTTATAATGTTCAAGAGTGCACTAACTAAGAACATGGTGACATTATTTACTCGGCTCTAGGTTTGTGGTCGTGACGTATAATATGGCTAGAAGTCACTTCCAAATTCAAAAGAAATTGTTCCAAAGCGAGCTCGGGGGCAAGACTTCCTTTCCGAATTTGATATGACGTTTGAGTACAAGTCTGGCAAGGAGAATCTAGTGGCATATGTTTCGAGTTGGAAGGCAGAATTGACAATAGTATGCCAAATCAAGGGAGATCTCCATAGTCGGATTCAAGATGCGACATGATGTGAACAATTATGTACAAACTTATCTTATATGTCAGTAAAATAAGGTAGAGCATCAAAAGCAAGGTGGGTTACTCAAGCCACAAGGGCAAGGTGGGTTACTTGAGCCGCTACCTATACCAAGTCGTCCATGGGAGAGCATCTCCATGGACTTCACCTTGGCTCTTCCAAAGATGGGGAGTTAGGATCTATCATGGTGGTGGTAGATCGTTTCAACAAATATGAGACATTCATTGCCGTACCAATAGATTGCACAACAGAGGAAGCCTCACGTTTCTTCATATAGTATGTGGTGAAGTATTGGGGCATCCCCAACAACATTGTGAGTAATCGTGATCTGCGATTTACGGGGTGCTTTTAGACCGAGACTTCAAGATTATTGGTTCAGAGTTGCTATTCTCGACGAGTTTCTATCCGCAAAGTGATGGACAAACTGAGTGGGTGAACTATTTATTGGAGGAGTATCTTCTGCATTTTGTTAGCGCCAACTAGCGGGATTAGGTGCATCACCTAGATATAGCTCAGTTCTGTTAGAATCTATAAAAGAGTGAGCCTTCTCACTATAGTCCGTTCGAGTTGGTAATGGATCGACAACCTCACCCAACATGGTGGCAGCGGGGGATGCAGGTAGGAGCCTTGTGATTCACCAGTTTGCTTTAGACTTACAAGAAAGACTGTTGTGGCTAAGATGTTTCTGGAAACAACTGCGAGAAGAATGAAGAAATGGGCTGCCACCATGAGAAGGCCCTTTGAGTTCAAGGAGGGGGGTACAATGATGGTGAAACTTTAACCCCCGCTGTTCAGAGTGTTTCGAAAGGTGCACAAGGGATTGATTCGGAAGTATGAAGGCCCATTCCTCCTTTTCAAGAATGTAGGAAAAGTTGTCTGTGAACTCCAACTTAAAGATCCTCCTAGTCTCCATGCTAGTTGTTTGAAGCCCTATCATGAAGACAACGAAGATCCAACCAGAGGAATATTGCATCGAGCTTCGGTGACTATGACTACCTCGTTTGATAAGGTTGTAGAATCCGTGCTCGATGCTCGAATAGTTCATCGGCAAGGAGTGCCACCCTATGAAGAGTACCTTGTTACGTGGAAGGGACTTCCCCATGGAGAGACTAGTTGGGAGCGTGATGATATCCTATGGCAATTCGAGAAGCACATCAGTGAGTTTCTCATAAGCCCAGGACAAAGATGTCGACGCCAGGGGGGGAGATTGTCACGATCTAGAGTTTTCTAAACGATCCTGGATTTTTATAGAATTCTTTAGAAGTCTCTAGCTAATTAGATTCAAGGAAAATTCTAGAAATCTCTTGTATAGTTATAAGTTTTTTGTGTCCTTAGAAGTTTTTATAATTCTAAAGAGCTTGAGATTTCTCATGAAGATATGTTACAAGGAACATGGTTTTTTCATATAATTTTGAAATAAATATTTTCCATAATTTTTAAAGTAATAACAATTCTCCTAAAAGAAAAAAAATCTCCCTTCCCCCGCCCCTAGTTTGAGGCTTGGGTCTGATCCTGCATATAGTAGAAGTAGAACCGTTGTACATAACTATTCTTAATGACCTAATGTTCCTTGTCCTCTTTTTCTCAACTATTATTTTATAGTCTGGTATTACTACTTAGCTATGTTTAAAATAACGATAACGTAACTTTTAGCCTCTATTAGGTTATGTCGCATATAACATAATGCATAACGTAGATTATGCAATTTTCTATTTATTTAATAAAAATAAATATATAAATATATAAAATAATTTTTATAAATTGAAAAATAAATTTAAAATATCTAAAAAAAAATAAAGTTATTTTGTAATATATAATCTATTCTAATTTTATATTAAGTTTTTCAGTAATTTTAATATTTACCTTCATAAATTATATTAAGTCTGCAACCATAATTTCGATCATTATCTAAACAAGAAAACAAGATTTCAATTTTTTATTTCTATTCCAATTATTATCATTGTTATAATTTATATTTTGTAATATTCAATTTTATCTTATTTGTAATTATTTATTGCATTTCAGTTAAAAACTCAATAGAGCCAACAAGTAAGATATTTCAGTAACCGGAGAGGAATTATAACAAGCGAATAAGAAAACAATCATAAATTAACAACTTAGCAATTCCACAAGCAATCAAACAAGCCAATAACTAATCAAATAAGAAAATTACAGCAATTCGCTAATACTCAAAATAATAATCAATAACAATATATAAATTACTAAAAAAATAATTATAAGTAACGTAACTTAACGTAATTTAACATAACGTTACGTAGTATAACGTAAAATAACATAAAAAACTTACTGTTATGGTGTACCAAGTTGTTTTCAGTTGTTACGTAGCGTTGGAGTTCTGTTAGGTTTCGTAACGCAATATAACGGGTTTCATAACGTGTTATTTTCAACATTGCTACTTAGGACCAACATATTATATGCATGTAAAATTTTGTGTTGCACCTTTTTGAGGTTGTGCTATATGTTGGGACTTGTGAGGGAATCAGGACAACTCTGCAGTTACCTACTTGGTTCAGGATGAGTGTGATTTTCAAATTAATTCTTTAATAATTTCATTATATTACTTGTGGATAATGTAACTAATACCTGGCAGTAACCATTTTGTTGAGAAATATTCCTATCCAGTTCAGATTTGCTTAATGCACACATTACTAGGCCTACCGCAGCTGTTTCCAGTCTATAGCTGAACTGTGTTTGCATAAATCATCTTGCACGAGGTAGTCATAACCAACAAGGCTTACTTAACTACAGGTTGCTAGGTGGTTGAGTGCCATTAGAATTCCCTCAATTGCAATTAATGAATTTTCAGCTTTGCTCAGTGTTTTATTCTTTTCATTTAAAGTAGTCCTGTATAATTCTTTGAATGGTCTATGCTATGCTGCATTGTTATTATTTAGTACAAAGTGTTAAACTTATTCCCTTAATCAATTTCTGTCCTATTATCATTGGCAGACTACTCGGATTTTTGCACCGTGGAGAAATGAAATATGCCTTCAAGATGAACCTTCTTGGCATGAAATTGCTCGTCCTCAAGTTCATGGGCATGATATTAATTGTGTGGCCACAATATATGGGAGCGGAAACCACCGGTTTGTTAGCGGAGCTGACGAAAAAGTTGCTAGAGTATTTGAAGCTCCTTTATCATTTTTGAAGACGCTTAGCCATGCTGTCCTTCAAAAATCTAGCTATCTTGAGGATTTTCAAGAAGATATTCAAGTCCTGGGTGCAAATATGTCTGCACTGGGGCTTTCTCAAAAGCCCATATATGTCCATGGTAGTTTCTCTCTTTTCTCCTTTTTTGTTAAACTAGTAAATCAGACTGATGGGCGTTGATTGCTTTTAATTTGCTTAGTTATGCTCAAACCTGGAGCAGGTGTCAAGCATAGGTCTTGATTAGACCTGTTCTTGAAGTAGATTGAGGGGTGAAGCATAATCATGGCTTGAGCAAATCCAAATGGTTTGCATTCCCTCTATCAATGAGTACTGGCTGTCTTTTTTCTTTTTTAAGAATAGCTTTGCCTTGATTTTAGGAGCTGAATTTTCAGATTGTTGATGCGGTGCAAGTGCTGGTTTGCCCAACTTTATAAGCGGTTATTCTGTTAAGATAAATGATAATTAATGTGCAATAAATCTCAATCAATTATTGGTCTTAACTATTAAGGATCATTTTAGGTCAAACTTGTTGAAACCCAACCCACTTCCCCTTCCCACCCTCCCGACCCCCACACCTCCCCATACCCCCCCTTCAAACTTGAATCCTTTCCATAATTTGAGTAGTTCATTTTGTTGCAATGTTAAACACGTCATAATACTTCTCAAAGTATTAGGAAATAGAGGGAAGTATGAATCTTTAGTTTTATGAGTGTATGACTATATATTCTTTATATCTTCATTTTTTTTTTCCTATAGTTGACAATTTTTGCTGCTGCTGCTGCTGCTGCTGTTGTTTTGATAAGTGATTCTGTTACATATTCTGCTAAGTTTCTAACATTTTAACCCATAGATTCTTTATTGCACGACAACTTTTGTATTGTCTGCTGCTGTTCTGGTGGCTTCAGTGTGTCAAGTCTGATTACCTGAAGCATCAAAATGTTTCTAGTACAATAAATTAGTGGATATCCTGTTCATTTCATTTCATTTCATCAACAACCAGACCTAATGGGAAGCTAGGTGAATGAAGCTGCCATATTGAAGTAACATGATAACAAATGGTTGGCCTGGGTTGTGCCAAGTTTAAATATCCTAACCCTGCCTATGTTATAGGTCGGGCCTAACCACCGCCATATGCAGTTGCATTATGGGTATCTATTCAGGAGAAAGAAATGAAGGCCATCTGTAATGTGGAACTTCTTATTTGTTGATTTTTCTAGCGTTATTTATGTTTATCAACCAGTCTTGTAGAAAAATTCGGCTCAAAGTAAGAAATCATCTGACATGTTTTGTTCTGAAAGCCCAAAGGAGTCTGACAAATGTAAGAAATCTTCATGTAATATGAACGACGTATCTAACCTATAGTTAGCAAATGAGAAACATCCGAAGAAGGGGAGAGGAATTATTGTTTACATACAAAATTATGTATGTCAATCACAAAATTGTTATATAAAAAAAAAGCAAATTCTAAAAGAGTATGACCACTAATAAACATCTCTTTTGCTTTTCTAGCTTTTCTAATCTTTTCATGAATAAATAAGCTTATTAACAATGATCCATGACTACTTGACAACTAAAATTGAAGAAAAAAAAGAAAAACCATAAATTTTCAAAATTTATTCATAACATGTTTATAAATATTATGTCGAAAGTATGGGTTTTTTTTTTCTTCCTCAGATTTCTTTATAGACGAAGTTCTAAATGCAAAGGCATCAAACACCTGTATTTTGAAAGAATCAGAACTATATAGAGTTTCTAACTACTCTCTATCCTGAATTCCTCAGGGGAGGAGATAAACATAGACATAACTGTCTCCAGACATCTAACTCTTCAAAGTATTCTTTTTTGTCTGAACATTTCTCTATAATATTTGATGAGATCTGCTGAACATATATAACTCGGATATTTCCTGTCAAAATCATTTGTTTTTTTAAACTGTACTGTATAACAGTGCCTTTGAAGTGTTTTTAATCTGTGTTTCATGATTCCTTTATTTTCTTGTTATTCATGAAAATATCTGTAGTATTTTGTCAAATTAACCAGTCGATATGCTTACTAGTGCTGTATGGATAAAATTGCCAATTGAGCTCTAGTCTTTTGATTTGAGGGCCTTGCTGGAACTTTTCAATGTTCAGTTATGAACTCTAGAGTTAAAGGAGGTCAGGGAACTCAGGCCAAACACTTGGTTATGCTAGCTAAAAACATCTTGTAGCCTCTTACTTCAAGTTTGCCCCTGTTTGATGAAGTGCCCATTTGTGGGAAGCTTATGCATGTTAGATATTGACCTGGTTTACGGCCTTGGCCATGGCTGAGTCAGTTGTTTGCTAAGCCTGCTTCAGCACTTTGAGACCTAACTATTAACACCATTGTGTTTAATTTTTATTAGTTATCTGCTGAAGCACATGAAGGTTTTTCTCCCTCGACCTCGTTTACCTATTTCTTATTGCAACGCAGTTCCTGCCAAGTACTTATTCTTATGAGTTTGTTTGTGGACAAAGATTTGCTATCATTTTTTTGGTATCTGCCTAATAAAATCCTTTTTCGTGCAGCTGCGGCTCAAACGGCAAGCAGGCCCAATGAAAATGTTTCGGACTCTTTGGAAACAATTCCAGATGCAGTACCAACAGTTTTGACTCAGCCTCCCATTGAGGATCAATTAGCATGGCACACATTGTGGCCTGAGTCACACAAGCTTTATGGTCATGGAAATGAGCTATTTTCCCTCTGTTGTGACCACGAAGGCAAGCTCGTTGCCTCCTCATGCAAGGTATCAAAAATAAACCTAAAATCGCTTATGGCAGTGTATATATATATATATATATATATATATATATATATATATATATATATATATATACAATGTTGAAAATAACGCGTTATGAAACCCGTTATATTGCGTTGTAACCTAACGGAACTCCAATGCTATGTAACAACTAAAAATAACTCAGTACACCGTAACAGTACGTTTTTTATTTTATTTTACGTTATATTACGTAATGTTACATTAAATTATGTTATGTTACATTATTTATTATTAATTTTTTAGTAATATCTATATTTTTGTTGCTTATTATTTTGATTATTAGCGAATTACTGAAATTTTGTTACTTGATTTGGCTTGTTTGATTATTTATGGAATTACTAATTTGCTAATTAGCGATTGTTTCCTTATTCGTTTGTTGTAGTTCTTATATGGTTGCTGAAATATTATATTTGATGATTCTATTAAATTTTAAACTGAATTGAAATCAATAATTACAAATAAGATAAATTGAGTATTTGAAAATATAAATTATAATAATGATAATAACTGTAATTGAAATAAAGAATTGTAATCTTGTTTTTTTTGTTTAGGTGATGACTGGAATTACGGTTGCGGACTTAATATAATTTATGAAGATAAATGTGAAAATTATTATAAAATTTAATAAAAATTTAGAATAGATTATGTATTACAAAATAGTTATATATTTTTTTTAGAATTTTTTAATTTATTTTTCAATTTATAAAGATTATTTTATATAGTTTTATATTTATTTTTATTAAATAAATAGTAAATTATGTAACCTACGTTATGTGTTACGCTATATGCAATATAACCTAACAAAGGTAAAACATTACGTTACCGTTATCATTATTTTAAACATTGTATGTATATATATATATAAGAAAAATGGAAAAGAGCTGACAGATCACGCAAGTTATCGAGCTGTAGTTCATTTCTACTATCTCCATTAATCTTTTTTAAAAAATTTCTTTTGGATTATGATCTCAACACCGCAGGGTTCTCTCAAACCCAATTTCTTGGGTTTTAGCTTTGATTTGGTCCTCTATCAAGTTAACATAAAATTAACGGTTTTCAATTAATACAACATTTTGTATGCACTTGATGAAAAGGTGAATGAACTCCAAAATTTATGAAATTTAGTAAAAAAGAAGTTAAGAAGGTACAAATAGTAATTGTAAAAAAAAATTGAAGAAAAATCATTGGATTATTATAGTTTTGCTGCTAGCTCACGTAACTTTTTCTGAGCTAGCGGCTCATCTATAGTAATCCCCCATATATATATATAGAGAGAGAGAAAACGGAAAAAACTGTGTCATAGGATGGGCTCTCTCCTATGACACTTAGGTAGACCTATATAATGTTTGCATGTGGATTGACCACATGGGCTGTTTTTCAAAAAACCCCTCCACCTAATAATTTTTTTTTCAGAAAACCTCTCAACATGCAAATATCCTATTGGTCCTCCTAAGCGTCATAGGAGGGAGCCCCTCCTATGACAGTTTTTTCCATATATATATATATATATATATATATATATATATATATATATATATATATATATGAGAAAAATGGAAATGAGTTGGCAGCTCACACAAGTTACCTGAGCTGCAGTTCATTTCCACTATTTCCAATAATATTTTTAAATTTTTTTTTTTGTATTATGATCTCGATCCCCTAGGGTTCACTCTTACCCAATTTCTTGGGTTTTAGTTTTGATTTGGTCCTCCATCAAATTAATACAAAATTAACGGTTTTCAATTAATACAATATTTTGTATGCAGTTGATGAAAGGGTAAATAAACTCTAAAATTTATGAAATTTAATCTGAAAGTAGTTAAGGAGGTAGAGATAACAATTGCAAAAAAATATTGAAGAAAGATCATAGGATCGTTATAGTTTAGCCGCTAGCTCACGTAATTTTTCCTGAGCTGGCGGCTCACCTACAGTAATCCCTATATATATATATATATATATATATATATATATATATATATATATATATATATATCCTTATCTTGTGTTTGCATCGGTGATTTGATTAATTTAGTGTAGCTTACATATTCTTATTGAGTTCTTAGCCTGTAAATATAATTGTAAAGTTTTCTTTGCAATCTAGGTGTGATTTAGTACATTTCGGCCAAGTTAGTCTACGGTAATTTTACTGGTCATAAGTAGCCAAGTTCACAATGTATAAAACTGTTTTTTTTTTTTTTTTTTTTCTCTTAATGCTTTTCTCATCCTACTTAATTTACTTGTATCAGCCTTTTATCTAAAGTACAGTGCCCATGATGACTCTCGTTAAAGATCCATTTACCGCAAAATTGTTACAGCTTTGTCAAATGAACTCTTTGATGCTTACTTACCTCGATGCTCTGCACTTCTCATGATCTTTTTCTGTTCATTTATTTGGGCTTCTGTTATTACTACCCAAAAAATGATCAATTTTCTACAGTCAAATCAATATTGTTAAAATGGAGAAATTCTTGTAGAGTACTTTGTGATCATTACTTACCTATAAAATCGAAGAGTAAATGTAATAGATTGAGAAACTATGTTTATGGATCAAAATGTTGGGCAATTACAAATAGCATTTTTTCCAAAAAGTGGAAAGGGGGTTCATGATAGGTGGTTCATTATGTGCAATGGAGACCAATGTGTGCACAAGTTAGAGAGTTATGTGATTGGAGGTGACAAATAATGAAGATTCAGGTAGTGGGTAAAAAAGAACAAGATGGTGGTTACGAAGTTAATAGTGGAGGTTGCAGTTAGTAGAGTTGAATGGAGAAGTTTCCATGTAGGGGAGCCAAAAATTGGGATAAAGCGTGGTGGTTTCTCTATAATTGCTTATTTGGTGTCTGTGTGTGTGGGTGTGCATGTGTAGGAGGGGGATGATTACGTAATCTCAGTGCCCTATCATTTGATTGATTTAGTAATATTTCGTTTGGAAAATAGTTATCCTACCTCCTTTATTTTTGAGGTAGGAAACTTAGCTCCAATATCCTAATTGATGGTTGGTCAGGACAAATTTATAATTCTAATTATATCAATGCTAAAAGTTGGGTTAACTCCAAAATGTAATTGTACGGAAACTCCAAGTCTACCTTTGTTATTTCATAACTCCATTTTTCTTGAAACCAAATGCATTACGATTGGAGTTTAGATGAGAGTTAAATGCTTCAAAATTGGAGTTTGCATAAACTATACCTCGACTTAATAATAACTCCGTTTACCTAAACTTCATTGTCAAACAGGCCCTAAGTCATTATTAGTTGTTTTTAGTTGTTATAAGTGATAAAAGTTTGGAGTTCGCAATTAACTGCATGCAGCACAAAAAATGGTGTTAATTATTTTAAAAATTGCGGGTATAATAGGTTTTGAAACTGTGGGATATGGGTTGTTTGTGGATTTCATACATATTAACATGGTTTTATAAAGAGTTGTGGTTGTAGAAGTTGATCTCCTCTGCAGCTTTCTCATGTCTAATGGAAGAATAACATAGTTCTGTGGAGCGAGTAGTCACATTCCTTTGTACCTGTAACGGAATATAGTTTGAAATCAAATGGGCCAGAGCATTGGTACAGATTACTTACAAAATAAAATCAGGCTCTGTTTGCAATGTCATCGATGATTCTAATAAATGTTGACCTTTTCTTTTCTCTCGGTATTGTTCGTGCTTTTGTTTTGTTCACATAAATTCGTTGTCTTGGGAGAGCTGATAGCCATGCCCTATTCTAGTATTACCAGGGTAGCCACACTTAGTCGAACTAGGTGCCAGAATAGGCATGCCAAAACATAAACATTATTTGAATTTCCTTTCTTAGTAGACATTCTTTTAGTTCTTTTACGGTTTTACCTTTTTCGGGATCCATCTTTGTGGAAGTTAATGTGTGCCCTCTGCTTCTCTAGTGTTTTAAGTGTACTACCTGGGGCTTTACTCCAAACAAACATGCCCACATTACTGTTAGATGAATTGCGATAGAGAAAATACTCTTTTCAGAAAATGTTTTTCTTATTTTATTTAACTGTGAGTTTTTGTTATGTTGCAACTGTTCTTTTATGATTTTGATTCTATGGTCACTGTGTTTATTATTTTTTATTATGCTTATAACAGTCACCTTTTAAGGTAAAATAAGTTCAGGGTGCTAAAATCCGTGATATTTTACAAAGACTGATATTTCACCAAATCCTTTTTGAGCTTCTGTAATCTTCATATTCCTATGCGATAATCTGTCTTTTTAATTTAATATTTAGTTTTTTTCCTTCTCTCTCTTGCATTTTAATCATATCTTAAGAAGGACATGTTTACTTTTCTTCTTGATGCATTCCTTTTTTTTTTTAATCTTAGCTGGATAGAGGTAGGCATCGAGACAGGAGTAGGGATTTGACTAGTAGACAGATGATACTGTCTAGAGGGAAGGGATGGGAAGGTAACCAAAGGAAAGGCTAGTATGGCCATGAGGATGAATATGGTCATTAAATGTAGAGAGAAGAGGGAGAAAGGGGTAACTTCTCGTTTGGCTTAATGGAATTCAAATCGTTGAATTCTGAAGATGTCACAAAAATTAGAATCCTCATTGGATAAAAGGAGGAAAAGAGCGCATACTTTTTTGTTTAATTAATTTTTGGCACCGAACTTGCAAAGAAGTTAAAATGAAGTGAGACAGGCAAATTTGTTTCCCTCCAAACTTCCTTGAATTGTTTGGCAAGAAAAGTTTGCCAAGGAATTGGCTGTTTTACATATGTGGTGAATTTAAGAAGTCCTTCCTCCTAATACTGAAATGTTTTAATAAGTAGGGATAATCACACTATCTTTATCCTTCCCAAATAATACACTGAAATATTTTAATAAACAGGGATAATCTAACTATGTTATCTCTGAGGAAAAAGAAGCCCTCACAATATAGAAAATCTATCAAGACAGGGCATCTTTAATCTCTCATAATTGTGGGAGTAATTTAAAAAAGGTTTGTAGATCTGGAGGATGCAGAATATGCTGGTTTTCAGCATTTTTGGAGCTATAATTATTATAATCTGCATCCCCCAAATCTACGGAGAGATCGAAAATGCCCTAGTTTGATGGGTTTTGGAATCTGAGAGGGCTTTTTCTTCCTTCGGCAGAGATAGAGATGGTGAGATTAGAGATGGTGAGATTCTCTGTTTATCTGTATGTCATATTAGGAGATGAGACTTCTTAAATTCACCTCATATGTAAAATAAACAATTACTCAAAAAAACAGTTTTTCCAAACAACTCTTTTGGAATGAGAGGAAAATAGGCTCATCAACTTGATTGCATCTTCTTTGCAAATTCGAAGGACCAAACAAGTATGAGCTTTTTTCCCCTCATTTTATCAAATGAAAATTTCTGATTTCTTATGACATTTTCGGAATTCAATCGGAATTCAACAATTTGAATTCCATGAGCCAAACAGATCTTTAAGGTTTTGATCATCCAACACCTCAAGTTATGAGGATCAAGGAAACCTATACAATACGTAATACTTATGACAAAGTAATACACATGGTGACTCCATTTATTGTCTTACTTTCCTTATTTATCCCTAGGATTCAGTATCAAGGTATGTGAAAGGCTTGTTTAAACCAGTTAGAGAATCTTATCAACTGATGACATCACATAACATACATTACCTAGATAGTTAACATTTTTTTAGAATAAACAGAGGACATAAGCCCTCTTGTCAAATGAATCTTTCACATACTAGCTCACGACATTCACAACTTAGTTTAGAGCGCAAGTGAATAAGTTCATTTTTTATGTGATACTTGATTCCATCACAGCTTTTCTTAACATTTATTGCTATGCTTAATTTCTAAATATTTTTCATGCAAATATTCTGAAAGCTAAACCGACTTAATGGTACATAAGATAGTTTTTCTTCTGTTTCATATCCCAATCATGTCCTCTATTATGATTATTATTATTTTAGTAAATATTTGCCCAAAATCATTTATTTGAATTGGTATTTGATATTTTATTGTTTTAATTATATCTTCCTCCTTTTTAGTGAGGAGTTGGTTCTCACTTCTAATTGAATAGTTTGCTTTATCTGTTGAAAGCAAATATGAGATTGATCATTTATAGTTTGCTTGATCTATCGAAAGCAAATATGTAATTTATTATGTAGCACCACTAGGTAATCTGTTACTCCAAGAAAATTTAATAACCATCTACTCCACCTCAACCTATTTGGTTACCTATTCAGACTACAGGTGTATCTGGCAATGCTTGTGTAGCCAGCTTGAGATCGTGAGTATCATAGGGCATGATTTGTTAGTTTTGTGATCCATTCAATGAAGAAAAGGATATGGCTGTAGTTTTGAATTGTCTAAACTAGTGAAGTCTTATATTTGATTCATGAGTTTCTATCTTCCAGGCACAATCAGCATCAGTTGCAGATATTTGGCTATGGCAAGTTGGGTCATGGAAGGCAGTTGGTCGTCTGCAATGTCATAGCTTGACAGTCACACAGTTAGAATTTTCCCATGATGATTCTTTTCTGCTGGCCGTCTCAAGGGATCGTCATTTCTCAGTGTTTTCAATCCAAAAATCTGGTAATCTTCATGGTGCTACATTCATAATAATAATCAAACCTAAAATTTGTGATGAAATTGCTCTTAATGCATTATATCCACTGAGCATTTTCAACCTGAACAACCACGTGTTGTAGCACAATATAACAATATTGTTTGACTCTGAAGCAAGTTTTGAAATGAATCTGAGCAAGTTGATAGAATTTATGATTTAAGAACACAATTTAATGTCCGAACATGTTAGATTTAGCACACGAGTCTGTAGGTTATATGTTATGACGAGTGATTACGGCAATCAATCTAATTTAGCTCAGAATTTATAATTAACTTGCAAGTAATTGCCATTCATTTGATAACTACAGAATAGTTTCTTTTTCTTCTTTTTTGAACAAAGGTTTTAGCCAGTTTGAAATTGCTTATGTATGAAAGTTTAGTTGCAGATATGGAAACATTTGTAAATAGAATAGACAAACTTGGAACTTTAATCTTTAATAGAATGATGAAGATTTTCCCCAATTTCAGAGGGGTTTGCTTAATTAAATTACATATTGAAGTTTTTGAAGGTCTAATCATAATCTAATATGCAAAAACAATAATACTGGTGAATAGCATCGCCATTCTGCGCTTAACAAAATGGATGTGTTATTGAAACATCAATAAAATTTCTGGGACTGTACTTGCACCAGTAACTTGGTGTCTATCAAGCGTAACTTGTAATTATATATCATCAGTTGTTAAATTTCTTGCTTTTGAAATAAGTCAGGAATAAATAGGTCCTAAGATTCTTCTCCATATTAATCTTTAGCGATTAATCAAGGACTCTGATATTATTTTGGATAATAGGGTGACTATTTACATTTGATGGTAAAATCCTACTTTCCTGAATCCTGATGATATATCTAAGATTTTCGTGGCTTCCTTATTGTTCTGGATATAATATTAGGTGATGAAGTCAGCTATCAGTTGATTGCCAAGCACGAGGCTCATAAGAGAATAATATGGGCATGCTCATGGAACCCCTTCGGTCATCAGTTTGCAACTGGATCGAGGGACAAGACCGTCAAGTTGTGGACCATCGAAGATAATTCTTCCATCAAACAGCTTGCTGCCTTGCCTACTTTCCGGGAGAGTGTTACAGCATTATCATGGGCTGGCCGTGACCGCTCGCTCAACGCTGGCCTTCTCGCTGTTGGGATGGATAATGGCCTTATAGAACTTTGGAGCCTCTCCGGTGGCAAAGTTGAGCAATCACAATTTGACGCTGCTCTTGCTGTACGGTTTGATCCTTTCCTGTGTCATGTTTCTATGGTGCATCGGCTGGCTTGGAGAAAGCCTGCAGATTGTGATGAATCGGGGGCCCTGGAGCTTGCTTCATGCGGAGCAGATCACTGTGTTCGGGTGTTTAAAGTGCAGTGTTGAAACATCGTTCCTTTGCTGTTGTCAGAAGAAGTAACTGGACATTGATTGCAAATTGGAGATGAAGGATGTCACTGGTGAGTGGTTCACTTAGAGCCCCATAGCATGATCAGAGATGGAATGTAATTTTGTTGAAATACTCATGCTATGTATATTGTAGTTTAGCTGTAGTCATTGATTTATGAAATTTTCATGTAAAATTATATTTTCCTACCTTGCTAGGAGAAAGAGTGGTTCTCTTTATTTACACATTTGCTGAAGATTAGTTAAAATGCTTGGGTTACAATGTACAAAATTTTGATTTAGCATTCATTACCAAAATTTTGTATATTGTAGTGGGTTACTAGGTTGCTCTATGTATTTTACGTGAATCTTTATCCGACCACGAATTTTATGTGAATCCACGTCCGATGAATATGCAATTACTTTACTTAAGTTTGTTCGGCGAAAATTTTAGACCAGCATAATTTTGTACCAAAATCTTGGCCTTTAAACGGGGTATAACCCTGAACTCAGTCCTGGCACCGTAAAGGCCTGTTTTCTGTGCTAAATGCTAAATATTTTAATTACCAATTTTAATAATATTCAGTCTTTATTTTTATTCCTTTCTCCAATTAGGTTACTGAATAGTGTGATCCAACTTCCCTAACTTCATAGTTCCCTTCTAAATGCTAATCAAAATAATCAAACACTCAAGGCAGGAGCACTTTTTTTTAGAACCAATTAACGAAAGTTTGCTTTGTCCAATGCGTTTTGCTACATATTTTTAAGAATTTAGGATGCACCAAGTATCACATTGAACATGACAAAAAGCTTTATCATTATATATATATATATATATATATATATATATATATATATATATATATATGGAAATGAGCTAACAGTTCACGCAACTTACCTGAACTGCAGTTTATTTCCACTATCTCCAATATTTTTTTTAAAAAAAAATTCTTTTCGATTATGATCTCAACCCTTTAGGGTTCACTCATACCCAATTTCTTGGGTTTTAATTTTGATTTAATCATCCATCAAGTTAATACAAAATTAACGGTTTGCAATGAATAAAACATTTTGTATGCACTTGATGAGAGGGTAAATGAACTCCAAAATTTATGAAATTTAATTTGAAAGAAGTTAAAGAAGTAGAGATTGTAATTAAAGAAAAAAATTGAAGAAAAATCATTAGATCATTATGGTTTTGCCGCTAGCTCACGTAACTTTTCCTGAGCTTGGCAGCTCACCTACAGTAATCCCATATATATATATATATATATATATAGAGAGAGAGAGAGAGAGAGAAAGAGAAGGAAATGAGTTGACAGCTCATGCAAGTTATCTGAGCTGCAGTTGATTTCCACTATCTCTAATAATCTTTTTTAAAAATTTCTTTTGTATTATGATCTCAACCCCCTAGGGTTCACTCATACTCAATTTCTTAGGTTTGAGTTTTGATTTGGTACTCCATCAAGTTAACACAAAATTAACAGTTTTCAATGAAAAAAACATTTTGTATGCACTTGATGAGAGGGTAAATGAACTCCAAAATTTATGAAATTTAATCTGAAAGAAATTAAGTAGGTGTAGATAGTAATTGTTAAAAAAATTGAAAAAAAGTCATTGGATCATTGTAGTTTTGCCGCTAGCTCACGTAACTTTTCCTGAGCTGGCGGCTCACCTACAGTAATCCCATATATATATATATATATATATATATATATATATATTATATTATATTATAAAAAAAAATATGTTACATCACTCAATTAGTAAATAATAGATAATTGCCTCTCCATGGAGAATTTGTTCGTCTTTGCTGCTTTGTTTAATAGGCCCTCTTGAATTTTTTTGGAAACCTTATTTTTCTAAATATTGTTCTTCTTGAAATTAAATCATGCCACAAATAAAGAGTAAAAATAAGATTCAGAAATAAGCGTATGTGTTTCTCCTATTATCTAAAATAAAATATACATAAATGTAAAATAGAAAATGTAAAAAAGAGTAAGGTTGTGTTTGGATTGAGGGAAAATGAAGGAAAAAAAAAGGGAAAGTTGCTTTCCACTGCTTGGGTAGAGGGAAAATTAGAAAGAAAATAAAAGGAAAAGAAAGTGGGAGAAAATGTATTAGGTTTTTTTTCTTTTTTCTTTTTTTTCTCAAACCCAGGAGAAAATGAAAGAAAAGAAAAGTTGAGAGAAAAAGGAAAAGAGAGAAATTTTTTGCAGAAATTTCTTTGTAATTTTAGTGCCAAGATATTTTAACTTTTGTGAAGTTTGTATCATTTGGTTATTATATGCTTAATTATTTAAAAATTAAAAATTATATTAGTAATATGTAAATTAATATTAAAATTTTCTATAGTTTAATTAGAATTATATTTTCCTTTTAATTTTCTATTGAGCAACCAAACATAAAAAACTGTTTTGTTCTAAAATTTCCTGAAAATTTTCTTCTTCATTTTCTTTCTAACCAAACATAAAAAAGAAAACTAATTTCCATATCATTTTCTTTCCCTTCTCTTTCTCTTTTCTTTTCTTTTCTTTTCCTTCATTTTCCCTCAATCCAAACACAACCTAAATGCTCTAGGAATAATATATGTCCTCTTCATCTTGGAAGCAACTTTTTAGGTATAATTAACGAGTTCAAAATACTATCCTATCGTACTTATTCATAACTGTAAAGTCATAATGACATATTCTTTAATTTGGAAAGTGTCTCATATTCTCAATAAGAGGATGTAAAAAATAAAAAACAATAATTCTCCGTTCTCACTATAAGTTCAGACTTTGGTGTTATTACATGAGGCTTTTATATGATATTAAAATAATTCATATTCAAATCATACTTTATGCACTTTTAATTATGAAGTTTAAAAAAAAAATAGAATATCCCTACATAAAACTCAGGTTTCGGTCCAAAAAAAATGCTTAACTTGTAAAAATATGATAGAATATAAAACAATAATTTTTAATTCTCACCACAACTTTAGAGTTCTAATGTAGTTGGAGAAGTTTTTACTATGTTAGTAGAACAGACTTTAATATGGCATAAGAGTGACACATTATATTAAATTCTCCTCTAACTACACCAAATATAATCATCTAACCAGCTATATGCTTGTTTTAATATATTCTGTACTGATCATATCAACATAGAGCTTGTATATCGTTATTAACCCGATATAGGATATATTTGCTCTATCTTGTATTCTATATATCGAATTAAAATTCTAACATTAAGATCATCATTATTTTAATTTATCATGATTTCTTTAGATTTCTTAGAATAGGACGTGCTGCTGATTGATAACAATTTTTTTTTTTGATAATTTTTTATTTGGAATCTAGACATCATATTTTGATTCTGTGAAATGCATTTTGACTGTCTCATTCCATACTTTTTAAATATTTATTTAGAATTTTTCTGGAATCTTTGAATTTTGATAGGACACGAGGCATTTAATCCAAAATTCATTTTTCTCTCAATTAAAATAAACCATTCATTCCCTTGTCCTTTTCCTTTTGGCTCTTGGATGGGCAGTCGGGAGCAGCTTAGGAACTTGCAATTGGCTTGTAAGAATGAGTTTTAGAAGTGGAAGAGGGAGGTGGTGAGTCGAGAAAAAAGTTTATAGCTAGATAATTTGATAACTTTATTTTGATGTACTGTTTATAATTCCAATTGTAATTATATATTTTGGCTTGTACAAGTTGATGATCTTGCTGTTTCAAAGTGTCATCCTACTAAGATATTAAGTTTCGTTTGAAAAACTATGTACTAAAAAAATTAAATCAAATTATTTTGAATTGAATTTTTTACCAGAAGTAAATATATGAACTAAAATTTAAATACTAGATTTCATGATTTATTGATGAGAATTGGTACCTGAAATAATTTATTTACCAAAATTATTTCCCATAGATTCTGTTTTTTTCATGTCATGTAGTCTCACCATAAAAAACGATAATAATTCTCTATCCTGAACTCCACTTGAGTTGTGGTTGCATTGTTGCATTCATCCGAAAGAAAATTTTGAGACTTATATGTTTCTCTTGACAACTTTGTTGATTCTATATATTTCTATATTATTTTTTGCTCTAAAGATCTTAATCTTACATTACTCAGCAATTATTAATATATAATCATGTTTTATATCTTAATTAATTGATGGTATCATGTTAATATAATTTAGTTGATATATAAACTATGTCATGCTATCAAATTATACTTGTGTCATATTATGTGATGTTATTATTTAATATATGGCTTAATATTATAGATCAAATACACATATATGTGGTCACCATGCTAATTGTTACTTGACTCAACACCGATATACTTGTTTTCTGCAAGATACAATGCATAAACACCTATTGCTTAGTACTTCAGTTACATACTGTAACGCCCCACTTCCAGTAGTGTGGAAAGGTGGAACGTTCGGCGTCGAATGATAACTCGACGAGCCTCAAACAAAATATTACAGTCACCATTTGCAATTTAATATGAATAACATGCAGAAACTAAATGAAATTTTTCTTTATCAAAATAAAGCGATAATAATTTCCCTCAAAATAAAATTAACAAATGTCACCACAGTTAAATTATTTCAAAATATAAGAAAAGGACTGTCTTGCATAAACTTAAATAAAGTATCATCACCACTTATTACATTTTTTTTTTAAAAGAAAGCAGTTAACCAAAGAAAGTAATCACTCCTGCAGATCCACTTGTTCTTTAAAATATGCCATATCATGTCCTGTATCTGGAGGATCTACTTCTTCATAAAGGTCTGCATTTGGTCATGCATAATCAGAATCGTCAGTAAAGCGATCTCATATAAAACATGAAAGGATAGCAATGATAACTCAATGTCATAAACAGTTATGCAAATAAAAAAATGGAAGGCTCTACATGGTAATCATTATTGTGTTTATTTTTATTATTTCAATTAATGTCTTTTAATTATGGTATTTGAAAATTCAAGAAAATATGAATATAGCTGAGCTGAACGCATCCCCGTCTACCCCCGGGAAAACGGAACAGTAGTTGATCGGAGCCTATCCCGATCCTCCCAAAAATGGGAAACAGTGGCGCAGTAATTTGATCGGAGCCTATCCCGATCCTCCCACAAGTGGAAAACAGTGGCACAGTACAGTTACGTTCAACCATCTAATTCATACAAACCTAAATTTTCCCCCAAATCCCCAGTGTATATCAAGTTCGGTGTTAATTATCAATTTCAATATAATTTATGATTTCAGTAAATTTCAGTTCAGTATGTAGATCGGTGATAATAATTAGAGTTCAGTGAACAGTAACAATATCAGTGACAATATAACGTTGCGGTAATTTAATTATCTATCACCAATCTTATACAATAACAATTTGCATTTATACGGTGTCTTTTCGGGCTTTATTTCCAATATGATGTATAATAAAGTGATTTACAATATAGGAAAAATGGGGCTCACTACTAAATATGTGTACATTTAGAATTTCCTAAAGTTGACTTATCATTGCAAGGAGAAAGAGAAGCAGCAGTAGCCGAAACAGAAAAAAAAAGAAAGAAGAAGAAGTAGAATTCCTAAATGCGCACCCCATTCTATAGAGTAGAGTAAATTACAGCATAGAAGAAGTAGTGTTCACTAGTAAAATATGTGTGCATTTAGAATTCCCTAAAGTTTTCTTACAATGTTGAGGTAGTTCTAGATGCGCACCCAATACTATATAATTAAGGTGAATTACAACATAGGGAAATGATGCTCACTAGCAGAGATGTGCGTATTTAGAGCTCCCAAGAGTTTCCTGCACTACAACCAGGTATTTCTACCTGCACACCACAACCTATTTAGTAAAGTGATTTACAACATAGGGGAAATGGTGCTCACTAGTGAAATAGGTGCGCACTTAGAATTTCCTAAAAGTTGCCTGCAAGGTTGCAGGTAGTCTAAATGCGCACCACATACTAGATAGTAAAGTGGTTTACAACATAGGGAAAATGGTGCTCCCTAGTGAAATAGGTGCTCACTTAGAATTTTCTAAAAGTTGCCTGCACTGTGATCACTATAGGAATCAGAAAGAGAAACGGGAAGAAGAATAAGAAATCAACCATCAAAAAAACAAAAGAAGAAAAGAAAAAAAAAAAAAAGGAAAAGAAAAAGAGGATCCTTCAATCCAACAAGGCGGGGGCAGAGATTGATAGAGCTGAGATCGTCGACGGCCACCTGCGCTCGTCTCGGCCGAATCACCTCGCCGACCCTAACCCAAGTTTCGACCGATGAGGGCAGCAGCAGAGATCGATGGAGCCAATATCGCCGACGGCCGAGTCGCCTTGTCCATTCGCAACCGAACATAGAAAGGGGGAAAGAGGAGATGAAGAAGAAGCACATGCGCAAGTAGAAGTGGAAGTGGAACTGGAATTGGAAGCACAGGAAGATGCGGAAGCGGAAGCCGAAGAAGAAACACAGGAAGATGTGGAAGCGGAAGCCGAAGAAGCACAAGAAGATGCGGAAACGGAAGCCGAAGAAGAAGCACAGGAAGATGCGGAAGCGGAAGCCGAAGAAGAAGAAGAAGAGGAAGAAGAAGAGGCAGCAGCAGGTGCTACCTCGCCATGTCAGTTATGATGATGAGTGTTTGCTAGCAACATGAATGTCTGATTTACATAATTGCCTCCATACAAAGATTAAGGGAACAACAATAAGAAGAAGAAGCGGATAAATAAATTGCAAACCATATGAAGACAGTATCATGCAGCCAGAGGCATTTTAATGCTTCCATTGTCAAAGAGGAGGCCGTACACAATTCACCAGAAAGGAGGAGTTGAGTGCGCGTATCAAACCCTAGCTCTACTCCAATCTATAAAACCTCATAGGCATCTTTGAAATTTATCCTAATGACAATTTATTTGACTGCCTAATCAAGCAAGCTGACAATGGTGAAAATTCAAATTTTATTCTTGTCAAATATACGTTCGTCTGAAACAAATTAATATAAATATTCTAGTCAATCACGATTGTAAAATTTATAGAACTATCTTTAACAAAATCTATAGGACTATTTTCTATTTAATATTTATGCATCTAAATAAAATAGGAACTATATAAAGAACAAGCATAGCATGTTAAGTGAGTTTAAAAACTCACCTTTAATTGAGTCGCCTCCCCTTTCCCTTTTCTTTTCTGACCTGCGTTCCTCTTCCTCTTCCCGTACGTCCTGAGATTTCCAGCGTTCCAGAAGAGAAGAGAGGTGAGAACGGATTTTTAGATCCTTATTTATCTTTAGGTTAGGATATAACCTATTTGGTTGAGATCCAACAAACGAATCTTTTCGGATGAGATTGATATCCCTCCAACTGTTTAGATCTCCCTCCAACAACCCCATTATATATTTTATATTTAAATTATTATTTTTTTTCCAGATTTTTAATTTAATTCAGTTTAATTTATTTTTTTTATTTTTTATTTTTTTGAAGTGAAATGAACACAATGAAAAGTGGTCGTTACATTCTACCCTCTTAAGAAAAATTTCGTCCTCGAAATTTCTTTAAACTTAAATGATGTAGAGAGGTTATATCTTTATTCAAATAGGTGTGGATAACGCTCTCGAATGTCTTCCTTAGTATCTCCAAAACTATCCTTAAATGCTTAGTGTGATCCTCTTGGGTCTTAAAATACACCAATATGTCATCTATGAACACCACAACGAATTTATCCAAATATGAAAGAAAAATCCGATTCACTAAGTTTATAAAAATTGCAGGTGCATTCGTCACTCCGAATGGCATCGCTAAGAATTCAAAGTGCCCATATCGAATTCGGAACGTTGTTTTAGGAATGTCCGACTCCTACACTTTTACTTGGTGATATCCAGACTTAAGGTCCAACTTGGAAAATACTTTAGCACTGCCAAGTTGATCAAACAAATCATCAATTCTCGGTAGTGGATACCGATTCTTGATAGTGACCCTATTCAATCCTCTATAGTCAATGCATAATTTTTTACCTCCATCTTTCTTCCCAGTCAAAAGTATTGGTGCACCCCAAGGGGAAGTACTTGGTCTAATAAAACCTTTAGCTTCCAACTCATCTAATTGTACCTTAACTTCCTTTAGCTCTGCTGGACCCATTCGATATGGTGCTTGAGAGATTGGTGTGGCGCCAGGAAGAAGCTCGATGGCGAACTCCACTGTCCTGTCTGGTGGTAGTCCTGAGAAATCCTCGAAGATATCTAAGAACTCCAACACCACTGGGATGTCCGCCGGTATGGCACCCATTTGGATTATTACTCCCTCCTTAGGTTGAGCTCTGAATTCTGCTGGCTCCTTGGTACTGCTGCCCCCGATGAATTCGAAATCCAGGTGATTCGGTATCTTGAAGACAACGCTCCTCCTCCGACAATCAATAATTGAATGGAAGGTACTTAACCAATCCATTCCCAGTATCACATCAAATCCGTGAGTATCGATAACCAGGAAATTAGCATAAAATTTCCTTTTACAAATCACTACAGGACACATTCTACACATTTGAGTAGAATCAATACTCCCATTACCCGTACTAATTCTCCATCTAATGTTCAGGTTTTCACAAGGTATGGCATGTCGTGTCACAAATGTAGAAGAAATAAAGTAATGTGATGCTCCCGAGTCAAATAAAACGGATGCAGATACATGATATACTAGAATTATACCTGTCACCACATCAGCTGACTTCTCCGCTTGCTCCGCAGTTAGATTATATGCTTGCCCACATTCTTTATCCACTGTCATATTCTTCTTGGCCTGCTCGTAAATTTTGTTTTGAGGTGGAAGTGGTCGCCTATTCTGACTGCTGATTTGATTCTTGGGTGGTTGTTGTTGTTGGGGTGCTGGAAGACGAGGCGTTGGCCCCCTGTTGCTCCTTCGTGGGCAATCTCCGATCCTGTGTTCACTTGATCCACATGCTAGACATAAGTTGTTGGCATACCGACACTCCTTGATAGTGTGTCCTGACTTCTGGCAGTGTGTGCAAGTGACCTTCTGTTGCGAAGAAGTAACCAGCCGCTTCTCCGCACTCTTAGCTGAAGTTCCACCCAACATTTGACTGGCCGACCTCTTGGGCGCAGAAGATTGAATCCTCCTCTCCTTATTTATTACTTGCTCTACATCATGAACTGCATTAATAACCTCAGCATAGGTCTCTATTCTGGAGGTTACTAAATATTTCTGGATATCTATCCTCAATCCCTGTTGGAAGCGATGAGCACGATCTGCCTCATTTGACACCATGTACGGCGCAAATCGACTCAGACGGACAAACTCTGATGCATACTCCTCTACTGTCATCCCGGCCTGCCTCAAGTTGATGAATTGGTGCTCCATTTCCCTCCTGGCTGTTCTCAGAAAGAACCTTGCAAGGAAGCTCGTTGTGAAAGTTTCCCACGAGATTGGTTGGGATAGTCTGCTCTCCTCTGTTTGCCACCAAGCCCTTGCAATATTCGTCAATTGGATTTTGACGATATTTACTTTGTCAGCTTCAGGAATCCGAGCGGCCCTTAATAAGTCTTCCATCTGCATGAGCCACTGTTCAGCCTCCAAGGCTCCTACTGTTCCTGAGAAAGTTGCTGGATGAAGACGTCTGAAATCTGATATCCCTCCTGGACGCTGGTCCCTCGGTTCCGCCACACGATCTAGGGTTGCCATCACTCCCGCTCGAAAGGCTTCGGCCTGCTGTTGTTGCGCGTCGACCATCTTGCTAAGCAGTCCCAACATTTTATTGGCATCAATGGAGTTTGAGGTTGAACCGGAATTTCCCCCATTCCTATTAGTCTGACGGGCCATCCTTCTGAGGAACAATATAACGTAAGTATTACTTAAATAAACATAATAAAAGTAAATAGATATACGTAGAAAATCATATTTATGCATATATGTGTATAGTCGTATCGAACCTTAAATAGTTTAGTAAATTTAAACTATTATACTTATTTATTTATTTGCCGACTGTAATGATATTCAAGTTTGTTCAAATCACTTGAACAGACCTAAAGAAGCCTGGGACCTGTGGGTTATGGGCCCACCACGCTTCCTGGTATTTGGTACTTATGTATAATTTACTGGCTATATGATATATGACATTTGCTTACTTGATAACTGATAACATAAAATACTGGATATGAAATATACACATATTTGAATAATAAATTAAATGTGGGGATAACAAAGAAACTTAACCATGGAAGTATGAATGTATTGCTGGTTACGATTTAAAAGTTATATAACCAAATTTGGGACCCTATTACAAAGATTCCAGGCAAGGTACTAAGCTTGCTTTCTTTTTACTATTATTGTTTGTCATTACTGCTAGCACAATTTGCAAATGTAAAATATACCAACTTGCATAACAATGACCTTTAACTTATATCACTAGAGAGAAGAAAGATAATAATAAAAGCACGCATGCGAGCTGAGAGATACGTACTCCATGTCAACGGAGTGGAGGTTGAAGAACATTTAAAGTGCCAAAAATATAGTACCGCGATGGTTTTTGATGTGTATAAATCTTGAGTTATTTCCAACCATCCCACTCATTTTTGAATCCTGAGTAGTCTCAAAGTTTTCAATTTACTTTAATTTTTATTATGAATCAAATTTTCCCTCCATTACGAACACTGAAAGAGTACAAGTTTGACCTTAAGAAATATTAAAAGAGTGCCTTTTGACCTACCTAATTAATTACTTGACTGCAAATAAAATAAAGCCATAGTTCAAGGGCAGGAAGATTCACACTTATGCCTCTGTTAGTCTTTGATCACTAAAAAACTTTAATACTTTAAACAAGACTTCAAAGCAGATAACCTACAAGAGAAAAAAGTTAATTGTTTGCTTCCTTAACAAAAAAAAAAAAAAGGGAGAGCAAAAACCGTAGCTCCAACTAAAGTCATAGATTCTTAACTTATCTTTTAGTCATTTGGGAAAGAAAGGGAAAGAGGAACCGTTATTGTAGATGAACTTACAACTAATAATTACTAAGTGATTAGGAGTCAGACTAGAGAAATGAACCAGGGGCACATACCATTCTATGGTGAAAGATTTGCTTTTTCAAAGTCTATTCTTCTTGAAGTATTTGTCAAACTCGCTCGAGATATACTCTCAACCATCGTGTGATCTTAAACAGCAGAGCTTACGACCAATTTCCATTAGTATCGAATTCAGATTTGATCTTTGTGTTATAAGAAACAGCAAATAGCGAAAAGAATATATAACGCTCCCATATACAGAATATGGATAGCTAGAACGTTTGGCGGTGAGTAACAACTCGACTAGTCTCAATAATCAATACAAACACATTGCATAAAAAATAAGAGCAATAATAATAATTGAATAAACAAATATTTTATTTCAAAATATCATAATTTTTGTATTAAATAAAATTCAATAAAATGTAGTTATGATAATTATCTTTAAACATATGAAAGTATCTCAATCAAAACCAAGTAACGTATCATATGCACTTATTATATCTTTTAAATAAAAAATAATCTACTAAAGAGTCCAAATAATACAAAAGTAATAAGATATATAATCCACTATCTCTGCCTGTTCCTAGAAATATGCTAAATCCTGCTCTATCTCATGTGGGTTCACATCTAAATAAGAATCTATGCCTGATCATACAGATTAGGATTGTCAGTAAAACAACCAAATAAAATACAATAGAATCATATGAAAAACAATATCCCAATAACTTGTAAGATCATATGTAAATAAACCGAAATCTTATATCATTATCAACTTATATATCTTTCTATTAATCTTTTAACTGACATATTTTAGATATGGTATTTGCAAATTTAGGATTGCAAATTTAGGATAATATGAACTTAGTTAGTTTGAATATAGCTTGTCGACTTCCAAAAAAATAGTACAGTAATTTTGACCATAGCTTATTCTGATCTTTCCTAAAAGGGAAATAGTATCACAATTATATTTAGCCATAAAATCACTTAAATCCCCAGTTCCCTCCAAACCTGGTGTATATTCACTTCAGTTCAGTTAAATAATTTCAATATAGTTAGTGATTTAGTGATAATCATTAACATTCAATAATAATATAATAACAATGCGTAACAATCGAAATTAATGTACAGTGTGGTAGTTTAATAATTCTATCACCAATTACATAATATAACAATTTCAATATTTAGTTAATGTCTTAGCACCCACATCTTAATGAGCGGGTGGGGTAAAAAAGTTAGCTCATAAACATAGATTTCGCTTGGTATCATGAAATATAAATTCCTTTACAGGTAGATTAGCAGAATTAGGTAATGCTATGATTAGAAAGAAGATTAATATTTTGTGCGTACAGCAAACTAAGTGGGTAGGTAAAAAAGTTAAAGTCATAGAGATTTGGGGTTATAAACTTTACTATACGGGTAGAGATATAAATCATAATGGAGTAGGTGTAATATAAATAAGCAATTACTTGGGGATGTAGTGGAGATTAGGAGGAAGAGTGATAGAATTTTATTAGTAAAAATTATTTTAGATAGAGAAATTTTTAATATCATTAGTGCCTATGCACCACAAGTAGGACTTGATAAATCCAGTAAATATCAATTTTGGGAGGATTTAGATGAGATAGTATAAGAAATGCTCACTAGAGAAAAACTATTTATTGGTGGTGATCTCAATGGACATGTAGGAATTAGTCGTAATGGGTTTGATAGTGTACATAAAGGATTTAGTTTTGGAGAAAGAAATAAAGCAGGCAATTCAATTCTAAATTTTGGTTTGTCTTATAATTTGATTTTAGTGAATATTAGGTTTAAAAAAAGAGTTTCTCACTTGATTACTTTTAAAAGTGGATTAAATGCAAGCCAAATAGATTTCTTTTTAACTAGGAGGGTAGATAAAACCAGTTGTATCGATTGTAAGGTAGTATCAGGTGAGAGTGTAGTTACCCAATATAGACTCTTAGTTTTAGATATTCAGATTAGGAAGAGACTTCAAAAAATTAAGTATAACTTAGATCATAAAATTAAGTGGCGGCGATTAGAAGGTAATCAAAAAGTTTTTGCAAATAGAGTAGTACAAGAAACAGATTAAAAGGACCATAATGATCCTAATATAATATGAAACAAAATGGCTAGCTGTATTAAAAGGATATCTAAATATATATTTGTTGAGGCGAGGGGCGGTGCTTCACCATTTAAGGATATATCATGGTGGGATGAAGAGATAAAAAATGCTGTTAAGATCAAGAGAGACCTTTATATAAATTTGAAGAATAATAATAATGATGTAAAAAGTTTTGAGAAGTATAAACTAGTGAAGAATGAGGCTAAGAAAGTCGTTCGGGATGCAAAAAGTAAATTATATAAATAAATGTATGAGAAGTTGGATAATAAAGTGACAGAAAATGATATATATAGAATTGTTCGAATAAGAGAAAGTCTAGAGATTTATGTACTGTAAAGTGTATTAAAGATGATAATCAGACAGTTCTAGTTCGAGACGAAAAGATTAAAGAAAGATGGAAAGATTATTTTGATAGATTATATAATGGTAGTTTTACTCAAGATTTGTGAGATCTTACTATTTAATGTGAGGATATGAATCATAGATTTATGCGCAGAATCAAAGAGTTTGAAGTAAAAGAGGTTTTGAAGATGATGAAATCAAGAAAAACTGTTAGTCCAGATGAGATTCCTATAGAGCTATGGAGATACTTAGGAGGGATTGGTGTGAGGTGGCTGACAGATTTTTTTAACAAGATTTGGTAAATTAAGAAAATACCAAATGAATGGAGGAAGAGTACCCTAATACCTTTGTATAAGAAAAGGGTGATATTCAGAATTGTTCTAATTATCGGGGAATAAAACTCATGTGTCACACTATGAAGCTTTGGGAAAGGGTTATTGAATATAGATTGCGACAAACTGTTAAAATATCAGAGAACCAGTTTGGATTTATACCGGAGCGATCGACGACAGAAACTATTTATTTACTTCGTCAACTTACAAAACGATTCTGAAAGAGAAGTAGAGATTTACATATGGTATTTATTGACTTAGAGAAAACCTATGATAAGATACCACGAGAGATACTTTAGTGGACATTGATAAAAAAAGGGTTCCCATCAAGTATATCGACATAATTAAAGACATGTATGATGGAGTAGTGACTAATGTCAGAACATGTGGTGGTTTAATAAGTAATTTTTCTATCACAATTGAATTGCATTAAGAATCTGTATTGAACCCGTTCTTATTTGCTATAGTGATGGATGGGCTTACTAGAGCTATTCAAGATGAGATACATTGGTGTATACTATTTTCTAATGATATTATCTTAGTTGATGAAATAAGAGCAAGGGTAAATACCAAGGTAGAGTTATGGAGGCATACATTGGAATCTAGATGTTTTAAATTGAGTAGGTCTAAAATAGAGTATATGGAGTGTAAATTTAGTAAACGACGGACCATAAACTATAATGCTGTAAAACTGGATGGGCAAGAGATACAAATGAGCAGTCAGTTTAGCTTAGATTCTATTATTCAGAATGATGGAGAGATCGATAATGATATTAATCATAGGATACAAGCTGACTGGTTGAAATGGAGGAGGGCAACGGGAGTTTTATACGACCGTAACATTCCGTTAAGACTGAAGAGAAAATTTTATAGGACTGCTATTAGGCTAGTTTTGTTATATGGCATAGAATGTTGGGCTATAAAGAAACGTCATTCACAGAAGATAAGTGTTAGAGATGCGCATGTTCCGATGGATATGCGGCAACACTAGGAGAGATAAAGTGAGAAATGAAGATATTCGTGCTAAGACAGATGTAACTCCCATCGATGAGAAGCTGCGAGAAAACCGATTACGATGGTTTGGTCATGTGCAACGTAGGCCTACAAATGCACCAGTTCGACGAGAAAAATTTATCAATGTAGGACAAGTTAAAAGAACGAAGGGAAGACTGAAAAAAATATGGATGGATGTGATACGAAAAGATATGGATTCTAGAGGTTTAAATGAGGAGACATTACTTGATAGAAATGAATGGAGAAGAACTATCAAAGTGATCGATCCGACGTTATTCTTTTTTGATTCATATAGCCTACCCCAAATACTTGGAATGAAAGGCTTAGTTGTTGTTGTAGTCAATGTCTTAGCATATATCAATTTAATATTTCATTGAATTAGATAGCATCAGTTACTAATATATCATGTTCAATCATTAATTTTAATATTTTTGTCATTAATTTGGTCTCTTATATTTATTAAAAATCAATCGTTCACAATTAAAAATAATCATAGTAACTTATTAATTATGACTGGGGGTTTATTGTTGATAGAATCATGCCTACTGTCGACGGTGGCACTCTATAGCCACCGTCCCAATCAGAATAGAGATCTGCAATTGTAGTTGACAACAATATGCGCCGTGCCCAACGGTTAACAATAACTGTTGACAATATTTAGGCAACAACTCAGTAAGACTGTTGTATAGTGCCAATCTCTTCAATAAAAATCAAATCTTGGTTCTCATACTTTGCATTAAAATTATGATACATCAATATAACCACGATATAAATCATTATAACATATAAACTTTCTCTTTTGAACAATAACCTATAGCATTTCTCCTTTATCACAATCTTGTTACTAAAAATCATTTTTTTTATTTTTGAAACTTATGATGCAACTATAAATTGCATGAATAAGAAAATAAATAATACATAAATGAGAAAAATGGAAATGAGCTGACAGCTCACGCAAGTTACCTGAGCTGCAGTTCATTTCCACTATCTACAGTAATCTTTTTTAAAAAAATTCTTTTGGATTATGATCTCGACCCCCTAAGATTCACTCATACCCAATTTCTTGGGTTTTAGTTTTGATTTGGTCCTCCATCAAGTTAATACAAAATTAACGGTTTTCAATGAATAAAACATTTTGTATGCACTTGATGAAAAGGTAAACGAACTCCAAAATCTATAAAATTTAATCCGAAAGAAGTTAAGGAGGTAGAGATGGTAATTGTTAAAAAAAAATTAAAGAAAAATCATTGGATTATTATAGTTTTGCTGCTAGCTCACGTAATTTTTCCTTAGCTGGCGGCTCAGCTACAGTAATCCCTACATAAATATATATTTTTAACATAAATACAGTAATTTAAACCATCTCTAAACAGTAAGAATTTCGTTGACTATAAATTGTAAGATATAAACTTAAATGCATATTTTAGTAAAAAAACATATCTTCTACAACTTCAACATAAAAGTAATTATGAGAAAGCTAATATAGTAGTAATGTAATAAGCATTTTAGCAATTTTTAAGCAAGATAAACTCATCTTGCTCGGTCTAGGAGTAAATCTAGGGTTTGGTGTAGAAAATTTGTCCAAACCTCCAAAAACACTCAAAAATCTCTTATGATGAATTCCTCTACTTCTCTCTCTATTTTTTGCATCCCTTCTCATATTTTTTATATTGATTACGGATGGATTGTGGTTAGGAGAGTCTCTTTTTAAGGGACTTAGATTCCTAGTTTAATTTTATAATATTTTAGATAGAAGATCCAATAAGGATTTGAATTATTTATATTATCCTAATCTTAAATAGAATTCTATTAGGTATATAAATCAAATATAAATCAGATATAATAAATTAGATAAAGATCTAATCCATCTTTGTAATGTTCATAGAAATTTGATCCAAATAATTATTAAATTTAAAAATTTATTAAATTATTTAATATTTTATTTAGTGAGGGTAAATCCCAAAGTGTTAAAAAAAATTGTTTGTAAAAATATAAAGTTAAAAATATGTGGATAAGATAAAGGGGTGATATGCAAATAATTTTTTTAAGGGCTTATATATGTGGATGAGATAAGGAAAAAAACAAAGGAAAGAAAATGAAAATGAAAAACAAAAAAAACAAGAGGAAGATAGTATGTGGGAGAGGGAGAGTAAGAAAGTTTTTTTTTTTTGGGGGGAGGGGGGGGGGGCTCCAGCCAGATGCGTCTCGGTAGCTGCCGACAGCACGGCGACAATAACAGTGAAAACATCAAAGGGGAAAATTTGGTTTTCAATCGATTTATTAAAAAAAAAGAAAGGGGAGTAATTATACACTAGTTTACTCTCTATTTCCTATTGATTTTACTTCTAATAAATTCAATAATGAGTAGAATTTTTCTATGTCAATTGATTATGGTATCACGTTCATGAGAGAGGAATGAATTTGAAATTAATTTTGAAAAATGGAAGTATGAAGAGTAAGGAAATTAGAAATCATGAAAGCATAACATGCATACGACCTGAACCATCCATATAGCTTGTGAAATAAGTTGAGACTTGTGAAGTACACATATCCATTGCAATATAACATGTCTCCATTCACAATGAGACTTGTATATAAAACAGAGAAGAATATATTGTTTAATTCACGAAAACAAGTTATATATATTACCAATTAAGTGGATCTTATATTTAATTAAGTAAAAAAAATAAATGGTAATAAGAAATAGGTAATGGTATGTGCATGCTTTTGATTGATGTGATGAATAAGTTAGTGGGTGCTTGGTGAATGATACATTTATGCATTATATGCATTTAACATGGAGGAAGGTGGTAGATGTGGGAAGCAAGGAGATTAAACTATGTGTATATTTATATGTATATTGGAGAAAGGTTGCAGCCATAATGACCACTTGGCTGAGTGTGTCAATCGCAAAAGATAGGGGAGTAAGAGGGATTTTGCACTATAATGGTCAAAATTTGAGGCACAAATTTTTTTTTTAATGAAATATAAATATATGGTGAAGGAAGGTTACACCCGTAATAGCATACACGGTTAGGTATGTTAGGTGCAGAAGAATGGAGTAGGAGAAAATATGATATAGTTGTTTGGTATAATTTTATTCCGGAGGAAGGTCATATGGTGGGAGGAGTTGGGCTTTCGTGCATGTGTATGTTGCATCTGGCATTGTTGACATATGTGAGAAGAGTTTAACTTATATATATATATATATGCACATATAGTAATTTAATTGGTAACATACGTATGTATACCCACAGGAGAAGATGCAGAGATTTATAAAGTATAAGTTGTAAAGAGAAGTCATAAAATGCATATACATATTTCTATGTCCTTGTCGACCATGCATATGACGGTTAATTATATATGTAGAATACATGCATGCTAACGCTATCATGATTGGAGATATGGCCATTGAAAAACCAAGTATGCAAAATTGTTTATGACGTCAAGTAAGATATGTAAGTTCATAGCATGCTGACATGATTGAAATTGTATATTTAAATGACCCAGAGAGGAAATGTTGGTATGGATATATCATTGTATATATCCCTTAAAAAAATGTACCTTATCGATTCAATAATAAAGTCACGGCAATAATAAGAGGGATACTCGTAATTATATCCTATTACTCCATATATTTTGCAACCTTCGTATGCCTATTGCATTGTTTACATTTCACCTTCAATTTATTGATGTTCAAATCTTCTTTATCTATATTGATTACTATATATTACTCCATTACATTCATGTTCTTACTTTATTCACTGGGCTGTCAAGCTCATCATTGTTCTAATGTTCTAATATTTTATGTACAAATAAAGAAAATGTACGGCCACTGCCCTATTAGCACACGTGATGTATATATGTAAATTGTATGTATGTAAATGGTGGTAACCTAGTTTAGATAGAAGCCTAGAATAGAGTAGCATGGTGAGTCAAAACCTACCTCAAACTTTTGCCTGTTATTTTGTTGTGAATAATACCAACATAGTCTCGAGCTTTTATATGGTTCCATTGTTGAATTCAGATAGAATATTTCTATACATGATATATAAGTAGGCCGGTTGTGGCTGAAACTGATATTATTGTATAGACTGGCCAACGAATACAGAGGAGATGTTGCTGAAATTTTTAAGAAATTTGGATAATTATTGATTTATTAAACTGGGACTATTATAGTCTTAATTAATCTTATTTATTCTATTAATGCAACAAATAGCTAGATTAATTGGATAGCTAACTTAATTGGATATGGTGAGGGTTGCGTTTTATGAGGTCACAAGTTTAATTCTTGATCTCCACTACTTAATTAAGTTAATTAATTTAACTTACTCTTTTTAAATTTTATTTAATCATTTTCATTTTAAAGACTCTTTTGAAACACAAATCTTATTTTTCAAATCAGAAAAATCATGTAGCAAAAGTGGGTATTATCAAATAAATCTTTTTTTTTTAAAGATGTTCTCTCATTTCCGCTACTTATCTTATTTATTTATCCTATCTTTGCGAAGTCCATTCTTGAAATAGAATTTTGTTTCAATAATTTCTATATATGACTTAGCAATGGAGGAAACATGTTGTTTGGGATAGGTGTACAAAAGTCAATGTGGCACTTTGACTCCAGTAGGCACTTCCAGAAAGGAGAACTCCTAAATGAGATAGGAAAGACAAAAGAAAAGTGGTGAATCTTGACAAGTCTAAAGTTTGGTGTGATAGGCTCGTGAACTTTACTCAACAAAGACAACTCTTGAGATCACCAGGCATGAAGGAGAATAACGAGTCAATCAGGTGTCTGAAAGTTGTTAATTGAAAACAATATCTAGGACACTGTAGGAGAGCTATTTCTTGACTCCCTTTATCAAGGAGCAGGAGCCGAAAATGCCAGATTTCGTGCCCTCTAGACCAACTATTACTACTAATCATGTTTCTCAATGTGACAAAGTGTCATATCACACTAGTGGTCAGAACACCTCTTGAATCTTGGGATGATTATGTTACTTGGAAGTACATGTCATGTGGGACAAAGTGTTATTCGGGGGGGGGGGGGGGGGGGCACGTTTTGAACCAATGGGAGCCATCTCTTGAATCCATCAACTGAGACTACTTATAGCTAAGTGCTACACGAACCAAGAGGAGATGATTTTTTGAATATTTGGGAGCCACCTCTAAGATTTTTGATGTATTACGTGGTATGGGATATGTATAATAGGATTTATTTCTAATTCTTTTTCAGGTATACATGATACATGCGATGGTAGAGATTTTTTATTTAATTCTACTAATTGTGCTTATTAAACATTTGACATATATTAATCATATTTATATCCATTTACACTTGATTCACATATCACGTTTGCTTGGACACCTGACATTATACTTGCACATGGACTTCACGTGAACCTTGGACATTTTTGATGATTCGGTTACATATATTTTTATATACTACATTCCAATTTCTTTTCTTTATACTCAATTAGTCGTGTTTAATCCGCTGGACTCTCATATAGTAGGTGTTGAAATCGAGAGCACACCAGCACTAGCTTACTTCTTGGAGCAAGCAATATTCTAGTGGCAGAGCGATGGATTGTTCATCAAGAATTTCTTTTATTATAGATTTGATTACTCGTGCATTCTAGTTGCGAGATATATTTTGTTGAATAGACAACATCCTTTGTATATATCATTCATATACTTTGTTTGCATTAATGAAAGTGTCGTTATTTCTTACTCTTGTATTGTGTAGTAGATTCATTTTATTGTTATTTTCTCTAAGAAACGCCTACATTGTGAACACAATTTATTGTCTTGCGCATGCTGTTTTGATTTAATACATGTCTGTCGGTTGTACATTCCATTTTCAGTAACTGCTGTGAAGCAAGGTGTGACACTAAAACTCTATAGTTATTGTGAGAATTGAATTTTATTGTTTTATGTTTTAATAGGAGAATCAAACAATACACTATATGGCATCAGATGGCAAGACTTCAGACAAGCTATTAATTTGCATTACCAATTTCTCGAAGAAACTCTTTAGCATTATTTGTAATTGTTGATGGATAAGTGTAAACCTTTAGAAATTCTTTAAAAAAGTTAATTTATGTATATTATAAGTGTGATTTCTCTTTGGCATTGGTTAGGGGAATTCATCTCCACACCGTCTTCTTTTGTCGTTCTTTAAAAATATTCCACAAGTTAAAAGATACCACATGTTAAGTAAGAAGAAATCAACACGAACAAGTCAATAATTATAGGAAATGAAAGAACGAGCCAATTATAGCATGATTTAGTTTGCTACCATAAAATGGTGCGGATTAAGGAAAGATATAAAAAATAAATCTTTAAAAAAGAAATCTCTCGAAAAAATTAAATCGTCCAAAAGTAAAGGGTAGGAATTTAATTTTCCCATTTATAATTTTGTTTTGGTAAAGAGCAATCAAGTTACCCAAATATGCAATTTCTTAGAAAATGAGAAAAATGAAAATGAGGCGTGAAATCGGGCCGATTCCAGTAGCCTGCTATGCTCTAGTTGGACTCCTCACGACAAGTTTCCAGCCCAAAACGTTTTATGGCCGGTTCGGGCAGTCCGCTCCCCCGAACCAATCCGAACCCGATTACTTGTATTATATATACATATATAACGACATTTAGAAAACCCTAACCCTAAACTTCTTCATCTCACAGCAGCCTCTTCCTCCCTCTCCCCAATACTCCTCAGGTACCTCCTTTTATCATCGATCTCTATCATCTTCTATTAATTTTATCTATTCTTCTTGTTTTTGCTCTAGGGTTTGTGATATCATGCTTCATTTTTTTATCTTCTCATTTCAAATCAAATCAATATTGATCAACTTCTACTGATCCATACGCCTTTATTATTTTCTACTGTTTTGTTATTGTTCGAGGTTTCATTCGTAAGTCATCAAAATAATTTATCTTTATTCAATCTATTGTGTAGAGATGGCCACAGTTCCTGGTGATCTAATTTGGGAGATCGTGAAGAAAAACAATGCTTTTCTAGTTAAACAGTTTGGGAACAGCACAGCCAAGGTCCAATTCAGCAAGGAGAAGAACAATCTCTATAATCTCAACTCATTCAAGCACTCAGGTACGCAAAGTCGCAATTTTTTTTTTATTGGATTATCAAATTTGGAGATGGGTTTTGTCTGAAGTTGAATAATTTTAGGTCTGGCGAATAGGAAGACTGTGAGCATCCAGCCGGCGGGAGAGGGTCTTGCTGTTGTTGTTGCGACCTCGAAGACGAGGAAGCAGGCAAAGCCTGCCAGCATTTACCATAAGTCTCATATGAAGAAGGAGTTCCGCAGGATGGCCAGGGCAGTCGTTAACCAGGTACTGGTTTTTTTCTTGGTTGATGAAGCATGAATTATTATTCTTACATGGCTGTGAAATGGCATGAATAAGGTTCTTAGTTTACGAAGTTAGATGTTTGTCTCAAAAAGCTACCTTTATATATCATATCTCTGAGCAGTCAAGTGTCATCTTTATTATGACAGGCCCTTCTTCAGCTGTGCAACTAAAATTGGTTGCCCTAATTATATTTATATAGAATGGCAGGCTAAGGGCTGTTTCTTGGCTCGCTCTATTCAAAATTTTGAATTAAAAATAAAAATTTTTATTTTGTTAATTCAAAATTTTGAATAGGGCTGGCCAAGTTCTCATCCATACTCCCAACGTAACAACTGAAAATAACTCAGTACACCGTAGCAGTACGTTTTTTATGTTATTTTTCGTTATATTACGTTACAATACGTTAAATTACGTTATGTTACGTTATTTACTATTATTTTTTTAGTAATATTTATATTTTTGTTACTTATTATTTTAATTATTAGCGAATTACTAAAATTTTGTTACTTAATTTGGTTTGTTTGATTGCTTATGGAATTACTAACTTGCTAATTAGTGATTGTTTCCTTATTCGTTTGTTGTAGTTCCTATACGGTTGCTGAAAACTTGAAATATTATATTTGTTGATTCTATTGAATTTTTAACTGAATTGAAATCAATAATTACAAATAAGATAAATTGAGCATTTGAAAATATAAATTACAATAATGATAATAACTGGAATTGAAATAAAGAATTGTAATCTTGTTTTTTTTAGGTGATGATTGGAATTACGGTTGCGGACTTAATATAATTTATAAAGATAAATGTGAAAATTATTGTAAAATTTAATAAAAATTTATAATAGATTATGTATTGCAAAATGATTATATATTCTTTTTAGAATTTTTTAATTTATTTTTCAATTTATAAAGATTATTTTATATAGTTTTATATTTATTTTTATTAAATAAATAGTAAATTGCGTAACCTACGTTATGCGTTACGCTATATGCTACATAACCTAACAAAGGCAAAACGTTACGTTACCGTTATCGCTATTTTAAACATTGGTATGTCCCTACTAATTGGGTGATTAGATGTTGATTGTATGTTCTTTCTTACTCCTCCCTCCCTTTCTTACCTTCCCATTCTGTTGCATTTCTGTACTCATTGAAGATTCAACAACTTTGCCGTGATGAGATGCTAACATGTAAGAAGACCTATTCGTTAGATGTGGTCTTCAATGAAATTTGCTTGTTACGCTTGGCTTCTGAGCTCTGTTGTTTGTCTCTTCTCTCTAATGCTAGTTGTTTTTGTTTAAGCTTTCTGATTTTGTATAGCCAGAAAGTAGCGAAGGTTCTTCATTGTAATCATTGCTTTATTGTGATTGATAATTTAATTTAGATTGCTTTGATGTAGTATTGGGGTTTCCTTATTTGCCTACCTTTCAATTTCCATGTTATCAAGTGGTTTTGTCTAAGTTTAAGAAAACTGAGTGTGGTCCTGGTGATTTAGGGACTTACATGTAGCCTACTACTGTTATTTAGGGACCATTATTGTTGTTATTTCTTTATTGTTGTATTCGCTTTGTGTTTGCATTTTGGTCATGTACTTGAGTTCTCCGTTACTTGGTCTATAGGTGACCAAATAGGTTGTGTAGTGTTATCACTTTTTTTTTCAGTAGTTTGTGGAAGATTCAGGCAACTAAGCTGTGATGACCTGTTAACATATAAGAAGAGCTCTCCATTGGAGTGGGTCTTCAATGAAATATTCTTGTTACGCTTGGCTTCTGAGCTTTGTTGTTGCCATCTTCTGTGTACAGCTTTCTAAATTTTTCATCTCAAGCTTTCTAATTTTATGGATGTAAAGTGGGAAACTATTCTTCTTGGTACTCCATCCTTACTAGGATGTGCCAACCTATTTTTGTTGGCTAATTAACCGAAAATGAGTGCAGTTACTTTAACCTTTTAGGTTATAGTTAATTTAATTCTTCTACAATGAGCTGCTGACACTTAGAAGTTCAATTAAAAAATTATGGATCATCAGTGAAATGTCTGGCTACGCTTGGCTTCTGTGTGCTGTCTACTGCAGTGCTGGGATTTCATGTTTTACTCCATGTTCTTTATGTTAGCAAGGGCCCCTTTTTCCTTTGGAATGTGTTTCCTCTATGATGTGTGTATGTATCCTGCTTGGTCACCGACTCACACCAATAGTCTTTTGCCAATTTTTCTACTCATGGTTGGTAAACTTGTGCTGACTAGTAAAGTTGTTGCAAATAGTTGGTATGCTATAGTTGTAGCAATCATTGACTTTTAATCATGCTGTTCTTCTGGTGCACTGTGCTGAGTGTAGTTAGTTCTCAAGTTTATTACGTGTTTATTTGTCCCCTTTTTGAAAATGGAATTTATAATGTCTATTGTAATGTTCAATTACAGGTGACCGACAACTACTACAGGCCAGACTTGACGAAAGCTGCTCTTGCAAGGCTCAGTGCTGTGCACAGGAGCCTCAAGGTTGCAAAATCTGGTGCTAAGAAGAGGAACAGGCAGGCTCACAAGAACTGAGATGTTTGGTTTTGATGGGTGATGGGATGCTCTGCCCTTAGCGGCCCTTTTTTGTTTCATTAGTTTGAAAAGTTGAGGACTTGATGTTTCGTTAATGTTGGAATATACCTGTTTCAGTTTGATTTATACAATTTATGATCCTTGATTGTTTACTTTAAACTAGGAGCTGAGAAAAATCCTGCTTGTTGGTCTTGTGAGTAACATTTATTTTGTTTCAGTTTCAGCTGTATAATTTATCCGTCGTAAAAATTTTTCAAAAATTTAAATCCTTCTAGGTTTGATGTCTGCTTCTCTGGAATAAGTTTTCTCGGGGAGTAGTTTATGATTTATTTTCGTTAGATTATCATTTAACTTTATCTTTAATTGTACTGTAAGTTTCGCAAGCTTTTGTTTCTCAGTTAAAAAGCTTGTTGGTTGTTCATGGGTATCTGCGTCTTGTGAGTAACTTGTTGCATGCTAGTTGTATCAAGTTGGTCAGATCTGAAAATGACTTAATGCATGTGATTTTATTAATGAGATGCAATAATCTTATCTGGCAGTTGTCTGCATTCATTCATTTGTGCACTAGTGAAAGATTAAATGTTCACGAAAGCTAATGCTAACGTGGTACCCGGTAATTTGCTGTTTCAACATGCCCTTGAGCGTGATTCATGTTTGAGGCTAGACATGCTCATCCTTTCCCCCAATAGGGGAATTTCTAGATGGGCAATAGGGGAATTTCTAGATGGGCACAGGTGTTTTTCCTAGTGAGCTCACTTTTCTTAGTGCGCATAACCTTCCTTTTAAAATTTCTTGTTTTTTTTTCCTAGTGAGCACACCTGTATATTAATTTTACCCTCATCATCTCCATCTTTTCCTCTTCCACCGAATTTCCAAACCCATCGAATATCCAAAATGAACTCCTCTCTCCCAATCCATCTTTCTCCCCTTCTCCTTCTTCATTAAACATAAATCTCATTTCCACTCTCTCCTCCAATAACCCCAAATCTCTTATTCACGGGCGTCGCTGGACTACCTATTTCTCCTCTCCATTCCGGCCGTTTCCCCCGCTCCGACCACCCGCGTCTCGACCGATATTTCGCCACAAAGGCGGATTTAAAGGAGGGGAGAAGTTAATGTTTTTCTTGATTTGAAAGTAAAAATGAAACCCTAATTTTTTGTATTATTTTTTGCATTTTGATTTAGGAAAAAATTTAGAAATGAGTGTTGATGAGGGTAGATTTAGTTGATAGGCAAAGAGATTGGGGAAAAAAATAATTTCTTTATATTTAGTTATGGTGAAATTAAAATTTTCATTGGTTAAAATAGTTTAGATTATATTGTTGTTATCGATTAATGTTAGTTGGAATTTGTAATAGTTAAGTGCAAAATTTATATTGTGAATATTAGTTGTTTTTTTTTTTTTTGTGCTTGGATTAGATGGTTAATTTTTTATTTTTGAATCGGGAATAAATTGAAATATATATCTTGTGTGTTTATATTATGTTATTTAATGGATTTAGATAGGCAAATATAATTAGTATATTGTGATATGTGATGATTGATAATTTAAAATTTCATTGTGTAAATAAAATCGTTGGTGATTTAGAGATGGATCCGGCGCAACCATCTCGGATTCGACCAACAGCCTCGAATAGGAGGAAGAAAACGGAGATCCGTCCAGCCGTTGATCCTAACATTCCTGAAATCCGTGACGAATAAAACGGCGCAAGATGTCCCGCAGGCAAATACTGAAGATGTAATAATTGGTTTTTTAATTCTTTGTGAACTAATTAAGTATAATCAAACTTATAAATGTTTTTGCCATAATATATGCAGAGAATTCATGAAATTATAGCAATTATTGATCCATTCTTAGAGCAAGGTTAAACCACAAGAAAGAGGCGTCCGGGTTTGCTCTATAATATCCTCATCACAAACTGATGCTGACACAGTATTACAACCCGGTACGCAATCCCCCACCGAAGGTCCTAGCTCTTCAAGACACCATCAACCCACAAGAAAGCAACCCGCTCGGAAATCTCGAAAAATCTAGAATTTATTGTTTTTTTTTTTAAATGAGTCTCAAACTTAAAATGAAGTTATTAGTATGGAACAAAAATTCCTTTTAATTTGTCGTTCCCTTTAAATGCAGTTGTACTCAAAGAACATATTATATATATCAAGTTGTAGTTGCCGTTGTTTTTAAATGAGTCTCAAACTCAAAATGAAGTTGCCTTTGTTTTTTGTATTTGAAACTATGAATGATTTGTTGATATTGTGTGTTTTGATACCAATGATGCCGTTGTTGTTTGACATGCACTCTATTTTGTTTCAAGCAACATCAATTTCAGATATTAATATTATTTGATTTGATAACAAATTTACTATCTACCGGGTTGTACACAGCGTATCAGGGCATATCTGACACTGTATCAATGATTTGGGTTTATAGAACCGGATCATTTTTAGGTGATCCAGGACTAAACCCGAATTAAGAACTGCGCATTTTGGGCACACTGTCCGGGCTAACCAGTCCAGATCCAATTACTGGGTCCGGGGTTGCTAGCCCGGATCCATAGTTCTGATCTGGGCTGGCTAGCCCGGATCAGGATTAGCCAGTTCTGGCTAACCCTTATCCGGGCTAGCCAGCCCGGATAAGAAATGTGGATCCGGGCTAGTAGCCCCGGACCCAGTAATTGGATCCGGGCTGGTTAGCCCGGACAGGGGACAGGGACCCAATGATTGCTAGCATTTGCTTGTTTGATGGTCGGATAATATTGAGTTAACAGCGGCTTCTAGTTCTGACAATTCTTTTAGCACCTTTAGTGCGTGCGATATTTGTTGTTACATGTTAATTTTAATTTTTCGAGCACCTTTAATTCCTCGAGCACCTGTTTTATCCTGTTTTTAATTTTATTTTATTCTATTCTAAAGGGTCTGAAATAGAGTGGAGATTCTGGATAAGATTCTTTCGGTGTATCATGAATCTTGACCAATTAGATTTTTTTCCTCTTGTTAGTGTCCGAGAATGATTCACAAATTTCAGCATATAATATACCGTTTAAAGATATGATAGTTAAGATTGACTGCACAACAACACATTGTTATTGTTGAGTAATAAAAAATCTGAAAGATACAACTCCAGATCATACTTATTATGGAATTTGTTTTTTCCTCTTTTTCTTCTCTCCAGCTGCTCTCTCTCTGGTTTCACGCGGGAAAAAAATGAAGCAGGGATGGGAGGATGGAGAAGGAGGTGTGGAAGGGTAGTTTTGACTAAAAAACAAAATGGCAAAGTGGTAAAAAACTTGACTTTTAAAATGGGCTCACTAGGAAAAATCCTGTGCCCATCTAGAAATTTCCCCCAATAGGTATGCGCAACAAAAATTGAAACTGGCTCGTCAAGTAGTTGATTTGCTGTACTGACCAAGATTTTCATATTTGCTAGGTTGCCATTGATGGTTTAACTTTATGACAGTCGTTCTTTGTGCACATATTCTGCAAACAGACGAATTGTTGCTGAATTAATCTGCCTCTAATCCCAAGTCCATGAATGAAGGCTCCATGTTGTGCAGCACAGTCAAAGAGCTACCAATTCTATTAAAAGAGGAAGAGAAACGTATGATCAACCTCAACTCTTAAAAAGATGCTAATGCTTTGAGATCTCTAGCAGAACTCAGAATGTTGCCTTAAATTAGCGGTGCTTGCCTTTTGCTCAGTTGCAGGAAGGGCGGATCGAGTAGTCTGTGACACCTGATACTTACTAGTCCATCTCTTTGACCTTCAGGACGTTCGTCAATATACTTGAGGCAGTTGAGTGTGTTCTATCCAGCCACGAAACCTTTAGTAAGAAGGCTACTCAACATTTCATATGCTCCCATACCCACAGGGATGATAATAGACATGTCTACGGACCAAATTTTGGTCCATCTTATACAAAATTTTAAATTAGAAAAATAAAAATTTCATTTTGAATTCAAAATTTTGTATAGAGTAAGCTAAAATTTAGCTCATAAACGCATTCATTACCATCCCGGAGCCATACCACGGAGAGACTTCTGTATGCCATCTTTTTAAGCAGAAAGAGTACAAGCATCAGATTTATAATTACTCGTAGAGCAAGGTACAAGCTCAACACATGAAGAAATTTTTTTTTCTTTATTATACAATCAATAAAATTAAATATATCCAAAAACTTAGATTTGATATTTGGTAAAGCATATTCTCTGAGCGTCCATAGGACAACTACTAAAAATGGAACAACTTTTACCAGCACTCCATTGTAAATTTAATTCTTAAATTCTTTGCAGAACAGTCAAAAGATTTCGTAATAAACAGTATAAGTCTATAACATTGTGTGTATATTACAAGTTTATAACATTGTGTCATGTATTGTTTAAGAAACATGATGAAGTTGTTAACTAAAATTCAATCCAAACTAAAAATGTCATTTGTGGACTGAAGTAGGATATTAAGACATCTCCTGCCATAATTGCAATTTGGTTGTGAAACAACCAAACCATCATGTATGTTGGAAATAACAAGATAAGTGAAAACAAATGTTATGCCACTTGCATCATACTTCACCTCACGTTTCTTCCTCTTTTTTATAATCCTGTTTTGCAATTTTTTTCCAAGTTTCTTCTTGCACGGCCCAGTTACAGACTTCTCCTTTTCAGCAAAATGGTCATCATCTTTGTTTCTATCCTTCAATATTTTCCTATTATAGTTTATTTCATGTTGAAGATAAGTTTAACCATATTAGCATGGATAATTTTAACAATATTGGAAGGGGGTTGTGTTATATAATATTGAAGGTTTGAGCATAGAAAAGACGATAACATTCTCATGAAACTGTTCAACTATAATTCTTACTGTTTGGAGAGTTAGAATACAGAGCATGACCATGGTAATGAGATGAAACGTATTATGGATATACCTCCATTTGAATATCTTATCTAATAGATCTGTATACAAATGTTCATATTACTTGGCAATATATATATTTTTTAAAATCCACAAAATATGGCCAGGTGAGATTGTTAGGGGTGGCAAGTAGGCCGTACCGGGCCCGGCTTGGGCTCGGCCCGTGCCGGGCATGGATCGTCCCAATTTTGGGACGGGCCGTGCCCCAGACAGGACACGACTATCCAGAACTTGGCCCGGGATCGACCTGTCGGCACGGCCCGCCGGGCACAGCCCGTACCAGGCATGGCTCGTCCCAAAATTGGGACGGGCCGTGCCCCAGACACGGCACGGCTGTCCGGGGCTTGACCCATCGGCACGGGCTGTGCCCGCTCATTTTTTTATTAAATATTAAATTTATTATTAAGTAAGTTTAGGAAAATATTTAGCTTAATTTAATTAGATTTAACAAGAAGAAATGATAGTAAAAATAAAATTTTATTATATTAAACCTCATTACATTGATATAGTTGCTCTATAAATCTCTTTAGAAATCATACAAAACCCAAAGAGATGGGAGAGGACCTTGACCGTCACCTTTAATTTGTTCTTAGTATTTTTTTTTCGAGAGATTTATGAGTTAAAAATTACATTAAAAATTTTAAAAAAATACATGAAATTCCCAATAAATGTAGAAATTATAATTTGAAAAGAAAAATAAAAAATATTTTCATTCATCTTCTGATGAGCTCTTTACTTCTATTTCATTGTAAAAAATTCTCCATAAAGACAATAAACGGCTATATTTCAAAAAAAAAAAAAAAAAGCGCCGAGCCGTGCCCGGCTCTGCTCGGCCCGGGCATGTCGCACCCTGCCCACGACACAGGCAACCTCGGCTTGGGCACGGTTCGAGCCGGGGACCCGGGCCGTGCCGGGCACGGCAGGGCTCATTCGAGCCGTGCCGGGCCGAGCGTGCCCAACGGGCCGCCCGACCCATTTTCAATCCCTAGAGATTCTTATCTAACTTATCACCAATATCCATATTACTTGTCAGTGAGATTTGAACCTGTTTTGTTTTGATACTATATTAAAATCCATTCTAGTACACAAAACTCTAAAATTACAGTAAGGGTTGGGAGTGTCTTATATTCTAAGAGTTCAAATTTTGATGCTTATTGTTTACAACCCATTATGTCAGTTTTTATTCGTCTTTCAATAGTTATTGTATATTTTTCCTAGTCATTTCCATTAATCACCATCGAAGTCCACCGCCGGATTTTGTGTGTGTGTGTGTGTTGTGTGTTTCTGTCAGGTAAAAGTTTCCCAAGCAACTGACAAACTGCATTTAGAAAGCAACCATGGGACAAAATATAACGTGGGGTTTTTGCAGATTGCTCTTACACGAGTTACCGCAAGTTCCGCATCAACTAAATTTCTCAATTAGGTTCTATCGGTGAACAAAGACAAGGCGCAATAGTATATAATAACCTTAATACGTGCACCGTGCAGTTACCAAGTACATGTAGAAAACAATAAAAAAAAAAAAAAAGACATCCAAGTTCCTAGTCACATTGCTACTTGAGAACCAATCATGAAAAACGAAAGAGGACCTGTATATTGGAGATACTTCATGATTCTTGTCCAAGTTCTTGGTATGGAGTTGAGGTGGAAACTTCTAAGAATTATAGCAATACGATGAATATTAATTATCTAGCTTTTTTTTTTTTTTTTTGTACCAAATAGTCTCCTTCAATGATTTTAGAGCACTTTTTTAGCATATTAATAATGTTGGTTTTGTGTGTGACATTCGTTGAGTATTTAGATATGATTCAGGATTACAAAAAGTCTCAATCGAATTTGAATCAGATAACCAATACCTTAGTTGGTTTGGGATGCCAATTAAATATTATCTCTTACATGTGATATGAGAGAGATAAACAATTGTTGAGAGGGACTCATTTGTTATTATGAGAGATGAGAGACCTATGGATCTATTCTTGTAACATTTTCCCTCATAAAGAATATCTCTTTTGTTGTCGCGTGGATGTAGGTTGAATTCGATCGGCTGAATCACTCAATTCTTTGTGTTCTTCTTATGTATTTATTAGTTTCTTAGCTCGATAATCTCGATAGTGTGTTTTGTCGTGATTTAATATTTAATTGGGGGTGTTGACCCCTAATAACTGGTATCAAAGCCCAAGTTATGACTCAAGAGGGAGTGAAGCCGCTATGAAGTCCAAAGTGGGCGGATGTGATTTTCGGTCTGGTCTCCCACGGCCCTCCATGATGATACAATTAGACCAAAGTTGAGTTGAGATTGCTATGGATGGTTGGTGCTTAGGGGCCCATGGTTTCCGTAAATGATTGTGATATACTCATAATTAAGGGAGAGATTGTTAAGGAGTTTATATGCGAGTATAGTTTCATATCGGATAGAATAATAAAAGTTCATGAGTTTAAATGCAAAGTTGGGGTCTCTACCTATTAGGCCGGTGGAGACATCAAGATCAAGTACAGAGGCAAGAGGGGCGGTGGGTGGTCGCCCATATGAGCAGCTTGGGTGCGTGCCTGTGCGCAGTCGTGCATAGCAGGCGCTAAGGCAGGTGCTGGTGGCACACTAGGCCAGCGCCCGGGTGTGCCCAGAAATGAGCGGATGGCATCGGTGTGCCTCGCCGGCTGCATGGCAGCCCATGTAGTGCGGGCAACGGCAACCGACTCTTCTTGATTGGGATATAGTGTTTTGGATAAACACAAAACTTCAAATTGATTTGATGATGTGTCAAATGAATGGATGGTGTGATTTGCTATTGGTTTCAGAAAAGAAAACACCAAAACGATTGGCGGAAAATTGATGGGAGTTTGAGGTTCAGATTAACGACTGTAGTTGAACAGAGTATGGATCGAGAAATCGGTGTTTGATTAAGGTGAACTAAGAGTCAAATCCTATATTTTCAGCATTCTGAATGTAGTGATGGATACGAATTAGGAAAAATCCACAATTTAAAATAGATTTTGTTCAAATCAACAGTGATCGATGGTGACCAAGATGATCGATGTTGACCAAGATGATCGATGATCGATGGTTGGTTGATTCCATGATGATAAGGTACATTGTTGTACTTCATGGTGATGGATATGGTTACTTCATGACATGTAAAGCATATAATAATGTATAATCATCTATGTCTGTTTCTAGAAATGGTCAAGGTTTTACGAATCAAGGTAGAGTACGGTGTAGCGATCACGTTTATCTGGTATATGACATAAGTAATTGTGAATACTCAGGTAGACGTAGTGTTTCGACCAAGGTAAAGCACTTGTAGCGATTATAAGTGTTTGGTGAAAAATATGGTGTAATAATTGTGAGTGTTTAAGGAAGTACGGTTCAGTGATCATGAGTGCTCTGAGAATAGTATAGTTTAATATCATGAGTGCTTAAGTATGGAGATGATGATGATTATACAAGTAATTCCTGGTAGCTGAAGCATGGTGAATGTGTGATGGATGTCTGTGAAGTGGATGAAGAAAACAATAGAGTTTCTCCTAGATACATAGCTCATCAGATACGAGTCAAGGTGAAAATTGTTGGATTTGTATCTCACAACTGTTGAGTATCCAGATATGATCAGAATCGCAAAGATTTCGAATTGGATTTGGGTAAAATAACCAATATCATAGCTGGTTTGGAATACCAATTAGATAATGATTTGCTATCTTGATAGGGTTTGAATATTAACATTATATATATTTTTTGTATGTGATGTGAGAGAGGTGAGCAATTGATTGAGAGAAACACTTATATTATTATGAGAGATGAGAGATGTAGAAAGATAATTGTATCTCTTCTTATAACATTTTCTTTCATAATGAATATCTCTTTTGTTGTTACATGGATATATGTCGAATTTGGTTGGCCAACCATATAATTCTTTGTGTTCTTCTTATACGTTTATTATTTTCTTATCTAGAAATTCCTGATGGTGTGATCTTGTAGTGATTTGATATCTGATTGGGGATGTCAATTCCTAACAAATAATTTCTTTTCTCTTTTTTATATATACTTACTACAGATCCTGGAGACTCTTGATTCTTTACTTCTTCTAAGGTAGTCTTCTTGTAGGTTACTTCTTCTTTTACAGTTTTTACCCTAATTTATTGTTTTACTTACAAAACTTTGTCTTGAGTTCTGATAAATTTAACTAAGAGTATATGGGTAACAAATCAAGAGAAAAAAATTTGTACATTTTTTCCTCCATCTGGGTTGTCATTTTGACCCTCTTTATTTTTTTCACAAGATTACAATAAAATCATATCACCTAATTTTCAAGCTTATAAGTATTTGTTGGATTCCATCTCAATTAATTACTAATGGTACTTGGAAAGCATGATCATGTAATCTATTTCATCATTATTTGAATCTTGGGATGGCATTGAAGTGATGATGGGAAATATTGAAAAATGGGCAAAAAAATAGTTAAAAGATTCAAAACCTATACTTGTTGTTATATACTAAGCTTATACTGCAAACTAATTCATGGATAGAAAATGAAAATATGTAGTAATAGTAGAATTGGCAAACTTCATCCTTCTTATATTACTAAACATTTCTTTTATGCTAATGAAAATAGTAGTTATTGCCACTTTATTTTGATATTTATTGATGGAAAAAATGGGATAACTGATGATGAGAGGAGTTCAAAGTAAGAACGTAGACAAAGTGACCTTTTGCCATTTAATTACGTCTCTAACAGAGTTCAAAAGGCTCTAAATATCACATAGCATAATTGTATCAGGTGGCGGGAGGTTTGGTTTCGTATCAGATAGTACATATTAGACAATATATTGGGAATATGAGCTCATTTTTGGATGTTTATATCAAATATTATATACTTATAAAATATGTAATTTTGATATCTTAGAGATGGTTTAGTATCAAATGTAACTAATAAGTATGACATTACAAATATGTATAGGTATTCAAGAATATATACATATATACAAGCATAAAAGTAAAAATAAATAAGCCATAAAAATAAAAACAACTAAGCCCTTTATCTAGGGGTGAGTATCGGTCGGTTCGGTTTTGGGAGAAAAAATTCCTGCCGAAAACCGAACTGAACTAGTAGAACCGAAATCGAAACTGACCGAACTTCCAAAAAAACCGAAACCGAAACCGAATTTTTGGTTCGGTTCGGTCGGTTTTTGGTTATTTGGGTTTGAAGCTAAATATGTGATAAACACTTATATTTTATAGGAAAGATAATAATCTTTCTTTCTATTTTTTCTTTTTCTACCTATTAAAATAACAATAACATGTTTTTCATCAAAGATTTAAAAGAAAAATATATTAAAAATAAATAAAAAAGGAATAAACTACAATTGTAAAATTTTGATTTTTTTGGTCAGTTTCGGTTGGAGCTAAACCCACCGAAACCTGACCCGAAATTAATTTCGATTTTTAAACCGAAACAAACCGAAAACCGAATAAACCGAATTGAACCGATCGGTTCGGTTCTGTTTTGCTGTTCGATTCGGTTTTCTCAGTTTTCTGCTCAGCCTATCTTTATCCCAAGTATTTGGGGGTAGACTACATAAAGCAAGATGAGATTATGCCAGATAAAGCACATGGATGATGGATCATCCTTCTCCTATCATTCCTATCTATTCATTAAGGTCTTTAATATCCATATCTTTTCATATCATTTTCATCCCTATTTTCTTCGATCGTCTTTATGCTTTTTTAACTTGTTGCCATCTGTTGATAAGTTCCATTCGCTGAACTAGTGCATATGTAGATATATGTCTTATATGATGAACCTACTGTATGTGCTTTTCTGGCATCTTCTCTTCTATGTGAGTTACGCCTTTCTTAACAAAAATATCCTTATTTATCACATTAATATCTCTTCTAGTATTATCATACATTTAATAAACTATGTGCATTTTCGCTACACTCATTTTCTATACAATGATATCTCTTGATAACCTAACATTGTGTATCAAATAACAAAATTGGTCTAATAGTAATCCAATAAAACCTTCTCAAATTAATCATAATGGAATATTATGCTCACATAAAACTCGAGTTGCGGTCTTCTATTTTAACTAGTCAACATAAATCTTACTGTAGACATTACTATCAATCTCCCTATTATTTGGATAACCTAAAATAATTATTCGTTGGTATCTCTCGCCAGTTCATTACACAACACTATAATCTTGGATCCTCCTTTTACTCAATTTCCACTTCATATATTCTATTTTAGACATACTTAATATAAAACCTCGAGATTCTAACCTTTGTCTCTATAACTACAGTTTGGCATTTACTCCTACTCTCGTCAAATTGACTAGGACAATATCACCATGGTATTTTATCATGAATAAGCTCATCCACCACTAAGGCAAGCACATACCCACAAGTATAGCACAATAAAATAAATGATAGGAAGTTCACATCATTGGTTATAGAAATAATTAATCTTAAGTCACAACAACTATAGTAGTTTTAGTAGATTGATAACAATAACAGTAGTAGCAAGAGTCATAGTAATGAGAATAACAATAGCTAAACAATATAGGTAAAGAGAAGCAGAAGGAGAAAAATATTATGAAGAAGGTTTTCAGTCTGAAATAGTATTCAAACAAACTTGCAATGTATATCTGTAGCATTTTTAACTCCTAAAATATGAGAAAAATTTAGTATCTCAAGTTTTCTCAGTAGAAACTTAAAAATTGGCTATTAAACCATAGGTGAAAAATTTTGGTTTTACATAAGAACGGAATAGGCTATAAAGACCAAACCCATTTCTAAGTTAAACTTAATTGAAAAAAGTAACCATATTTGACAAAAAGACATCGGGGCTATATATCAAGCAATGTTGCAAATATAGGCCAATGTGTGCATAAAACCCAGGGTGAAATATCATTATGGGTGACATTGAAAACGATATATTAACAAGATATATCGATTATATTGTGAATATTTAGAACAATGCTAGCTACAACTGTCATCTTCCAAAGATAAGGTATAATGGAAGTTTGAATCTTTATTTTTTCAGACACTTATTAAATTGGAAAATTTACATATGTTCCTCATAATTTGTTTATAATTGTAAATTTGCATATTATACATTTATGAGAAGTTAGCTGATCATAAATATCTATCATCTGAACCTAAGCATTTATCATTTAATTTAGATTTTTATGACAAGTTTAAACTTTTTAGTTCCTTAGAAAAAAAGTTCAAACTTCTAAACGAACTCTTTTATGAGGTGGAAATTCTCTTACTTTAGAAATTGTCTTATCACCTCAAGTTTAGTCATCTTTATATATTTTTTAGAACTGAAGCCAGTTAGAATTAATTGAATGAATTGAAATATTCCAAGAAAACCTTTACTTATTGTGTATGATTACTAATAAACATTTATATCATAGTTGAACTAGTTGCCTGTTTACTATTGCGTAAGTAGTATATATATAATTCACTAGTAATTGAAAAAAAAAGAATTACAATTATAAGGTTTATGTGCATGGACTTGTTTTGGTATAATTATTCTCACTTGTTTTAATTTACGATCCTCGACATCACGTTTACCCTCGTTATCTTTCTTGTACAGGCAACAACAACAGCAATCATATCTGAATTCAGAATGTTGAACTGCAATGGGCAATATTGTGCAAGTTGGGATCATCTCTACATTTGCAAAGTCAAACTGCAGGAGGAAATGATGCACAAGTTGAAACTAGAGATTTTTTAAATAAAAAAAAATCTGAGAAAAATGAGAGTGTAACATTTCTTTCTTTAATCTTGAGATTTAATAAATAAGAAAACAACTTCCAATATGTCCTTTGTATGAATACATATCCCAAGTGGGAAATTGGCCTACTCTTGTGGTTTTATTTTTTATCTTTCTTATTTTGGCAAAGAGGATTTATATCGCTTGCCCGTCGAAGCTCAACGTCAACTGCTCTCGCTTGGGATGGCGCTTTCCGAAAAAACCCTCGCTACAGGAAAATCCCCTCATTCCTGGTCCTGTCTGAACTAGAAATCTTCCAACCATAATGTCAAAATTGTAGAACGATAAAAATAATCCGAATCTAAAATCTGAGTTCGAATCTGAGTCCGGATCCAATATCTAAGTTCGAATCCAAAATCTGAGTCCGAATCTGAGTCCGGATCTAAAATTCGAGTCCGAGTCTGAGTCCGGATCTGAAATCTGAGTTTAAATCCGAGTCCGAATCCAAAATCTGAGTCTAAATCCAAAATCCGAGTTTGAATCTGAGTCGGAATTCAGAATCCGAGCCCAAATATGAATCCTAATCCTAATACTAATAATAATAATAATAATAATAATAATAATAATAATAATAATAAATAAAATAAATAAATAATTTTTTTAAAAAAATAGGCCAGCCTCGCGCAGAAGCGAGGCTGGAATCCCATAAAATTTAAACACGAAATAAAAAAAAAAATTATTGGTGAGCCTCGGGCCCACGCGAGGCTCATCGCGTGGATGCGAGACTCTCATGAAGGCCTTGCAAAAATAAAAAAAAAATAAAAAAAATAATTTAGGTGCGAGCCTCGCACCCACACGAGACAGCCTCCCGTGGATGCGAGGCTGAGGCCAAAACAAGGAGAGGCTTCAGTGTGCACAGTAAGCAAAAAATGAAGGAGGTGCTCAATAAGCAAAAGTAAAATAAATAAAATAAATCTCTCTATTTTTCATAGGCTCCCTTCGGTTGCTCGCTCGTCCCGTTCGGTCGCCCGATTTTGCACAATAAGCTCCCGACTTCATGCACGCAATATATTTTTGTCAAATCTCCAATTATTTTCAATTTCTAATGCTATCTAAATTTTAATTAAAATCAAATTGATTTTTGGATAAATAAATTCTAAATTAAATTTATTGGAGTTTGGATAATTCTATAATTTTTTTAATCAAACTCAAATAAATTTTTGGATAAAAATTTCTAAATTAATTTTATTAGAGTTTGATAATCATACAAATTCTAATTAAATTTAATTTGAATTTAATTGATTTTGGGTGCAGAAACAGAACCTGATTTAATGAATCTGGAGAAAATCAAGTCAAGAAAAGATTTGAATATCTCATCGAGATCATAAAGAGATTTCGATTCTATCTAAAAGGAAACCGGATTTCGTTCTTATCTATAAGGAAACCGGATCTCGTTCTTATCTACAAGGAAATCTCTTCAACAACCGGAGGCCTTTAAATACCCTCCAAGAGAACTCAAAAAGGACCTTTGGTAAATCGATCTACGCGCGAGAGTCTCAAAGTCTTGCAACTAAAAAAGAGAAGATCTTTAGCTAGATCTCTCTCCCGTCCAAGCGTTCGTGCTTCCTCTAAGAATCAACAGAGAAGAAGAACGAGCTCGCCTCCAACCATCGACGTCAGATCGTCAACGGGAAAAAGACCAATCCCCATAGCTGCCTCAAATCCCACATTTTCTGTAAAAAGAGAGCGACGATCTATAATTCTTCTCTGTCTGTTTTTATTTTCTTTTCATTGTAATTCAAAAAAGAGGAATTTTTCATAATCTGTAATTTTTCTTTGTCAATGGCAATGGAAAGATCCAACTATGTTTCTACCGAAAACAGACTGGCAACCACAGTGGGAGAGATCTCCTATACTGAAGAAGAGATGGTGGTCCAATCTGATGTCCACAAGATTGGATAGACGGTCGAGATGCTGGTAATCGAAGTCGACCGGTAGAAATATGAAGATTATGTATCTTCGGACTCATCGAGTCCACGCCATAAGAGATCTGCGGGAAAAAGCACGAAAAGACTAACTCTGAATAAAAGGGGGACTTCATGATCTTGGATGAAAAGGAGGCGTTGATTCATCAACAGCCCCCTGGATCTCTGAACTATGATTCGTCAGAGCCAACTGTGTTTCTCCCAATATTCAGGGAGCTCGCTGCATATGATGCCAAAGGAGAACTTATCGCAACACAAAAACGAACCCAAATCCGCAACCGGAATCGAAGGGCGCGCTGCAGAGCAATCAAAGCTCGTTTTACATGCCAGGCTCAAAATCAGCCTAGCCTGAAGCGAGATGGATATCAGGCTCAAAATCAGCCTAGCATGAAGCGAGATGGATGCCAGACTCAAAATCAGTCTAGCATGAAGTAAGGAGGATGTCAGGCTCAAAAACAATCTTGCACCCATCAACTTGCCGAAGATCAGCCTTACATCCATCAGCTTGGCAAAGGGAAGCCTTGCACCCATCAGCTTGGCAAAGGGGAGCCTTGTACCCATGAGCTTAGCAAAAGGCAGCCTTGCACCTCTCATCGTGGCAAAGGGCAGCCTTGCACCTCTCATCCTGGCAAAGGGCAGCCTTACACCTCTCATCCTGGCAAAGGTCAGCCTAGTATCTCTCATCTTGGTAGAGGTCATCCTAGCACCTCTCATCCTGGCAAATGTCAGCCTAGTACCTCTCAGCCAAGTAAAACTCAGCCTTGCACTCATCAGCTTGGCATGAATTAAATCAGATGCCAGCCTAGCACAAATAAATTTCAAAACCAAACTAAGTCTAAGCCAGCACGCGAGGCTAGTTCAACTAAGCCAGCATGCAAGGCTAGATCAACACACCAGGCTCGTCCAGTGCGCGAGGCAAGAGTCAAGTCTCAGCCTCACACAAGAATAGTAGGATGCAAGACTACCCAGTATGGTCATGCAAGACATACCAAAATTAACTGTGAACATCGAACTAGATTTGGAGTTAGAAACATAATTTCTATGATTTCTCGGAGCCATCTGTCTGGACGAATAGACATCACTCGAGAAGTAGGCCCCATCCCCAAAAGATGGTTATATCTGCACCACAAGAAGAAACTCCAGATTTACGGAGTTATCTCACGAACAAAAGGGAAGCCACACAGTCCCATCGATCATGCTGCAGCGAAAAATTAATTACCGCAGTTTTGACTCACTGTCACTGTGAATCCCCGAGAACGTCGGTGTTCAGCCGACTGTCAGCACCAGAATCTTACATTCCAAAGAAAAGACGACTGCAGAGACGAGACTCAGACTCGGACGAAGAATTGCCCATTTTCACATCAAATATGGTGAGTAAAGGCAAGAAGCCAGTCGCAGAAGGGTATATCTCTGACATCGAGGCAAAAAAGACTTATCATCACACACGCCTCAGAACCGGTGTGACAGCTCCCAGCAATTACAAAAAATTGGCAGGGGGTCTTGATGAAGAATATGAAGAATTTAGCGATCACTCGGCCATAGCAACGCCACGATCGTATGCTTCCTCTCGATCCGGTAGGGGGACAGTTCATATGGCCGAACCATCGGCCGAGATGAGACAGAGGATTGAGGCACAAGAACGCCTCATCCAGAAGCAACAAAAAGGCATCGAAGACCTCAAAATGATGCTTGCGAAGGTCCTGGAAAACAATCAAAAGAACACAGAAGACGGTGCAGGGAGTTCTTCCTCTTTTGATAAAACTAATAAAGAGAAGGATGAAACTGAATCCAACCGTGATAAAACCAAGAAGGATGAAGTTGAATCTAACCGAGACACCGGAGAAAAAGGCAGTGAGGACGAATATTACGTTGATCCTCATGCCGAAAAAATGGAGAAGTTTCAAAACTAGATAGAAGCCTTGATGCACCGCAAAGGATTGAAAGAAATAGGGATTACGAGACCCTACCCGATAGAGTGGGAGTCCGGCCCGTTTTCAGCAAAGTATAAGCCTCTCAAGTTAGAGTCATATGATGGGAAAAGATCTCCGATCCAGGCACTAATCGAAGCCAAAGTAATCACACTAAAGTCGGAGCAGAAAAGGGTGATGGCTAACGCGGTCACTCTAACAGTTGGAACTAATAAGTTTCCTGCAGGAGTGTCTCCAGTGCCTGCTGGAAAGATGGTAATAGTTAATCACGACCCACAATATAAAGGAAAAAGGTCTCTCCCCAGTCGCCACGAAGAAAGGTGAGATTATGTGGGTACATCCGGATCTTTTGAACGATGAGCAATGGTCTTCATCCAATAAACAGAAGCCGAGCAAAGGAAAAACTTGCCATGCGATTTCTGCAATCATCGGTGATGATCACGATTAGGCAAGTATGTTAACCGACTCCGAAACGGAAGCATCGGCATTGGCCACTCATCAAGATGCGGCAGGCCCATCAGGAACTCGTTCGGGGAGGAGCTATCTCAAAGATTTCTCCAAAGTGCGGCCCAACAAACCCACCGCAGCGAATGAAGAGCCATCCTCTACACAGAAGGAGCTCCGCTTTCAGAAGGGGACAAAGAAGGATAGTGAGGCAGCTGGTGCGCTATTTAAGTTTGATGCGCTTGCCCAGCTAGCCAACATCCCGGCCCTCATAACTCTCTACGAGTTGTAGCGATTATCCAAGACAACCAGAGACGCGTTGAGGGAAGCTCTGGCTGACTTCGAAGCCTTTATGGCCCAAATCAAAGAGTCGTCTGTGAACGCTGAAGAACCTTGCCCGCACTGCAACCAAGTGAGGTTCCATGCATCACCTTCTCACCGGATGATATGCAGGTCAAAAACTTTAAACATAACAGACCCTTGGATTATACAGGATACATGGGCTCTCTTAAACTTGACCGAATTCTCATAGACCCAGGGTCTGCCTTAAGCATCATCCCAAGGCGATTGATGCAAATACTTGGGATCTCAGTCAGCCGATTGACACCCACCAACACCTCCATCTTTGGCTTTAACTCCAATGGGAGCCATCCCTTGGGGAAGATCCGACTTCGCTGCCATATTGGAAGTCTGAAGTCAGAGGCGACGTATTATGTCATTGACGCCGACACTTCTTACAACATGCTTTTAGGACGTCCTTGGATTCACTCCAACATGGTGGTGCCATCTACTCTCCACCAATGTATGAAATATTGCGATGATCAGGGCAGTCCACACGTTGATCGCCGACAAGCAGCCCTTTAAGAGGGTGGAAAACTACTTCACAGATGCCATGCTGTATAGAGATACAGCAGAGGCATCCGCGGAATCAACAAAGAATGTCAAATGGGACTATGACAACGGTAACGAAGCAGACACTGAACCCGAGCCAACAGATGAAGAAGACTGCGAGTTCGAGATAAATCCTTTTGTAATCTGTATCAATGATTTTGTTGCAACCAATGCTGCCGATGAGGCGGACGAGTGGATTATTAATGAAAACGTAGGTTTTGCTTATGTTCCTGTTGTTGCTTCAGATTTTACTCCATCTTGTACAAGTACAGAAGTGGATAACATATCCGAGTGGGAGGCTCTAGCAGCATTCCATCTGCCAATACGGTCGTCGTTTGCTAGGCAAACCAAAATTCACAATGTGGAAGGGGCTACTTTTAAGGTGTCCGCTCAATGGCCAGACCAATAGCCAATAATATTCAGGCGAGTTGAGTCACAACTCGAGCATACCATAAGTAGTGAAAGCGATGACCAAACGGTACCTCAATTTGGCCATTACAAATCAGTCTCCCATCAAATGATGAAATGCATGGGCTATGATTTCAACCAAAAACAGGAATTAAACTTCGAAAGAGGACGATGAAACCTTTTGTGTTCATTTGTCCCACGAGGAAAGAATCCCGATTACTATCATAAAACCCGCAGGGGGTTGGGATATGTTACTACTTCCGAATCCTCGGGAAGAGAGTACATAGACTTAGCCAAATCAGAAAATCCTAAAGAAATAATAGAATGGGATTCTGATGTTGGTACAAGTGTAATATTCAAGGCCCTTGCTGCGAACATGGTTTTAGTAAGCCATGAAGAACCAGATGATGCCTGGGCACAGCACATGGATATCCAATGGATATCAGATTTGAGTAGCGAGAACCGCCAACTGAAGACCAAGTAGTTCAAGTCAATATGGGAACTGAAGAAAACCCGAAACCCATCTTTTTAAGCGAGAGTCTCACCTCTCAATAGAAAGTGAATCTCGTGTCTCTCATAAGAGAGTACATTGACGTCTTCGCATGGAGCTACGAATACATGCCTGGCTTGGACCCACAGGTGGCCATGCACCGACTTAATATTAAGCCGGATGCTAAACCCGTAAAACATCAACAAAGGCATTTCAAATCCGAGTTGATGGAAGATATTGAGTCTGAAGTCAAGAAGCTGACAGACTCAGGCTTTATCCGCGAAGAGCAACATCCTGACTGGGTAGCAAATATCGTGTCGGTACTCAAGAAAAAAGGCAAGATACGGATATGCATAGACTCCGAGATCTCAACGCTACATGCCCAAAAGATGAATTCCCACTCCCCATCAAGGATGTCATGATTGATAACATGTGTGGGTTTGAGAGGATGTCTTTCATGGATGGTTTCTCAGAATACAACCAAATTAAAATGTATCCAGAAGATGAGAAACACACGACATTCAGACCACCACTCGGAATATACTGCTACACAGTGATGCCCTTCGGATTGAAGAATGCCGGCGCTACTTACCAACGGGTTATGAACGTTATCTTTCAAGAACATTTACGTAAAACCGTTGAGTGCTATGTGGATGACCTCGCTGTTAAAAGTAAGAAGAAAGAAGATCACCTGCAAGACTTGAGGGTAATGTTTGATATCACGAGGAAGCATCAACTGAAGATGAACCCACCAAGTCCTTTCTCGGAGTATCGAGCGGAAAGTTCTTGGGATTTGTTGTCACCTCGAAGGGAATCCACCTTGACCCTGATAAGGTCAAAGCGATAAAAGAAATGCAGCCACCACGGAACTTGAGGGAACTCAGGGGGTTGCAAGGCAAGCTGGCATATATCCGGCGGTTCATAACAAATCTGTCAGGAAGGTGCCAGCCATTCTCAGAATTAATGAAGAAGGGAGTCTCTTTCGTCTGGGATGAAGATTGTCAACAAGATTTTGAGGACATTAAAAATTATCTTACAAAGCCGCATGTGTTAATGACATTGTTTCAGGGAAGCCTTTTCTGATCTATGTGCGAGCGATGGACCATGCCCTAGGGGCTCTATTGGCTCAACATAATGATCAAGACTAGAAGCAGGCAATCTACTATCTGAGCCGGACAATGATTGGTGTGGAGCATCAGTACAGCCCAATTGAAAAGGAATGCCTAGCGCTAGTGTTCGCGGTCCAAAAAATGCGACACTACCTAGTCGGCCAGACGATACATGTCATTTCTCGGGTAAGCCCACTGAAATTTCTCATGACAAAGCCGAGATCATTAAATGGCCGTCTCGCCAATTAGGCGTTATTATTGTCTCCCCACGACATGCATTTCGTGCCTCAGAAAGTGACGAAAGGCCAGCCTATAGCAGACTTTCTCGTTGAGCACCCAGTTTCAGAGAACTCCAAACTCAAAGCTGACATCCTAGATGAAGCCGCGGAAGTTAATGCGATCTCGGAAGAACAAATGTGGCAAATGTTCTTTGATGGGGCAACAAGAAGAGATGCTGCCGGTGTGGGGGTCGTACTAGTATCTCCCCACAAACACGTAGTGCCTCAAGGATACTCATTAACCAGGCCCTGTACAAATAATGTCGCAGAGTACAATGCTCTTATCACTGGCCTCCAGATAGCTTGGCAATTGGGGGTAAGGTATCTCGAAGCATATGGCGATTCAAAACTTATCGTTAACCAGATGACCGGAGAATATGAGGTAAAGCATGAAGCCCTCATACCGTATCATCAAACAACGATGCGACTAGCAAACAAGTTCGAAGAATTTTATATCGACCATGTGCCAAGATACGAGAATACATACGCTGATGCCCTTGCATCACTGGCTGTGACCCTGGTGGTACCAAGCATGTCAACTAAGCATGTTACCATTGGAAGTCGCGAACTCCTACTCCAGAAGCAATCATAGAAGTAGACGAAGCGAACCAAGTTGGAATAAAGTTTGAGCCACGAGACTGGCGTTTTCCACTTGTGGACTATGCGTTGCACGACATCCTCCCTGAGGACCCTAAAGAAGCCACTTCTATAAGAAACAAGGCCACAAAATTTTATTATTAATGCTATGTTCCAGACTCTGTATCGAAAATCTCATGATGGCATCCTACTTCGTTGGTTATCAAAAAGCCAAGCTCAGGAAGTGATTAAAGAAATTCATGATGGGACCTGCAGGGCCCACCAGCCTGGACCAAAACTCTGGGACCACATTAGAAGATTAGGATACTTCTGGCCCAAGATAATCACAGATGCGGTGGCATATGCAAAGCGTTGTCATGCCTGTCAGGTCCATACTAATTTCATACACCAACCTCCAGAGTACTTGCATACATTGACTACCAGTTGGCCGTTCGAGACGTGGGGAATAGATATTATCGGGCCAATCACTCCGCCATCCTCCAAAGGTCATCATTTCATATTGGCGATAACCGACTATTTCTCTAAATGGGCAGAAGTTGTCCCCATGAGAGAAGTGAAGATAATAGATGTGGTCAAATTCATCAAACACGACGTAATTTACCGCTTCAGTGTGCCTCAACGGATCATCCACGACAATGGGTCTCAGTCAAGGCTTTGTGAAATTCTGCGACAAGTTCAGAATTCAAGATGTGGCTTCAACGCCTTATAATCCGGTAGCCAACGGATTAGCTGAAGCTTTTAACAAGACAATTGTGAAGCTTCTACAAAAGTTTATTTCTTCGAGTCGCCGCGATTGGGATAAGAAGCTAAGCGAATGTTTGTGGGCTACTGTACGACGGTGTGAACTCCAACAAATGCTACGCCCTTTTTATTGGTGTATGGTTGCGAAGCAATATTGCCATTAGAGATCCAAATCCCATCCCTGCGAGTAGTGCTGGCTACAAAAATGACGACTGAAGAAAAACATCAAAAGCGGCTCCAAGAATTAGAGGCATTGGACGAAAAACGCCTGAACGCAAAGCAACAAATCGAGTTATATCAAGCGCGCATCTCGAGGGCATTTAATAAGAAAGTCAAACGAAGAACTTTCAAAGAAGGAAACTTGGTGTTAGCTATCAAAAGACCAATGATCCTGACCCACAAGACTAAAGAAAAATTTGAACCTAAGTGGGAAGGACCTTTTGTAGTAGAAACCGTCCACTCAAATGGAGCCTATCGCCTGATCAATCAAGACGGCGACAGGATGATGATGCCTATCAATGGCAAATTCTTGAAAAAAGTACTACATCTAGCCACCTTAAAACATGGGAAGGCTAGTGAATTCATCGCCCAATGCTGTCAGAAGCAACATGAAGAGAAATTGAAAATTTCTCGCCAACCCTATCATACTGGGGGTAAGAGTATAAAACCAATTGCGCAATACCAAAAATGTAAAGTATAGTGGAGACGTTTGGCATTTAAGCCCAAACAAAACTCTCGACAACTCATCATGCTGAGGGAAAAAGTATGGCTAATCCAACGCAAACGGCTATTGGTAAAGGCAAATCAAATCCGTTCATAGCTGGGGGTTTGCTAAAAATTTCATGACAAATCTGTCACAATACTATCTTATAAGGATAAGTTATGACCCGATGCTGCAAAAGTAAAAGGGAGAGAAATTCAAATCCTCGATAACTCCTCATGCTGAGATAAAAGTATGAACCACCAAATGCTCCAAAAGTAAAGGGGAGAAGTAATGTTTGGCATCTAAGGCCAAACAGGACCTTCGATAACTCATCATGTTGAAGGGAATAGCATGACTAACCCAACGCGAACGGCGATTGGTAAAGGCATGTCAAATCTGTTGATAGCTGGGGGTTTGCTAAAAATCCCATGAACCTATCATGTTAAGATCTTATCTCTGACAGTAAAATTTGAGCAATCACAAATAATGCAATCTATGATTCCAACATGATCACCGGCTCTGTCTGTCGGCCAGGCGAGTCATCAGCTCTGTCTGTCAGCCGGACAAGCTACTTTATAACTTAAATCACCTCGATATGTTTAACAGTACGCCTCTGTCGAAACTTCTTGGTTCGTTTTCTGAACACCTCTGCCAAGACTCCATGGGTACGTTTTCTGAACACCTCTGCTCATGGTTTCTGATCGTAACACGGTCAGCCTAGTACGTTTTCTGAACACCTCTACTGAGAATCCTTCAGAATGTTTAACAGTACACCTCTGCCGAAACTCCTTGGTACATTTTCTAAATACCTCTGCCAAGATCCCACGAGTACATTCTTTGAACAGCTCTGCTCATGGTTTTCTAACCCTAACCCGGTTACCTCGGTACGTTTTCTGAACATCTCTGTCGAGACCCCATGGGTACGTTTTCTGAACGCCTCTGCCCATGGTTTTCAACCCTCATCCGGTCACAATCCAACAATTTATTGAATGGTTACCTATTATGATAAGAAAGATTGAGCAGACACCAACGCCCTTGAGGCAAGGGACAAGAGGTAGTTAAAATTCTTGACTGGTCTTATCATACTGGGGGTAGAAACAATTCAATGCCAAAAAAGGTAAAGAGAGAAGGTAACCCATTAAACATACCAAGCAGTCTTGATATGTTTAACAGGATAACTCTGTCAAAGCCTCATGAGTACGTTTTCTGAACACCTCTGGTCATGATTCTTCAATTTCAATTCGAAAGTAATCGCCGGCTCTGTCTGTCCATCAGGCGAGTCATCAGCTCTGTTTGGCAACCCAAACGAGTCTCATCACAGTCAAAATACTCAACTTGTTAAACTATCTCCATATCCTTAGCAAGTTTCATCTCTGTGAACTCATCCACCATTAAAAAATCCAAAGTATTTCAAAACTTTCAGAAGAGACAAAATTTTGAAAACTTTAGAGGGGGTCTTGTAGAACGATAAAAATAATCCGAATCCAAAATCTGAGTTCGAGTCTGAGTCTGGTTCCAATATCCAAGTTCGAATCCAAAATCTGAGTCCGAATCTGAGTCCGGATCTAAAATTCGAGTCCGAGTTTGAGTCCGGATCTGAAATTTCAGTTTAAATCCAAGTCCGAATCCAAAATCCGAGTCCAAATCCAAAATCCGAGTTTGAATCCGAGTCCAAATCCAGAATCCGAGTCCAAATATGAATCCTAATTCAAATAATAATAATAATAATAATAATAAATTAAATAAATAAATAAATAAATAAATAAATAAATTTTAAAAAAAAGGCAAGCCTCGCACCCATGCGAGGCTCAGAGGCTGGAATCCCATGAAATTTAAACACAAAAAAAAAAAAAATTGGTGAGCCTCGTACCCACGCGAGGCTCAATGCGAGGCTCTAATGAAGGCCATGCAAAAAAAAAAAAAAAAAAATTAGGTGCGAGCCTTGCACCCACGCGAGGCAGCCTCGCGTGGATGCGAGGCTGAGGCCGAAATTTTTTTTTTTTGAGGTATCAGCCTCGCACCCACGCGAGGCCAGCCTCGCGTGGATGCGAGGCTAAGGCCAAAAGAAGGAGAGGCTTAGGTGTGCGCAGTAAGCAAAAAATGAAGGGGTGCTCATTGAGCAAAAATAAAAATAAATAAATCTCTCTATTTTCATAGGCTCCGTTCGGTCGCTCGCTCGCCCCGTTCGATCGCCCGATTTTTCACAATAAGCTCCCGACTTCATGCACGCAATATATTTTTGTTAAATCTCCAATTATTTTCAATTTCTAATGCTATCTAAATTTTAATTAAAATCAAATTGATTTTTGTATAAAGAAATTCTAAATTAAATTTATTGGAGTTTGGATAATTCTACAATTTTTTTAATCAAACTCAAATAAATTTTTGGATGAAAATTTCTAAATTAATTTTATTAGAATTTGATAATCATACAAATTTGAATTAAATTCTAATTTGAGTTTAATTGATTTTGGGTGCAGAAACAGAACCTGATTCAATGAATCTGGAGAAAATCAAGTAAAGAAAAGATTTGAATATCTCATCGAGATCACAAAGAGATTTCGATTCTATCTAAAAGGAAATCGGATTTCGTTCTTATCTACAAGGAAATCGAATCTCGTTCTTATCTACAAGGAAACCTCTTCAACAACCGGAGGCTTATAAATACCCTCCAAGAGAACTCAAAAAGGACCTTTGGCAAATCGATCTACGCACGAGAGTCTTAAAGTCTTGCAATCAAAAAAGAGAAGACCTTTGGCCAGATTTCTCTCCCGTCCAAGCATTCGTGCTTCCTCTAAGAATCAACAGAGAAGAAGAACGAGCTCACCTCCAACCATCGATGGCAGATCGTCAATAAGGAAAGGACCAATCCCCATAACTAGCTCGAATCCCACATCTTCTGTAAAAAGATAGCAACGATCTATAAGTTATCTCTGTCTGTTTTTATTTTCTTTTCATTGTAATTCGAAAAAGAGGATTTTTTCATAATCTGTAATTTTTCTCTGTCAATGGCAATGGAAAGATCCAACCCTATTTCTACCGAAAACAAAAATGATGGTCTCACCCGAACCAGATAGATCAATTTGTAAATTGCTAAAGAGATGTTCATACCGCGTAAACAACCGGTGGTGTCTCCATCTATAAACGTATGCCGATGCGTTGATGGTTTCTCAGAGGCAAAAGTCGAACGTTTTCAATCAAGCTAGAAGGCTTCCTTGCTCTCTGTGCTCCCTACTCGATATACGTTATCTCAGAATGTTGAGTTCCTTTAAACACCACCACCATCAAGGGAAACTCTGACGGAGAAGTGGTAGATCATAGGGATTTTTGCTCCGTAGTGGTTCCTAGGGCAGGAGTACCACTGAGACATAGGAGTACTAGTGACTATTTTTCCGGAGCAAAATGTGGCAAAAGAAAGGAAAATCCATGGACCTACCCTATCGTCTCCACCCCGTAGAAACTATGAGATCGCCTTATGCAAGCAAATATTTGGAAGCAATGCTTTCAGCTTTTCCAATCCATTCAGCACCAAAATGCATCCCTCCAATGAGCAGATACAATCGAATCTCAACCTCAAAGTCATGAACAATCTCTTTCATTTCAATCCATGTTTAGCCCTTAGGCTTACTTCTTACTCATCACATTACAAATCCAGACTAGTCACCAGACTGGCTCTCACTCGGATACATGATAGGTTATATGAGCACACGAGCTCCATCTCAATTTTCTTCAAGGCTAACCCAAGATTACCATGCTCTTTGCCAACACTCAACAATTCTCCATCCACCAAGTTAGATTCCATTGGCATAACTTATGGTAACTCTCAGGTATACACTACAACCTTGTATCTACTAGATAGATTCAACTTGTGAACTTCCAATTGTAAAAAAAAGTGCTGAATACATCTTATATAACCATCGCAATATCACTTTTACCACATCATTAATAATTAGAAAAGGAGCACATAGTTTCTTAGATCAATGGATGCAATTCTGGTCCCTTGGTCTTGATGCCAAAAATAATAATTTTGACTCAAATCAAACTCACGTCATGGTCTAGAGCGTTGAGAGCAAGTCACTAAGATGCGGGATCATAGGCGAGTATCCTACAAGAGTTATTAGAGAGTAAAAGGAAATAAATAAATAGATATGTGCATAAGGAATTAACAAGGTTTGGCTAAAGCAGATCTTGTAAAGACCAGCTAGTTCTTTTTATTAGAATCTGAGTACAAGGTCTCTCAAAGCTTTCTATCTCTCTCAAGTTACAAGTTCTCAATTTCTACAGAAAAAATAATGTTTCCCCCTCTAAATGAAGAAGAATGATATTTATAGATATTTGCGGACACTGAAGAATTAGAGTCTAGTTGAATTTGAGTTCTTCGCTTCCTTATCGTGGATGAAATCAGCTTGAGTTGTTCCCTTATCTTGAGAGAATTATGTTATTGACAAAAGATTCTTGTGTAACAAGAGAGTTTGAGTTGTATCCCAATTATCCATATAAAGGATATCACGTGATAACTTTCCATAGTAGCTTTTCTTCTAACAACTTTCCATGTGACAGCCTTCCATTGGAGAGCCTGCATAGTAACCAAGTTGCATTTTCCGAGATTTTATTTAGAGTGTTTGATGGTGACCTAATTTCCTAAGGCAAGTTTAAGTTATTAGGGATCGAATCCCCCATCAAGATCATAGAGACGAAAAAAACAATACAAGCACAAGAAGAATACAAGAATTAACGTGATTCGGTCGACCAAGTTCAACCTACGTCCATGGGACAACAAGAGAGATTCATTATGAGGAAAAACTTATAAGAAGAGATCCAATTATCTCTCTATCTCTCTCATTTCTCATCTCATTTCTCATAAGAATGAAAGTCATCTCTCTCATCTACTGCTCACTTCTCTCGTATTACATATAAGAGATATATATAGTATTTCTATTCTAATCTCATTATAATAGCACTATTATCATTTAATTGGTGTTCCAATTCAATTATGATACCATTAGTAGATCCAAGTTCAACTGAACTGAAACTCTTTGTGATCCCTAATCACATCTGAATACTCAAAGGATGCGAGATACAAACCCAACAATCTCCATCTTGGCTCATATCCGATGAGCCATGCAACTTGGAGAAACTCCATTGTTCTTATAATCCACTTCACTAACATCACTGCAAAATCACATACTCTATCTACCAGGAACAACTTGTATACTCCATACTTACGCACTTATGATCACTAAACCATGCTTTCCTCTGAGTACTTATGATCAATAAACTGTACTCAGTTAAACACTCAAGATTACTACAACATACTCTTCACCAAGTGCTCATAATCGCTACATATACTCCACCTCGGTCAAAAACACTTGGACCACCTGAGTATTCACAATCACTCATCATACTGTGCACCACACAAAAATAATCTCTACACCATACTCCATTTTGATTCAAAAACCATGACCATCACCAGAGACATAGACGATTATATATGACTATATGCTTCATCATGTCACGAAGTAACTATATCTATCACTATGAAATAGCACGTCGTATCTCATCATCATGCAATCAACCAACCATCGACCATCGATCATCTTGATCGACATCGACCCCTCGATCATCGTCGATCATTGCTGATCTGCACAAAATCTACTCCAAACAGTGGACTTATTCCAATCTGTATCCACCACTGCATCCGAAATGGTGAAAAATATCGGATTCAACTCTTGGATCACCTTAATCGGACACCGATTTCTCGATTCATGCTCCGATCAACGCAGCCATTGACCTGGGCCTCAAATTTCCATATCCGTTTTCAGTCGCCGTCTCTATTTTTTTTGTTTTTTCTTTTCATTTTTTTTTGTTCTTGATATAGTTGCTCTTGATGCCTCCACTGATCATTCTTATTGACTTGGCATCGTTCCATCCTCCATTTTGTGAACTCAATTCCTAATTTATAACTCTGGTTCTGATACCACTTGTTAGGGATCGAATCCCCCATCGAGATTTTAGAGGCAAAGAAAACAATATAATAATATGAAGAATACAAGAACTAACGTGGTTCGGTTGACCAAGTTCGACCTATGTCCACAGGAAAAACAAGAGATATTTATTATGAGGAAATGGTTACAAGAAAAGATCCAATCACCTCTCTACCTCTCTTATCTATAATAATAATAATGAAAGTTATCTTTCTCATCCATAGTTCACCTCTCTCGCATTACATATAAGAGATACATATAGTGTCTCTATCCTAATCTCATTAGAATATCACTATAATTATCTAATTGGTATTCTAATCCAATTAGGATACCATCAACAGATCCAAGTCTAACTAAACTGAAACTCTTGTGATTCCAGATCACATCTGCATACTCAACGGATACAAAAAACAAACCCAACATAAGTGGTAACCTAATTTTTAAATGGTTGATCTCAAGGGTCTTGAGCTTTCGTCTTGTGGGTCTTCGCTTGGTGAGCTTCTTGCCTATGCGCATTCGCCATAAAGGCCATTTATTTAATCCGCCAACTTATGATTATGGCCAAATGTTACTCTTATTAAGAGAATATAATCAAGTGCTATTTGTAGATATATTCTAATCTTAATACATGTTCACCAAACGTATATTCACATTCAACAGACAAAAGCCCTTGTTTGGCTCTTTCTAATTTCTCAACCCCCCAACTGACCCTATCATCAATTAATGAATCAATGTCTCCCAACTATACTAGTTAAGTATCGAGGACTTGAATATAGAGAGATGATAATTCTGAGATATTGGTTTTTTTTGTTTGTTTTTCTTTATCAATTTATAGAAGGACGGATAATATACAGTGCTTTTAATCAAGCCCGTACAAGTGAGAGACAGACTTGACCCTAGACCCTACCACATAAGGAAAAAGAAATGCTGACCTAGAGAAAACCAACCTTATGATCGAGCCTGTTAAGCGAAAGCAGAAGTTGCGGCTTAGCCAACTGCCCTCTCTGATCAAACTATAAAGAAAGCCTTTTCTTTTGTATTAACTCCTGGCTTGGCATGAGAAATAAGCAAGAAGTAACTTCACTCTGCTCCCTTTTCAGGAAGATGAGGATTGGACGTTGTAAGGTTAATGTAAGGATGAGATGGAGTGACAGCCTCTCTCATTATAACATATAACAATGAAGACTGGTTCATTCAATTGGATAATCGATTGCTTCTCACAATAATTATTTTAATCTATTAATACACTGGTAGGGGTATTATATGCATTATGATGGTTTAATTTAAACTATCATAGTTTAAGGTTTTCATAGATTTGGACTTACAAGATTATGAAATCTTAATTAATGCACGTTAACTGTTTGGACTGAAGAATTATGAAGCGAAATATGAAGTAAGACCATGTGCACAAGAGACAAAATTATCAAACTAAAACTTTCTATTCATAATAGAAATTTCAAATACCATAATTTTAGAAGATTTCCATATTCTTTTCCCGTTCCAAACACTTATATTGAAAATGTTATGAATATTTTTTCCCCCAAATCTAGAGAAAATCATATGATATTGCGACAGATTTTGATAGATATCCGAATACAGCCTTAATGTTTTTTAGAAAAGAAGTGGGATAACTTCCCTCCGTGTTCCATTAAAACTACTTAATTGAACAAGTTCATAATACATAGGAAAGTTGCAAAAGAAATAAATACATAAGATCCACCACACTACACTGTTATATATGTTGTCCAAAAGAAAGCAATCATGATCATAGTGCCCAAACAACAGTCTGTGTGTAGCTCAGGTGTCCATATCATTCCCATCCAAAATAGGTGCGTCGTAGTCAGAATTGGGAGGGCTCCTATTGATGCTCTCTCCATCCTCTGGATCCTTGTTGATGTCACCGTCGGAGTAAGTACCTGTCCAATCGTAAACATCAGTAACAATAATGGAATGACATACCTCAACAGAGTATAATGCATATCTGAAAATTCTATTGTACGCTATCTCCAAATATTCCAACAAATCGCTGCCATCAAACGATGTGTGTTGGCGAGGTCGCATGTGTTAGTGTGGATTAACTCCCAGATGTTCTCCGTATTCAGTGTGGGTGTGATTTGAGCTGAGGCGGACCATACTGAACGGGTAAAACTACAGAGCAACGTAGCGTGTCTGACAGATAGAATTTTGTTCAAATGCAACGAATAATTAGGTTATGCACTACAATTTCTCTCGCACAACCATTTCATTCGATACCTTGAAAGTCCAATATTGAGCAAGCAAGCCATCGAAGAGATAGAAAGGATGAGAAAAGCGATTGATCGGGCTTGGTGAGGCTCGTCATCGAATCGCAGTGTCCTCATAGTCAGCCCTTTACTCTGTTTGCAGTTTAAGTTCAGGTTTTGTAAGATATTAATTTTAAGTATAACAATGGACATAAGATAACATTGTAGGAAAATTTCCCCCACTCGTCTTGTGTCCCATCATATGGAAATCTTCGTTCTTTAATATTTATTCATATCCAAAATCATGGAAAATATTGGAATAATTTGTTGATCTATCGAAATATTTTAAAAAAAAAAGATATATTAAATTAAACAATTGTTGTACTTAATTTTAAATAGAACAATCTATTAATTTGTACGAATGTGATCCATCTAATTTTTTAAAAAGCGTAAGGGGTTCTTTCTTTTTAGTCATTATATATGAATAGATATAAGAATACTCGGCTCTTATATCACTGAAACTATGCAAATAAATTGGGTAAAGAGTAAATAGTTTTAGACTCCATCGTGTGCTTGCCCACCTGATCTGTCACCCTATCTATCGGTCTCTTAAAATTAGACTTTACTCTTTAAAATCTTTATATTTTGATTTTAATTTTTCAAATCTTTCAAGTTATTCATTTTAATCCCGCTGGGTAATTTTGTGACTCAAATTTCCCGTTATACCCCTGAAAGAGAGGAAATATCAATTATTTCCCTCACTTTCCTCCTCCTCCTCTCTTCCTCTTCTTATTAGGTTCCCCTCTTCTTTGGATATAGGATTAGAGAAAAAAAAAAAAAAGTAGAGAGAGATTAACTGGGAGGAAAGAAAAAGAGAGAGAGGAGAAAAATGAAAAGAGGAACCCAATAAGAAGAGAAAAAAAGGAAGAAGATGGAAGGGAGGAAAATAACTGTTATTTCCCTCTCTTCCAAGGATATAATGTAAAATTCATGTCAAAAATTATTCAGGGAGACTAAAGTGGACTAACTTAAATGATTTGGGAGACTAAAATATATTAAAAAAAAGATTTCATAGACTAAAGTCTATTTTTTAAATATTTAAGAGACCAATATGTAAAAACCCCTTAAAAATAAAAATGAGTGTTTAGCTTGATATTCTGGAATCCAAATTGCACTTCGAGTAGGGAAAAAAAGTATGAAATAAATTCATATGTTATGTAATTTCAAAAGGAGAGGTAGGACACGAATTTGGGGGAGTCATTTAGAGATTCCACATAGACATATCCTCCGATTTCGGCATCTTTCAAAGTTTAATATCCAAAAAGACAAGTCATGACGATCATAGCAATATCTAGATAAATAACGCTCAATAGAATATTTAGCTATCAAAATTAGCTAGAGAAAGTATATGAAGTATAAATTTAGTAAAAACAAAATGCGAGACTATAGTGTTGTCACATTAGACGAGAGGGAGATATAAATAAGCAATCAATTTAGATATTTGGATTATATTATTCAAAAGAATTGAAAAATCGATAGTGATGTCAATCATAAAATCTAAACTAACTGGTTGAAATGAAGGAGCACAACGGACGTTTTTTATAATCATAATATTCTGTTAAAACTAAAGAGAAAATTTTATAGGACTACTATTGGATCAGTTTTCTTATTTAACATTCTTGTAAAGAGATATCATTCAAAGAATATAAGTATAACAAAGATGTGCATACTTCTTGAATGTATGGTAGTAGCAGAAGAAATATACTAAGAAATGAGGATATGCTAAGCTAGGCCTAGCTTACATTGAATAGAAAATACGAGAGAATTGCCTACGATAGTTTAGTTATATGCAACATAGAACTATAGGTATAATAGTTGGAGGGGTGAAACTTATCAACGTAGGATAAGTTAAAAGAGCAAATAGCCGAACATCGAAAATATGAATCGAAAATATGAATCGAGGTGATATGAAAAGATACGTATGTTAAAGTACTTAAATGAAGACATGCTCAATAGAAATGAGTGAAGAAAGAACATCCATGTGTTTGATCTGGCATGATTTCTATAAATTCATATCATGTACTTGGGATAAAAGGTCTTAACTGTTGTTGGTGTAAAATATTTAGCTATCGATTTACTTTCCACATTAATCTGCCATTTTGTGTTTTTTTAACCTACGTTATTGGTTTCATCAACCTCGCACGCACAACCAAAGCTTTTTATTGTAAAAGCCGCGGAGGCGAATGCGGTTGAGACTTTAAATTACAATGAAGCCGGCAATGTTGAAGCAGTCAATGTCGTGCCTTAATCAACTTCCAATCCATTTCCAATGCCTACATGTCGCATTATAACTGGCTGAAACGTCCAGCCCACAGACTTGACACCGCAAGATCCCGCGTCTATGAACCAAGGAAGCTTCCCCAAAGAGTATAATAATATTTCCCACCCCAACATAAAGCCAAGCCCACCCTCAACTCCTATTTCAATTCACTTTCATCTGCATTCTTGGCAGATCCACACACACAATGTATCCACCCAAACAGGATGAGTATTACCCGACGGCGCCTCCCGCGGCAGCGATGGGTGTTCCGGTGGGCGGACCTAGCCAGTACTACCCGCCGCAGGCCCCCGCTCCCTTTCAGATGCAATCGCAGGCGCCCGTTGAATGGTCCACCGGGCTCTGCGATTGCGGGGAAGATTGTGGCAATTGTAAGCGGCTCATGATCATCTCTCCTTGTGCAATAGTTTCCTTTTCCCCAAATATTTTACGATACTCTCTAATTATTCCACAGGTTGCATGTCTTGCTGCTGCCCGTGCGTTACATTCGGGCGCGTCGCAGAGGTCGTGGACAGGGGGTCTACCTGTAAGTCAATCGATCTTCTAATATGCAAGTAAAAGCAACTGAAAGTTTTCTTGATGAGGATGAAAAATTAAGTTAGATACAATTGTGGCCAAAAAAGAACAAGGATGAGAATACTGTTACAATATCGATAACCTGCTTCATCAAATATCTGAAGAATGTGTTCTCAACTTGATGCAGCATGCGGAACAAGTGGAGCACTGTATGCACTGCTGGAGTGGTTTACATGCTGCCACTGGATCTACTCGTGCATGTATCGAACAAAGATGAGAGCCCAGTACAACTTGAAGGAAAGCCCATGCAACGACTGCTGCGTGCATTTCTGCTGCGAACCCTGCGCCCTGTGCCAAGAGTACAGAGAGCTCAAGAACAGAGGATTTGACATGCGCATGGGTAATAGTTTGTTCTAAGCAATATTCTATCCCTTAATTCAAGAAACAACTATGACAACCTTTCAGCACAAAGTAGAAATGGTCAAATAAATTAATACAGCTGCTATGAAAAAAGAAACTTTTGGAGCAGTGAGGGGTTCCAATAGTGGCTTGTACAAATTTGAGAGAAATCTCAAGTTGCATCTTCATGGAACATTATTACCCAATTTGTGTAATATGTAATTGCTGAGATGTGCTTCTTTGATTTTATTTTTTCCAGGGTGGCATGCTAACATGGAGAGGCGAGCAATGGGGACGACCACAGCTCCAGTCTTCCAAGGCAGCATGATGCGTTGAACTTTGTTGGAGCCATCTGAAGAGAGCTTATTTATCGCAATATATGTGTTGATTTGTGTTTTCCAGCTCATCAAAGCCATCTACAATAAATTTTCCAAATTATGTAATTTATGTGTGCCTGATCATTTTTGTCTCTCCTTTTCCCTAATACATTGCTTATTTACTAAATTCTTTTTTTTTTTTTAAATAAGAAGGTAATTTCTTTTTGTCAATCCTAAAGTTGTGATGTGGCCACCTTACCTCCAGTTGGTCTTTGGGTGGTTAACCAACAATTAATGCCCGTTAATCAATTTAAAATTTTCTCATGGCACAAGTCAATGTTAAAAAAAATTGATGAAATTTGGAGATAGAAGCTGACATCAAGCTTTCAATTTCATAACAAGCTCATTGTTCGAAGGAACATATGATGAAGAGTGCTATGATTGGTGAGGTGGTAACTTGTCCAAATCAAATTGTAGGGCTCGTATAATCATTTGTATTCGAGTTAAAAGTCATATTAAATAAGATGGTACTCAAGAAACTTCATATTATAAGAAACTTTGCTGTTAGATTAATTTTTGTAATTAATCTATAATTTGGGGCCACACATGTAAACAATTAAACTGTGTGTGCTATCATTTAATTAAACCAAGTCTAAATTTTGTGGTCTAATTAATAATTGATTAATTAGCTTAAAGGATATAATAGTCATGAGATTATTGTGTACATACCATTAGATAATTATTACTTCTATGAGGGGCAGAAGGGTAATTATGGTAAAAATTGTAACTGCCCTAGCAGTTTATAATTAGGGTTATGGTCTCCATTCTATTATGACGTATTCTGATTTCTCAAAATCCTTTTAGAGAGAATTCTAAGGAAGGATATGGCGGTTAGAATTGGAAGACCATAACGCAATGGTTCTCTTCCCGCAAGATTTCTACATCAATGGATTCAAGTATGCTTCCCCTTTTAATTTTGTACTCATGGTATTAATCAGGAGATTCAAGAATATACAAAATTATTTTTTTTATTTCGGATTTATCAATTGGTAAATTATTTCTATTACAGATTACAACAATTGGTATCAGAGCCTACTCCTTGATTAATTCCTTGAGCAATCAATTGAATTTAAAGTTTTGTACTGTTCATATAATAAAAAAAAAAGTTACTGTACAGAATTCAGATTTTACTGTTCAAATAAAATTTTTTTTTTACTGTACAGAATTCGAATTTTACTGTTCATTAAAATTTTTTTTTTAACTGTACATAATTCAGATTTTACTGTTCATTATAAAATTTTTTTTTTTTGCTGTACAGAATTCGGATTTTACAATTCATAAAAAAAATTAATTGCAAATTTATGACATTAATATTTAAATTATTGATCTAGCACTTTAAATAGGCTAATTAAAGCGAGAAATCACCAAAGTGATATCTCTCGTGTAGATTAGTTTGTTCGGAGTATTAGATATTTGTGTGTATGTGATTCATGCGGATATTGACTGGCCCAAAGGAAAGTTAATATTTGGCCGAATTACACGCACACCAGTGGTGATAAATATGTGATAATTATAAATGTAACCTAATGTGAATAATAAACCAATTCAAAGATAGGTTTTTTATTTGACATAACTTATCATCAATATTTGATCATTACAATAAGAGTACCACTTACAGTTAATATTACTATCCAAAGACTTGATATTAATGTTATGCTAGGTATCTTGAAATGTCATAATTTGCTTTTTAAATTTAAAGATTAAGTGTTTAATTGCTTGTTTTATGTGAGCATAATGGTTTATTCGATTTATTTTATTTTTGTTCTCTATTCAGCTTTTATGTCTGCTACTTCTGTATCTGCCAACATGAGCAATGTCCCTATGTTAAATGGAACTAATTTTAAGGACTGAAAAGAGAATATGATGATTCTCTTGGGCTGCATAGATCTAGACTTAGCCTTGAGAATGCCCAAACCCAATGAACTCAATGAGGAAAGTACTCAGCAGGATGAGCTTTATTGGGATAAGTGGGAGCGTTCAAATAGGCTAAGCCTTATGATCATCAAGCGCGGCATTCCAGAAGCTTTTAGGGGTGCAGTAACTGATGAGATTACCAATGCCAGTGAGTTCCTTGCAGAAATTCAGAAACGTTTTGCTAAAAACGATAAGGCTGAAACAAGCACGCTTTTAGCAAGCTTGATTTCAATGAAGTATAAAGGCAAGGGTAATGTTCGGGAGTACATTATGGAGATGTCTCATCTTGCTTCAAAACTTAAGGCTCTGAAACTCGAGTTATCTGATGATTTACTCGTACATCTGGTTCTCATCTCTCTTCCTGCACAGTTTAACCAGTTTAAGGTTAATTATAACTGTCAAAAGGAGAAATGGACTCTTAATGAGCTCATTTTATTTTGTATGCAAGAGGAAGAGAGATTGAAGTAAGAAAGGACCGAAAGTGCTCACCTAGCTAGCACTTCCAAGGATAAGGGTAAACGAAAGAATAAGGATAATAAGGTTGCTGTTTCTAAAGGTCCAGAACAAAAGAAACAGAAAGCTGAGGCAACAAGTTTCTTCTGTGGCAAGCCTGGACACACTAAGAAGGAATGTATCAAGTATGCTGCTTGGCGTGTTAAGAAAGGTATGTTTCTTATTTTAGTATGTTCTCAAGTTAATTTAGCTTCAGTACCTAGAAACACATGGTGGTTAGATTCTGGTGCTACTACTCACATTTGTGTTTCTATGCAGGGTTGCCTGAGTTACCGAAAGCCAAGTGATGCAGAAAAGTGCATCTATGTCGGAGATGGCCAGTCGGTAGAAGTAGAGGCAATAGGGCACTTTAGATTATTATTGAAAACTGGTTATTTTTTGGATTTAATAGATACTTTTATTGTACCGTCTTTTAGACGGAATTTAATTTCAGTTTCTGTTTTGGACAAATCAGGTTATTGTTGTTCATTTAGAAACAATAAATTTACGTTATCTATTAATTCAAATATTGTTGGAACCGGTTTATTTAATATTTATGATAATCTATATTTGTTGGAAACTATTTTGTTATATAATGAAACCTTGCATGTGGAGTCACAAGATACAAAGCGTAAATTGAATCAAGATAATTCGGCCTCATTGTGGCACAAACGCCTAGGTCACATCTCTAAATCAAGAGTTGAGCGACTTGTGTCCGATGGGATTTTGGAATCACTTGACTTTTCGGATTTTGATATTTGTGTCGAGTGTATTAAAGAAAAACAGACCAAAACAAAGAAATTAGGCGCCAATAGAATTACAGACGTCTTAGAATTAATTCATACGGATATCTGTGGACCATTCTCTAGGCATCTTGGAATGGTCAACAATACTTTATAACATTTATAGACGATTATTCAAGATATGGCTACCTATTTCTTATACATGAGAAATCACAGTCATTGGACGTGTTCAAAACATTTAAAGCAGAAGTTGAGTTACAACTCAACAAAAGAATAAAGAGCGTCAGATCTGACCATGGTGGTGAAAACTATGGCAGATATGACGGATCAGGTGAACAACGTCTAGGACCGTTTGCTAAATACCTAGAGGAATGTGGGATCGTCCCTCAATACACCATGCCAGGATCACCTAGCATGAATGGTGTAGCAGAAAGACGAAACCGAACTCTTAAAGATATGGTAAGAAGTATGATTAGTCATTCTACTTTACCAGAAAAACTCTGGGGTGAAACAATCAAAACGGCAACTTATATCCTGAATCGGGTACCAACTAAAGCGGCTGCTAAAACGCCTTATGAGCTTTGGACGGGTCGAAAGTCCAGTCTAAAGTATTTTCATATTTGGGGATGTCCAGCTGAACCGAGACCTTATAAGGCTCATGAAAAGAAATTGGACTCTAAAACAGTTAGCAACTACTTTATTGGCTATGCGGAGCGATCAAGAGGTTTTAAATTTTATGATCCTGCTATTGGATCAATTTTTGAGACGGGAACTGCAACATTTTTTAGGATGTTGAGTTTTGGGGGAGAAATCATGCTAGAAATATTGTCTTTAAGGAGAAAAAAGGATCTGCTGTTGCTTTTGACAATGTACAGGTTTCAATACCTATTATTGATCAAGAAGTAAATTTGGATCCTCAACCAATAGACAATATTGTTCAACCCTTAAATCCAAATGATGAAATTACTCCTGAAGAACAAACTCAACAACCTCAAGATAATATGCCATTAAGGCGATCCACTAGAAAGAGGAGAAGTGCAATTCCGGATGATTATACCGTATATCTTCAAGAACATGAGGAAGAAAGTGGAATGATGGAAGATGATCCAATCAACTTCCATCAAGTTATGAAAAGTTTCAACTCTCAGAAATGGTTTGAAGCCATGAATGAAAAGTACAAATCAATGCAAGACAATAAAGTTTGGAAACTTGTCCCATTACCAGCTGGTGCGAAACCCATTTGTTGTAAATGGATATCTAAAACCAAACGGGATTCAAATGTTAATGTGGAAAAGTATAAAGCACGTCTTGTAGCTAAAGGCTTTACTCAAAAGGAAGGAATTGACTTCAAAGAGACCTTCTCTCTAGTTTCTACGAAGGACTCCTTCAGGATAATCATGGCACTAGTTGCACATTATGACCTTGAGTTACATCAGATGGATATTAAGACAGCATTTCTCAATGGCGATATTGACGAAACAATTTATATGGTACAACCAGAAAACTTTGTGTAGGAAGACTCAAAGAATATGGTTTGTAAATTAACTAAATCCATTTATGGGCTCAAGCAAGCTTCTCGTCAGTGGTACTTCAAGTTTCATCAAATCATTGTCTCGTATGGTTTTGAGGCAAATCTTATGGATGAATGTGTGTATCACAAATTCAGTGGGAGTAAGTATATTTTCTTGGTTTTATATGTCGATGACATATTGCTAGCCACAAATGATATAAGGATATTGTACGACACCAAGATTTTTTTTTGTCAAAACATTTTGAGATGAAAGATCTTGGTGACGCATCCTTTATTTTAGGAATCCAGATACACCGAGATCGTTCTAGGGGTGTTCTAGGATTGTCACAAAGGAACTATATTGATAAAGTCCTCCAAAGGTATGGCATGCAAAATAGCAAACAAGGTGATACCTCTGTCGCTAAAGGAGACAAATTCAATCTCAGTCAATGCCCTAAAAATAATTTAGAAATTCAAGAAATGCTTAAGATTCCTTACGCTTCGGCTGTAGGGAGTCTAATGTATGCTCAGGTATATACGCGTCCGGATATTGCGTACATTGTTGGCATGTTAGGCAGATATCTAAGTAACCTCGGAATGGATCATTGGAAAGCAGCCAAGTGGGTTATGAGATATTTACAGAGAACAAAAGAGTACATACTTACATATAGGTGATCAGATCAGTTAGAGATCATTGGGTACTCTGACTCCGATTTTGCTGGATGCCAAGACAGCAGAAGATCCACATCAGGCTATATTTATCTATTGGCTAGTGGAGCAATTTCTTGGAGGTCTGCGAAACAGACACTCATAGCTTCATCCACCATAGCAGCAGAGTTTGTAGCATGTGTTCGCAGCAAAATTTCGTTGCCTTCCTTCCATTCAATTAGCTTAAATTACAACGAAAGTGAATAAGAAAAAGAAAGAACAAACGAGAGGATTTTATATCTCAATCGCTCTCTTACAATATGATCTGGGATCTGTGTGGCTATGGGATCTGTCAAGCAGCTCCTTTGGACGATCTGACGTCGAACTCTTCTCTTGAAGATGGCGGCCGACTGTAGATGATTTTCTCTGGTCTTGATTCGTTCAAGTCTCTATGCGTAACTCAAACTGCTCAAAAACTCCAGAAAAAGATCTCAGATGCCAAAACAAAGACCCCTAGGGTTTCCCTAAGAGGGTATTTATAGCCTTAGGATCATATGAGAGTTTCTATCTAAATAGAATTTGTTCTCATCAAGCATTCCAATCAAATATCTTAGTTTTGATTTAAATCTCTTGAATTAGAGTTTTGATCGGACTTAATTTGGGTATTTGGATAAACCCAAATCATAATCTCAATCAATTTGAGATTCTGGTTATCTGCTCATGCGGAGATAATCTCGCCAAAATGCGGAGCTAAAGAACCAGAGCGCGGAGTTATTGAATAGCTTTGCATTTTTCTCAAACGCGAGGCTAATATAGCCAAACGCGGAGCTACTGAGTTAGCTCCGCGTTCTGTTGTGGAAAACTCTATTTACTTAGAAATTTTCACTACCAACAGAACCCCCTCCAAAGTTTTCAAAATGATTTGGAACTTAGCAAATTTTGAAATACTTTGGATTTTCAAACAGAAAATGCGGAGTTAAAATACCAAGTTTATCTCACGTTTTGTTATTACGCGAAGTTAAGTAGCTTCGCTTTTCAGTGAGTAATTGCTCATTAACTGTTCAGTAATTACTTAGTAATTGCTCAGTAATTACTCCGAACCTTGCGCCGAATACCAAGAGGCGGGTTCTCTCTTTTAAATAGAGTCTTTAACTCTTTTTTCCTCACTTCATTCAAAGAATCCAGAAATCTGGAGCTCTGGCGACCGGGCGACTCATGCGAACGAGCGGTCATTTGATCAGACTTCGTTCGATTTTCCATAGATTTTCATCATTAGGATGTAATCTAAGAAGATTACGGTGTTGCACGCCTCCTCACCATCGGCGGCAGTCATTAGCAGCGGCGGCAGCGGCCGAGGGAGCGGATACAGCAGTGAACCAGCTCATACCGCGCCCATTGGAGGTAAAAATCTCAACTTTCGGACTCCTTAGAACAATTTTGGAGTGTTTTGGCTCAGTTTTAACCGACCAAACATTTTTGTACCGGCGAGATTGCTGTTTTCCGGCCATAAGGCTTGGAGGAGAAGGAGAAGACGGAGGAGACCTCTGGTCTTCTTCTACGCGAAGCTATCGCGTCATCCTCACGTTTGAAACGCGGGGCTATTTTGACTAGCAGTCGCGTTTCAATGCGAGACTATTTTGACTAGCAGTCGCGTTTCAATGCGAGTCTATTTTGACCAGCAGTCGCATTTCACTGCGATGGTATTTTGACTAGCAATTGCGTTTCAACGCGAGGCTATTTTGACTAGCAATCGCGTTTCAACGCGAGGCTATTTTGACTAGCAGTCGCATTTCAACGCGAGCCTATTTTGACTAGCAGTCGCGTTTCAACGCAAGGCTATGAATTTTAGCTTCGCGAGTGAAACGTGAGGCTTTCTCCTTAGCTGCGCACGGAGTTATTTTTAGCTCCGCGTTTTTATCCTTAGAAGATTTTTCGAGTTTTCTCTAACTATTGATTCTTCTTTTGCAGTGGGGTATTCGGACCAGATCCTTTTTGAAGAGGAGTGTATGTGGCTCTTCCGATCTTCGTCAGCAAAAGTAACTCTAAGGAAGCCAGAAGCATATGCTTTACAACATAGTTGTAGGTTTCAAGCTCTAGCTCCAAAAGGCAAACTTTTGAAAGAGTTACAAGAACTCTGCGGCAGCTTATTAAGTTTTCTTGATGACCATTTCTGTTAGATGACAATCTCTGTTGCTTTCCAAAGCGATAGAGATGATCATCTAAGGGTTTGTAGCATGTCGAATTCAACTTGTGCATCTTTATTAGGATTCTTGTAGCAGTATCTTCAGATAATCCACTAAGAACTTTAAACAGATCATACTTGATATTTGCAGAGGAGATCTTTTGCATGTGAACCAGAGAATTTCAACACTCCATGGAGGAGACTCGTTGTCTGGTTATTGATGAGTCGATGAATAGGTTGAAGCTTTTTGGGAGAGCTTTAACTCTCTCTTCTTCTGTAATCTTTTGCTTCATGAATAAAGATAATTCTTTTTCTCTTTATCTGTTGGCTTCAAGAATTTTGCTTGCTCAACAAATAGATGGTTCATAGTTTTGGTAAAACAATCCAAGGCTCATTTGCGTAATTTAGACTGTTAGTACCTGAAATGATCGGATAGGGATCATTTAACTTAGACAAAGGCGTTTAATTGCACATGCCTTAGTTTAATGGAGGCAGTTCCAGGCTCTTATGCGTAACTTGAACTGCACATGTCAAGATCATCAGATTTCGGCAGAGGCTCTTGATCACGCTTGCCAAGTCCAAGATTCATAGAAACGCGTAGCTAAAATACCAAGTTAGCTTCGCGTTTTGCATAGTTGCGCGGAACTAATAGCTTCGCGTTTCCCATCACCACGCGAAGCTAGAGGAACTGATCAGTTATCGCTCCGATTCTCGCGCCGATTACCAAGAGGTGGTTTTCTTCATTTAAATGGAGTCTCTTCTTTTTCTTCCTTACTTCATTCGAAGGATTTTCAAGAGATTAGAGCTCCAGAACTCCGGCGATCCAGGCAACTCAGGCAACCGAGCGATTTTCGACCCGATTTCCGTCGATTTTCTTCAAGATCTCGCAAGCAATGGCACCCAAGACCCGTGCTTCTTCACGCGCAGCCTCGCCATAGGCGACTGGCGCAAGCAGCGGTGGCAGCGGTCGTGGCAGCGGCGAGCCAGTCCACGCCTCGCCTATCGGAGGTAAGAACCTCACTTTTGGGGCTTTTTAGAACATTTTTAAAGTGATTTGGCTCGGTTTTAACCGGCCAATCATTTTTACCGGCGAGATCGTTGTACTCCAGCCGAATGGCTTGGAGAAGAAGGAAAAGATCTCTGATCTTCCTCCACACGAAGCTATCGTGTTATCTCTGTGTTTTTAAATGCGAAGTTATTTTTGCTGTCTGTTGCATTCTTTACGCGAGGTTACAATTTAACTTTGCGTTTATTCTCGCGGAGTTATCAACTTAACTTCGGGTGGAGTTATCCTTAGCTCCGCGTTTTCATACTTAGACAATTTTTCTGATTTTGTAAGAATCTTTTTCTGATTCTTTGATTCTCATCTTGCAGTTGGCTACTTAGTGGATGCACTCTCCCAAGGACATCAGTTCGGCCATGGCGGGGGTGCAGACTCAGTCACCCAGTTTCGCTTCACCACTGTTCTTGCTGCCTACAAGCCAGGTTTGAGAGAGCGCAGGGAAAAGCTGATCAGATATAGCCCTGCTACCGCACGGAAAATCATAACGGATGCTCCCTTTGAAGCTATGAACCGGGAAGTGTTAGAGAAACCAGCGTTCCTTTTGGAGATGCAATGGGGCAATCAGACCAGATCCTCTTTGAAGAGGAGTGTATGTGGTTTTACCAATCTGGTGATTTGCTAATGTTTCTTCCCAGCATGGAGCGTAGCTACCCTCTAGTCTATCTTCAAAGGCTAGCCATGCACCGTGAATTGGAGTGGGGGCTGAGCCAAGAATATGATTGTGTCCCTACGGGAAAATTGGGCACACATGGGGCTTACCAAGATGGTCCCACAAGATGTATTACTGGGTTGCTTTCTGGGAGAATCACTAAGGAGCACCCAGTAGGAGAGGTCCCAATTCGCGCACGAACTTTCCTAAGCGAGTTCATGGCGCAAGGAGGTCAATACCCAGCTAATGATTTCAGGATGCCTGGCTGGGTCTACTCTTCTGGCAATATGTGGTGGGCCCGCCTTGTCCAATACATGCTAGATTCTTATGAACCAGTTCTGAGAGAAATTGGCTTATACAAAACTATCAGAAATGTTCAATTCGGGATTCCTCAGAGTGCCTATCACTTTTTCGGTCTCCTGGAGATGTACAATCCTGAGACTGACACTTTCTTTACACCAGTGAGTGAGCTGGGACTTGCTCTCCACAAGATGTTTGAAGTGTCCGGGTTGTCAATGGGCAAAGTCCCGTATGAAGAGTATATCCCCACCACCAAAGAGCTGAATATGCTGAAGGTGAAGGACGAGCGCATCTACACCACTTACTGGGAGATAATGTGTCATTACTGCATATGTGCCGACATGGCATGTGTGCGTAATCAGGGTATTGGTCACAAGAAATGGGCCGATTACCTTTTTGCCAACTTAAACTCCAAAGATAGTTCGGCAATAGTTCATAGCTATGCCCCTGTTGATGTCAAGGAGATCGATCGCTGTATTGCTAAGACTCGTGTTATATTTTATACAGTTGAATCCAACGAAGGCGGATTCAACCCTGGCACTGTCTTCAAGAGTTTCCACTACCAAGCTCAGTTCCAAATATCCAATAGAGGTCTCATTGCCGGGTTCTTGATGCTATGGTTAAAGAGATGCGTCGTGCCGTCTTTGCCGAAGGAGGCAATTGCAATGAACGTGGTATATCCCGCAGTTCTTCTTGCATACGGCCGACCCTTCATACTTCTTCCCGCGATGGTGTGCAACCTACAGAGAGGACTACGAGAGCTCTGTAATGGTTTTATTTCTGCCGACAAGGGAAAAGGTCAAGGAAAAGGCAAGTCAAAGGAAAATGCCAAGGCAAAGGCTCCAAACCTCAGGGTGGAGATGTCTTACACTTATCTGATGGCATGGCTCGTCATGCACTGCCCCTCTTTAATGAGTGCGGCCGATCACCCCTCTACTGACAAGCCTTTCCTTGTGGAGCTATATGAATGCTCTACATGGAAAAGTCATTATATGTCGCAAATCCGGAAGACGCTTCGCCATCATCAAAATTACGAGATCTTCCGATATTTCCTAGATTTTCCTGGTGGGGAATACAGGTCGAAGTTCAAGGATATTTTGGGAGCGGACAATTTTACCGTCTTATCTTCAGGAGCGTTCTGGTGGCTCCCTAATATTGTTCGCAGCGGAATTTCTTCGTCTTCCTTCCATTGAATAAACTCGAATTACAACGAAAGTGAACAAGGAAAAAGAAAGAATAAACGAGAGGATTTTATATCTCAATCGCTCTCTTTTACAATGTAAACGTGGGATCTGTGTGGCGATGAGATCTGTCAAGCAGCTCCTTTGGACGATCTGCCGTCGAACTCTTCTCTCTTGAAGATGACGGCCGACTGTAGAATAGATCTTCTTTGGTCTTGATTTGTTCAAGACTCTATGCGTAACTCGAACTTCTCAAAAACCTTTAGATGCCGAAAGAAAAGACCTCTTAAAGATTGATGATCATCTATGGATTGATCTATTATTAATTGATGATTAAAGTCTCCTCAAAGAGGGTATTTATAGACTTTAGTGATTATGAGAGTTTCCATAGGAATAGGAATAAAGATTTCCATAGGAATAGGAATCAAGATTTTTGTATTCATCAAGGATACTAATCCAATATTTAATATTGATTTAAATCTCTTGATTTGGAATTCTGATTGGACTCAATTTGGGTATTGGATAAGCCAAAATCTCAATCACAATCAATTTAGGATTCTGATTGGACTCAATTTGGATATTGGATAAGTCCAAATCTTAATCACAACCAATTTGGAATTCTAATGAAATCTGTTCACGCGGAGTAAACGCGGAGTTATGGATTAGCTCCGCGTTTTGCTCAAACGCGAGGCTAAAATAGCCAAACGCGAAGCTACGGAGTTAGCTCCGCATTCTGTATGGAAAATTCCTTTTTACTTAGAAATTTTTACTGTCAACAGAACCCCCTCCAAAGTTTTCAAAATGGCTTAGAACTTAGCAAATTTTGAAATACTTTGGATCTTCAATTTGGTGATCAGATTAAGATCAAGAAATTCGGCAGAGATGCCTAATTGCACATGCTTGAAACTTTGATGGAGGCGGGTCAAGACTCTCATGCGTAATTTGAACTACACACCCTAAGATGATTGGGTCATGATCATCAATTTTGGCAGAGGCGCCTAATTGCACATGCCTAGTCCAAGTGCTCTCACGCATAACTTGAATGGGGATGAGACTAATCCAAATCATACTGTCAGAGATAAGAGTTTAGCATGACAGGTCCACGGGATTTTTAGCAAACCCCCAGCTATCAACGGATTTGATTAGCCTTTACCAACTATGTTCGCCGCAAAAGTTCCTTTGCTTCCTACCATCGAATAAATCTTAGATTACAATAGAAGTGAACAAGATATATAAAGAGAACAAACGAGAGGATTTTATAGTTCAATCTCTCTCTTTTACAATGTAAACATGGGATCAGTGGCGATGGGATCTATAGTAGTTCCTTTGGACGATTGGTACGTTGAAATCTTCTCTTTTGAAGATATCGGCCGACTGTAGACAATCTTCTTGGTCTTTACTCTTCATGAATCCAAGGCTCTGTGTAACTTGAATTCTCTAAGAGGAAGATGATCACAAAAGGCTTCAAGGCTCTCTCGCGTACTTGAATTGCCAAAGGATCACCAAGAAGACTTCTGATCTCTGGTTTTGATTTGTTCAAGGCTCTCACGCGTAACTCGAACTTCACCAAAACTTCAAAAAGATCCTCTAGGGTTTCACCAATAAGATATTTATAGCCCCAGGAAGATTTGAGAGAGTTTCTATCTGAATAGAATTTGCTCTCATCAAGGATTCCAATCAAATATTTAATATTGATTTAAATCTCTTGATTTAGAATTCTGATTGGATTTGATTTGGTATTTGGATAAGCCCAAATCATAATCTCAATCAATTTAAGATTCTGGTTATCTGCTCACGAGGAGCTTTAATCGCATCAAAACGCGGCGCTAAATAACTAGTGCGCGGAGCTAACGCGGAGCTATCGAACATCTCCGCGTTTTACTCAACGCGAGGCTAAAAATAGCCAAACGCGGAGCTATGGATTAGCTCCGCGTTCTGTTGTGGAAAACTTCTTTTTTATTTCAGAAATTTTCACTGCCAACAGAACCCCCTCCAAAGTTTTCAAAATGGCTTCGAACTTAGCGAATTTTAAAATACTTTGGATCTTCAAACTGAAAACGCGGAGTTAGAATACCAAGTCTCCTTCGCGTTATGCTCGCCTACGCGGAGCTAATCAGCTTCACTTCATTTTCAGTAAAATGAGTAATTATTTCATTAATTACTCTGAATTTCTGCGCCGAATACCAAGCGACGGAAATCCTGTTTAAATAGAGCTCTCAGCTCATCTTCTTCTTCATTCGGAGATTTTGAAGAGTTCTCAACCCCTGCAACCGAGTGAGCGATGTCTGTTGGCAGTGAAAATTTCTAAGGATTTTCCACAACAGAACGCGGAGCTAATTCAATAGCCCCGCGTTTGGTTATATTAACCCTGCGTTTGAATAAAACGCGGAGATGTTTAATAGCTCCGCGTTGATTCCGCAGTCTGGCTTGTATTAGCCTCGCGTTTGAGTAAAACGCGGAGATGATCAATAGCTCCGCGTTAGCTCCGCGTTTTGGTTATTTAGCGCCGCGTTTTGATGCGATTAAAGCTCCGCATAAGCAGATAACCAGAATCTCAGATTGATTGAGATTATGATTCTGGGCTTATCCAAATACCTGAATCAAGTCTAATCAGAATTCCATCAAAACTAATATATTTGATCGGAATCCTTGATGAATGCGAGTTCTATTTAGATAGAAACTCTTGCATTAACCTGGGGCTATAAATACCTTCCTGGTGAAATCCTAGAGAGGTTCTTTCTTCTTTTTGGGCATCGGAAGCCTCCTATCGATCCTTTGGCAATTCAAGTACGCGAGAGAGCCTTGAAGCCTTTGCTGATCATCTTCTGAAATCTTGGAGAATTCAAGTTACGCACAGAGCCTTGAGTTCGTGAAGATCAGAGAAAATCACCATCTTCTTTCTGGAGTTCTTGAGGAGTTCAAGTTACGCGAGAGAGCCTTGAACGAATCAAAACCAGAGAAGATCGTCTATATTCGGCCGATATCTTTAAAAGAGAAGATTTCAACGTACCGATCGTCCAAAGGAACTGTTTGACAGATCCCATCGCCACAGATCCCACAATATTGTAAAAGAGAGAGATTGAAATATAAAATCCTCTCGTTTGTTCTTTTTATCTCTTGTTCACTTTCATTGTAATTTAAGTTAATTCAATGGGAGGAAGCGAAGGAACTTTTGCGACGAACAAACTGGCGACCACAGTGGGAGCCATCTCTTTCACTGATGAAGAGATTGTGGCGCAATCGGACATTGACTTGATCGGATCCGAAGTAGACACGCTGATCGTTGAAATCGACCAGCAGAAGTACGAGGAGTTCCTCTCCTCCGGATCAGGTGACTTGGATGAGACACGGCACTATCGCCGTATGTACTCCAATGCCCGAGTGACGGGTAGAAAGGTATCCACCGAGAGACGGGGATCCTTGGAGACTACGGTTATAACGCTGGAGTTCATACAAGAAATCCTAACCGAGGAAGAGCTTCCGATTGCCGAAGAAGACATGGGAACTGGACTGACCAGGACCCAACTCCGGAACAGGAACCGGAGAGCGAGGCGTAGAGCCCTCAAAGCCCGCCTTGGACGCGGAGCTAACTCTAGAGGACGCGAGGCTATGGTCCCTCGCAAATTGGCTCGCGCTACCCGCGAGACCAATCTCTACCGCGTTAAACGCGAAGATACAACTTGCCTTAAAAGCAAGGAAAAGCCAGCGTGTGATTTTCCACGCGAGGCTGGTAATACTGACGAGTTACGCAAAATTCCTGACACTCGCGAGTTACGCGAGTATAAAAATTATTCAAAGCCAGCGTGTGATTCTCCACGCAAGGCTATTACTGTGCCTAGCGAGAGACGCGAAGCCAGTAAGGGTTGCGCTAGTCGCAGAATACCCAACACTCGCGAGTTACGCGAGTATAAAAATTATTCAAAGCCAGCGTGTGATTCTCTACGCGAGGCTATTGCTGTGCCTAGCGAGAGACGCGAAGCCAGTAAGGGTTGCGCTAGTCGCAGAATACCCAACACTCGTGAGTTACGCGAGTATAAAAATTATTCAAAGCCAGCGTGTGATTCTCCACGCGGGGCTATTACTGTGCCTAGCGAGAGACAGACTTCTGACACCCGCAAGGAACGGGAAGATGATTGGGAGATAGTTGTCAGTTGTAAAAACCGCGCTAAGCGCGATGCTATGATCTGCGTCAATCGCGAAGATAAGCCAGCGTGCAAGAACTTCCCTTCACGCGGGGCTATTATTCCAGAGGCTAAACTTCCAAGGACACACCAAGCCAGCGAGAAACGCGAGGCTAGTGTGGATCAGCGCGGAGCTATTTTTCAGGCCCATAATGTGAAACGCGAGGCTATTCCTAAGCCACGCGAGGATCAGTCCGACCCCAGAGCCAGGGTTGATCAATCAAAGAAGCTTCAGTGGATTCCTAAACACTCTCAAGAGTTGAATGGACCTCTTGATTTCATGGCTAGAGGCACTGACCTCAGGGAGCATCTTTCTAAGAAGAGAGACATAGACCAACTTCAAGTTGAACATAGTTTCCATTGCCAGCAACTTATGACAACAGTATCAGCCGTGATGAATAACTGTGGCTGCAGCAAGAACAGGATATCTGTGTTCGACCGATTAAATGAGTCAAACCAGAATCCTGCTAAGAAGACAAGAACCACTCCCCTGAAACAAGGGAGAGCTGTAACTTCCAACATGGTGGGAAAAGGGAAGAAAATTGCAGAGACGGATGATGATTCAGAATCGAGCGATGATGAACTTCATTGTGTTACTCGACTAAGATCAGGAGCCGTTCCGCCCCGAAATTATAAAAAGCTCGCAGGGGGTTCTTACGACGAGGACAGCGATAATTCCGCTATAGCCTCGCCTCCATCCTCTACATCATCTCGACTGCAGAAGTCAGCATCGCACATGGCAGATAAATCTGGTGATATCAATCAGAGATTTGAGGCTCAAGAAAGAATGATTCGAGAGCAACAGAAAATGATTGAAGACCTTAAGATGCTACTTTTAAAAGTTGTTGAAGATAATGCTAAACAGGGCAAGAAGAATCCAAATGAAGAAGAACAGGAGGAGAAAGCCCACTCGATGCATGAGGAAGAAGACAAATTTTCTTTCCATGATCCGCATGAAGAAAAGCTTGAAAAGTTACAGAATCAACTCGAAGCCTTGATGCGTAAAAAGGAGTTGAAGGAGTCAGGAGTCTCTAGACCATACCCAGCAGAATGGGATGTGGTACCCTATCCTCCAAAGTATAAGCCGCTCAAGTTGGAGCCCTATGACGGGAAGGGATCGCCCAGTTAGCACATCTATTATTTCTTGTCCCAAGCAGGACACTTAATGGGTAATGATCCCATCATGACCAAAGTATTTGCAAGTATTTTGCGAGGGCCTGCCTTTACTTGGTTCATGCAGCTGCCCCCAGGTACTATTAATACCTGGTTAGATGTTGAGAAATTATTTCTCTCACGTTTTTTCGAGGATGACACCGAGATTACGGTTCATTCCCTCCTTGCAACTAGACAGGGGGAACAAGAAGCGGTTAAAGATTTCATAGAAAGGTTCCGGGAGAAGTCCGTACATTGTAAACACGGAATGATCCAGGAAACTCTAGTCGAGACATGTCGACACAACCTTAAGACCAATGTGCTCTTCAAAATGGGGGCCGTAGAGTCTAAGACGTGGAGGGACCTGCTCAAACAAGGAGAGCAAGTTGAAGACTTAATTCGCCGAGTTGAAGAGTCCCGCGGGCCAAGAAGTGCTGGGGGTAGTAAATCATATACCCAAAACAACAACAACAAGAATAAAGGGAAAGCAGTAATGTCATCAGAAACTGCTCCTCAGAAAACCAGTCCTCCGCCAGAGCCGAAATCTCAAGGTCAGCGAGGGTCAAGGCAAATTAGACCGCAGCAAGAAAGGAATTACACTTTCAAAGCTGAACAGACACCAGTCCTCTTTCACCTGCTCCAAAAGAAGGGAATGCTAAAACTTCCGGAGAATAAAAAGCCAGAAGATGCGGGTAAGACTAAAGACCCAAATTACTGTCTTTATCACCGGAATGTTGGACACCCTACCCGGGATTGTTTTCCCCTCAAGAACAGAATCCAAGCACTAATAGAGGCTGAAGTTCTGATGCTTAAAGAAGAGCAGAAGAAGGTCACTGCCAATATGACAACCATAGTGGTTGGAACCCACGAGTTCCCCGCAGGAGTGACTCCAATCCCAAAGGGTGAGGCAGTTACAAAGAATCTTGATCCTTACAACAAAGCCCAAGAAGGACTTGTCCCCGTAACAACCCAAAAGGGGGAAGTTATGTGGGTTCACCCTGATTTGCTGTAAGATGAACAATGGACTACTTCAAGAGGTCCAGAGAAGAAACGGGCTGTCAATGCCATTTCTGCGGATATAAAGGGAGAATATATAGCTTCAGGCGCCTTCACAAGTTCTGAAGAAGAACCCGAAACTATGGCCACCCATCAAGATGGGGCAGGCCCTTCCAGTACTCGATCTGGAAAGACATATCTTAAGGACTACACTAGAGTGGATCCAAAAGATATCTATGCAGAACTTGCAAAGCCTGCGAAGCAGAAAAGACTTCGTTTCCAGAAGAATTCTACCAGAGATGAAGGAGCCAAAGAAACTCCCTTCGAATTTGACATAATCGCGCAGTTGGCTAATATCCCAGCACGAGTGACGCTTTATGAATTGTTGAGATTATCAAAATCAACACGTGAAGCTCTAAGAGAGGCCTTGGCAGACTCTGAGTCGTTCCTAGCTCAGATTGTCGAGCCGGCCATCGAAGAGCGGGACTCTTGCCCCCACTGTCATCAAGTGAGGAGGCAGGTCCCACAAATTATCTTCTCTCCAGAAGACATGCAGGTGAGGAATATAAAGCGTAATAGGCCTTTATATTTCACTGGATATGTCGGGTCCACAAAAGTGGACCGAATTCAGATTGATCCAGGTTCTGCACTCAGCGTCGTGCCCAGTAGATTGATGCAGCTGTTGGGGATTTTCCTTCATCGCTTGACACCTACACACACTACCATCTATGGATTCAACGCTAATAATAGCCATCCTCTTGGTAAGATCCGATTGCGGTGTCAAATTGGAGACTTGAAAACGGAGGTTACATGCTACGTAATTGATGCTGATACCTCCTACAATATTTTATTGGGGCGACCTTGGATCCACTCTCATATGATAGTTCCGTCGACTCTTCACCAGTGCATGAAATATTGCGATGAGGAAGGAGAGGTCCGGACACTAATTGCTGACAAGCAGCCATTCAAAGGGTTGGAAAATTACTTCACAGATGCTGCACTCTACAAGCCAGCACATGAAGCCTCCAATGACGGTCTTAGCAAGTCTCCAAAGCCCGACGACAGTGGCAATGAAGCCGACACTGAGTACGAGCTCCTTGGAGAAGATGACGGGGGTGATTACGAAATCAACCCTCACCTAGATCTTAGCTTAGGTCTTGATAATATAGTGGATGTAATAGAAAGTGAATGGGTTATTAATGAAAGTGTAAAGTTAGTCTACGAGCATGCTGTAGCTACTGAGTCTGAGCCCTCTTGTACCTCCACCGAAGCGGATGGCCTGACCGAACTTGAAGTTCTGACCGCATACCATTTGCCCCTCAGGTCTTCCCTCCTCTCTCAATTAAAAATAACCGAGGATCAAGGGCACTTCTTTGAAGTGCCTCCCCGACAGAAGTCCCAAAGGCCGATCATGTTCGGCAAAGTGGCCACGTCGCCTCGACAGAGACAAAGTAGTGAAAGTGATGAACAAACATCACCTCAATTTCACTTATATGAGCAAAGGTCCCGACAGATGATGGAGAAAATGGGATATAATTTTACCCAGAAGCCGGGATTAAACTTTGGAAAAGGGCGGCGGAATCTCATACCCTCGTTTAGACCGAGAGGAAAGAGTCCTGATTATTATCAGACGACCTGCAGGGGGTTGGGCTATGTATCTACTCCACCCTCATCGCCATCCAAGGATGAAGAGAATTCTTCGGATAAAGAAGAAACATCTTCACCAGATTATGATTCAGATATAAGCACCGGTGCTTGGTTTCAATCTTTGACGATCAATATGGTTTCGGCCACGCCAGAAAGCGACGAGGAACCAATTGACGTTCAAGACGATGCTTGGGCTAGGCACATGGATACTCTCTGGGATGTCCGCTTTGAACAGCGTGACCCGCCCACAGAAGACAAATTAATACAGGTTAACATGGGAACGGAAGAAAATCCGAGACCCATTTTCATAAGCGACACACTAACTCTTTTAGAAAAGGAGGAACCTATATCCCTTATCAAAGAGTATATAGATGTGTTCGCATGGAATTATGAAGATATGCCTGGGCTTGACCCTCAAATTGCCACACACCGGTTAAATATAAAAGAAGATGTCAAACCTGTTAAACAGCAACAGAGGCGTTTTCGACCGGAATTGATGGAGGCAATAGTTGCTGAGGTCAATAAGCTTATACAATCCGGTTTCATCCGTGAAGAACAACACCCAGATTGGGTGGCAAACATAGTGCCAGTTCGAAAAAAGAATGGCAAAATCCGGATATGCATTGACTTTCGAGATCTGAACGCTGCATGTCCCAAGGATGAATTTTCACTCCCCATCACCGACGTGATGATCGATAATACTTGCGGTTATGAGAGGATGTCCTTTATGGATGGCTTCTCAGGTTATAACCAAATCAAGATGCACCCAGATGATGAAAAGCATACAGCTTTCAGAACGCCATAGGGGGTATACTGTTATACGATGATGCCATTCGGATTAAAGAATGCAGGTGCCACTTACCAACGCACAATGAGCGCCATATTTAAAGAACACCTACGCAGAACAGTAGAGTGCTATGTGGATGACTTAGCGGTTAAAAGCAAAGAAGATCATCTTCACGATTTAAGAGTGGTCTTCGATCTTATGCGGAAACATCACTTGAAGATGAATCCTACCAAGTCGTTCAAGGGGGTATCCAGCGGGAAGTTTCTAGGGTTCGTAATAACTTCAAAAGGAATTTTCCTCGACCCGGAAAAGGTAAAAGCGATTAGCGAAATGCCGCCTCCCCGCAATCTTAAGGAACTAAGGGGATTACAAGGAAAGCTCGCTTATATTTGGCGCTTCATATCCAACTTATCTGGACGATGCCAACCATTCTCCAAACTTATGAAGAAGGGAGTGTCCTTCATATGGGATGAGGCATGTCAGCAGGCATTTGATGACCTCAAGGAGTACCTTACTAAGCCTCCTGTACTAATAGCACCAGCCCCTGGGCAGCCCTTCCTTATATATGTAAGGGCCATGGATAATGCTTTAGGAGCATTACTTGCTCAATATAATGAGCACGGCCATGAACATGCCCTCTACTATTTAAGTAGAACAATGATTGGGGCCGAACAGCGGTATACCCCGATTGAAAAAAAATATTTAGCCCTAGTGTTTGCTGTTCAGAAAATGCGACACTACCTTTCGGGGCAAACAATTCATGTCATATCACGGGTTAATCCCCTGAAGATTCTGATGACAAAACCAGGATCCTTGAATGGCCTATTGGCAAAGTGGGCACTCTTACTATCGCCCTATGACATACATTTTGTCCCTCAAAAGGCCATGAAGGGACAGACAATCGCTGATTTCCTTGCAGACCATCCAATTTGGTCCAAATTAAAGCAGGCATCAGAAGTCAACACAGTTACTGGAGAACAACCTTGGCAAATGTTTTTTGATGGTGCCGCGAGACGATCTGCTGCTGGAGTGGGGGTTGTGCTAATATCCCCACATAAACATATATTGCCTAACGGTTACTCATTAACAGAACCGTGCACTAATAATGTAGCGGAGTACAATGCGCTTATTATCGGCTTAAAAATAGCTCTGCAACTGGGGGTGAACCATATAGAGGCATATGGAGATTCTAAGCTCATTGTCAATCAGATGACAGGTGAGTATGAAGTCAGACATGAAGCCCTCATCCCCTATCATCAGCTAGCTATTGAGCTAGCAGGATATTTTGAACAATTCTACATATATCATGTATCTCGAAACAAGAACATTTATGCAGATGCTCTTGCCGCATTAGCCGCAACGCTGGCAATCCCGCCAGGTGAAGCTAAAAGCATCACCATTGGTAGCAGAGAACTCCTCCACCCAGATGTGGTATCTCAAACCGAAGAGGTATACCAGATTGGCTTAAACTTAGAGCCCCGTGATTGGCGATTTCCGTTTGTGGATTATGCTTTGCATGGGATATTACCAGAAGATCCTAAGGAAGCCACCTCAATAAGGAGGAAGACCCAAAGATTTTATTATGACCATAAACTTCAGACTTTGTATAGAAAGTCAAGAGGTGGTCTATTGCTACGCTGCATATCGAAAGCAGAAGCAGAACAAGTGCTGAGAGAAACACACGATGGAGTATGTGGAGCTCATCAGCCCGGTCCTAAACTTGGAGACCGTATAAGAAGGCTGGGGTACTACTGGCCGAGCATGGTTACGGAAGCAATGGCATACGCTAAACGATGTCATGCATGCCAAATACATGCCAATTTTATTCATCAACCCCAAGAATACTTGCACAATACCGTCGCAAGCTAGCCATTTGAAGCCTGGGGAATGGACATTGTGGGGCCAATAACTCCCCCGTCGTCCAGAGGACATCGGTTTATTCTTGCAATAACCGATTATTTTTCAAAATGGGCCGAAGCCGTGCCCATGAAAGAGGTGAAGACGACAGATGTGATCAAGTTCGTCAAGCATCATGTCATTTACCGATTTGGCGTCCCTCGACGGATCATTCATGATAATGGTCCGCAATTCATCAGTCAGGGATTCTCCAGATTCTGCAATAAATTCATAATCAAAGATATCGCTTCTACACCGTATAACCCTGCGGCTAATGGGTTGGCCGAAGCTTTCAACAAGACGATCATCAAACTCCTTCGAAAGTTCGTCTCTTCCAATAAACGAGATTGGGATGAAAAGTTAGGAGAATGTTTGTGGGCTTATCGCACCACCGTTCGCACCCCGACCAAAGCTACCCCGTTCTCTTTGGTTTATGGAAGTGAGGCTGTTCTGCCTCTTGAAATCCAGATACCATCATTAAGAGTGGCTTTAGCCATAAAGATGACGACATAAGAGCGCCATCAGCAAAGGTTGCAAGAACTAGAGGCGTTAGATCAAAAACGTCTCAGGGCTCAACAACAAATTGAGTTGTATCAAGCCCGAATATCTCAAACGTTCAATAAGAACGTTAAACCAAGGACCTTTAAAGACTTGGTTCTGGCTGTTAAAAGGCCAATGGTGCTAACCCACAAGACTAAGGGTAAGTTTGAACCCAAGTGGGAAGGACCATTCATTGTGGAGACAGTATACTCCAGTGGAGCTTATCGCTTAATGAATCAAGACGGCGATAGGATGATGATGCCGATCAATGGCAAATTTCTGAAGAAATACTATGCTTAATATCTCTGGGAGTATAAGCCTCCAATTTATCCAAGTTACGCAGATGAGCACTTGGACTTCTTCTATTCTTGTGATTTTAACCCACTAAATCTGGCGTGTCTGGTTCTCAAGTTTGAACCACCTCCAGTCTTTTCCTAGGCATGCGCATTGTGCGCCTCTGACCTAAACTCTGGCGTGTCTGGTTCTCAAGTTTGAACCACCTCCAGTCTTTTTTCTAGGCATGCGCATTGTGCGCCTCTGACCTAAACCTGGTGTGTTTGGAGTACCCAGTTCAAGTTACGCGAGAGAGCCTTGAACCGCCTCCAGTTTGGTTCTCAAGTTTGAACCACCATCAGTCTTTTCCTGGGCATGCGAATTGAGCGCCTCTGACCCAAACCTGGTGTGCTTAGTTCTCAAGTTTGAACAACCCCCAATCTTCTTTTAGGCATGTGTAATTAAGCGCCTCTGACCTAAAAAATATGAATTGCCCAACGCTTCTATAGCAATGGGAAGAGGAGATTAAATTCCTCGCCAACCCATCATACTGGGGTAAAAGTATGAATTGCCCATCGCCAACTAGGCAATGGGAAGAGAACAAGTTTCTCGCCAACCCATCATGCTGGGGTAAAAGTATGAATTGCCCAATGCCGACTAGGCCATGGGAAGAGAACAAGTTTCTCGCCAACCCATCATGCTGGGGTAAAAGTATGAATTGCCCAACGCCAACTAGGCAATGGGAAGAGAACAAGTTTCTCGCCAACCCATCATGCTGGGGTAAAAGTATGAATTGCCCAACGCTTCTATAGCAATGGGAAGAGGAGATTAAATTCCTTGCCAACCCATCATACTGGGGTAAAAGTATGAATTGCCCAATGCCAACTAGGCAATGGGAAGAGAACAAGTTTCTCGCCAACCCATCATACTGGGGTAAAAGTATGAATTGCCCAACGCCAACTAGGCAATGGGCAGAGAACAAGTTTCTCGCCAACCCATCATGCTGGGGTAAAAGTATGAATTGCCCAACGCTTCTATAGCAATGGGAAGAGGAGATTAAATTCCTCGCCAACCCATCATACTGGGGTAAAAGTATGAATTGCCCAACGCCAACTAGGCAATGGGAAGAGAATAAGTTTCTCGCCAACCCATCATACTGGGGTAAAAGTATGAATTGCCCAATGCCGACTAGACCATGGGAAGAGAACAAGTTTCTCGCCAACCCATCATGCTGGGGTAAAAGTATGAATTGCCCAACGCTTCTATAGCAATGGGAAGAGGAGATTAAATTCCTCGCCAACCCATCATACTGGGGTAAAAGTATGAATTGCCCAATGCCGACTAGGCCATGGGAAGAGAACAAGTTTCTCGCCAACCCATCATACTGGGGGTAAGAGTATGAAATTAACTACCCGATGCTGATTAAAGGTAAAGGGAAGAGGAAAAGTTTGGCATTTAAAGCCCAAACGTACTCCTCGACAACTCACCATGTTGAGGGGAATAACATGGCTAGCCCAACTCAAACGGTAGTTGGTAAAGGCTAATCAAATCCGTTAATAGCTGGGGGTTTGCTAAAAATCCCATATTAAACTTTAATTGTTATTTCGGCTCAAGAAATTGAGCATAAACGATACCAAGATAAATCGTTTTGACGACAGGTTATTTGTTGGGCAAGCAAATCTGTTTTGAAACCGGCAAATAAAAGAGTCAAAAGAATCATCTTTATTAAGGTGAAGATACAAAAAGAATTTCAAAGAAACATAGTAAGGTTATCTCTCTCCTGTTTACGAAGTTCTTATTACAAGGAAGATAAAAGCATAAAGAGAGATGAAACTATTGGCCTCCCAGGAGTCTCAGTTGGTTTATTGTCTCGTCCAAATTTCTACGATGGGAAGCCTCCACGGTTTGCTGAGCTTGCCTACGTAACTCATCATCACTTATTGAAAGTTGTTGCTGACGAGATTCTTCTATGGCACGATTCCTGGCCATCTCTTCCTGCTGAATCTGCTCCTGCTGGACAAGCAACATCTCCCGTTTCTTGACAGATTCTCCTAATCGGAGTTCATTTTCTATCAAAGTGGCCCGAGCTCTCGCAATCGTCTCCTGGGCTTTAGAGATGGCCGCCTGACTTTCCTCAATTCCGAAGTTTACTCTTTGCAGGTCGCCAATAACGGACTTCCGACTGGCCTGGAGCTCTGTCAGCTTCTGAGACCATCTCTCCTCCTGCTGCCTTAAAATAGTTCTTCGAGATAAGGATTCTGCCCAAAGCCACGCCAGCTCTATCTCAGTGATCGCCTCCACATCCGCCTGACGGAGTGTGTGTAGCATGGTCACCTGCTCTTCTAAAGCTGCAAGGCGGGCCCGGTATGGAGCTGCTCGATCTTGTCCACCGAATTCTTCGATATTTCCTAAATACCGGAGAAACAGTGGACGTGCGAAATTGAAGGAATCGTGGCAAGCAAGAACCATCTCGACACATCTTCTTAACAAATGCATAAAATCCTCGACAGTAAAGCCGAAAAGTCTTTCAAGAGGATTTGCATTGTCGGTAGGCAAAGTAGGCAATGCCAAGAAAGGTGTCGTAAAAAAGAGAGCAGTAGTTGCTGGAATTGGAGAAGAAGAAGCCCGTCCCTGCATTAAATTCATGATCTGAGAGACCAGTAGAGCCAGTGCAGATCTGGAAGAACTGGAGACCCCAGACGAAGTACCGTCGGTACAGATCACTTGGGTACCCCCACCAACAGATGGGACCACTTCGCCTGAAACTCCTTCGGTGAGAGAAGCATTTTCGAACGAGAATTTCAAATTATTCTCCTCCCCTTCTGGAAGGCTTGGAGTCGGAAGAGTTGCAGGTATCTCAGCAGCCACGACAACAGACGACGTTAAAATCGCTGACTGAGAAGGCATTCCAACGACCGTGGGAAATGTATCAGAAGAGCAAACGGGTGTTGGAGATGGCATGCTAGGAGAAGGTGTAGCCTCATTAGCAGCAGCTGCAATAATAATCTCAGTTCTCTCGTCACTTCCCAGTTCGTCAATTGGGGGAATTGAAGAGGAAACAGAGGCAGGAGCCGGTGTGGAATAATCAGCCGCAAACTCACTAGCAAAGCTACCAACTCCACCAACAGAACCAGAATGGTCCATTCTATCGTCAGACTCTACTTGGGTAGTCAAGTGCATTGGCGAAAGAAGTTGATCACCTACATTTCAGAAGACCAGAAAAGCAGTGTTACATTAAAATAATAACGGGCAAAAGATAAAATGCTAAAGGCCATACCAGGCGATACAAGTCCAGTTGTCGGACTTAAAGGGGGAGCCATTGTTGTTTCCAGCAGTGTACCCATCTCGCTACCCGTTAGTTGCGCCCCAGGTTCTGCCACAGGCTCTACGGCCGAAGGAGCTGAAATCTCAGCAACACTTGGAGCTTTGGCAGGTTCATCCTCCCTTGCCAACGCTAGGGGTACAGCTGAAGCCAACAAGTCGGAAGCAAGTTTGATAGCCACTTCTTGGGGGGCTATCAAAGTTTCCTGTGCCAGTTTTTGCTTCTTACTCGGCCTTTTCTTTAAAGTGCCGCGGCGTTTGAGAGTTGGACTCAGGGAACGACTGACAATAGGCTGAGGAACTCCACCAGCACCAGCATCATCATCATCATCACCGGCATCATCGTCTGATTCGCTGATGTCCGAAGGCTCAGCCGCAGCGCCAAGGAATTCTTCCATTCCTTTTATCCTTACCCTAGAAGCACCCTGACGGCTAATATAGAGGGCTTCAATCTCTTTGCAACAGCTGCGATTGAGAGAGAAGCCGGGCACGTCAGCATTCGCAATGTTGAACCAATTGCAGGAGCTGAGGGTCATGGCCAATTCTGGCACCTTCTGGGGCAAGGAGAATTCAGCTTCGGTCCCGCCCGCTGCGAAATGGAACCAGCCACGAGCACCTTCGTATAAATTCCCCTCGTAAGCGAGATCTTGATTTGGATTGCCCACATAAAGTTGAGAATATCCAAACTGGCGAGCAAAGCGACTCGGAGTATATGGCTCAATCTGACACCTGAGATCTTGACGATACACCAAGTGTCCGGGACGGATGTTGAGAAGCCACCAGAACGCTCCTGCAGATAAAGTAGTGAACTTATCTGATCCCACGGCATCCTTTAGCCTCGTCCCATATCCTCCGCCGGGAAAGTCAGGAAAACACCGGAAGATCTCGTAATTCTGAAAGCTACGAAGAGTCTTCCGAATCTGGGACATATAATTCTGCCTCCATGAATAACGTTCATACAGTTCTACAAGGAAGCACTTTTCGCCCGAACGACGCTATGGTGCACTCATTAAGGAGGGACAGTGCAAGACAAGCCACGCCATCAAATAGGTGTAGGGCATCTCCACCCTAGGGTTTGGAGTTTTCGGCTGGACAGTCTCTTTCGACTTGCTCTTTCCTTTCCCCTTGACTTTAATAGTAGGGAGGAAATCACGACAGAGCACCCTCAGTCCATATTGCAAATTGCATACCATGGCGGGAAGGAGTCCAAGGGGTCGGCCGTATGCAAGAAGAACCGCTGGATATACCACGGTCATTGCAATCGCTTCCTTGGGCAATGACGGCACGACGCATCTCTTCAGCCACAGCATCAGAAACCCGGCAATGAGACCTCTGTTGGAGATCAGAAACTGGGCTTGATAGTGATAGCTCTTAAATGAAGTACCGGGACCGTATCCATTCTCATTGGATTCCGTAGTATAGAACAAACGGTAATGGCCCCTGGCTACACGTTGGTCGATCTCTGAAATGGGGACAGGAGAATGACCATGGATAGTGGCCGAGCTATCCTTAGAATTTAGGTTGGTAAAAAGGTATTCGGTCCACTTCTTGTGGCCAATACTGTGATTACGTGCACCTGTCTGGTCAGCGCAGATATGATAATGGCACATCATCTCCCAGTACGTGACATAAATGCGCTCATCCCTCGCCAATAGCATGTTCAACTCATCAGTGGTGGGGATATACTCCTCGTAAGGGACTTCGCCCATCGAGAGCCCAGAAACTTCAAACATCTCGTGGAGAGCGAACCCTAGCTCACCCACTGGAGTAAAGAAAGTACAGGTTTCAGGGTTATACATCTCCAAGAGGCAGTAAAAGTGATAAGCACTCTGGGGAAACCCGAATTGGACATTCCTGATGGCTTTATACAAGCCAATATCATTTAAAATGGGCTCGTGGGAATCCAGCATGTACTGAACAAGGCGTGCCCACCACATATTATTAGAAGAATGAACCCAGCCAGGCATCCTGAAGTCGCTAGCCGGGTACTGACCATCCTTCGCCAAGAACTCACTTAAGAAAGTTCGGGCACGAGATGGGACTTCACCCACTGGAAGCTCCTTGCCAAATCGGCCTGGAAGCAAGCCAGTAATGCATCTAGGGGAACCGTCTTGATAAACCCCTTTTGCACCAAATTTGCCTGTTGGGACGCCATCTTGCTCTTGAGTCAGTCCCCACTTTAATTCTCGAGGCATCGCTAGCCTCTGAAGATAGACCAGAGGATAGCTACGATTCATTCTAGGCAGAAACATCAGCATTTCGCCTGAGTTATATAACCAAACATGCTCCTCTTCAGAAAGGATCTCATCTGAGTGATCCATCTGGTCTCCAAAGAGGAAGACGGGTTTCTCCATCGCCTTTCTGTTCACATCTTCAAAAGCCGCGTCAGTTATGATTTCTCGCGCAGTAGTGGGGTGGTACTTGATCAGCTTCTCCTTGCGTTCCTTCGGGTCTGGCTTGTATGAGGGCAGGATGGTAGTGAAACGGAATTGGCCTGAGGGATCAGAACCCCCAGCAAAGCCGAAGTAGTTCTTGTGGGGAAGAGATTCGATCGAATATCCTACTGCAAAAAGAAAGCAGAATGAGAGAAGTTTCTCTAGGGCAGAAAATTTCTCTAAGTATGGATGCGCGAAGCTAAAAATTAGAACGCGCGAAGTTAAGAATAGCGCCGCGCGAAGCTAAAGATTAGACCGCGCAGAAATAGCTTCGCGTTTTCAGCGCGATTGCTACTTAAAATAGCCTCGCGTTTTCAGCGCGACTGCTACTCAAAATAGCCTCGCGTTTTCAGCGCGACTGCTACTCAAAATAGCCTCGCGTTTTCAGCGCGACTGCTACTCAAAATAGCCTCGCGTTTTCAGCGCGACTGCTACTCAAAATAGCCTCGCGTTTTCAGCGCGACTGCTACTTGAAATAGCCTCGCGCTTTAAACGCGAGGATGACGCGATAACTTCGCGTGAGAAGGCAGTCAGAGACTTTTCTTCTTCTCCAAGCCTTACGGCAGGAGTACGGCGATCTCGCCGGTAAAAGAGTTGATTGATTAGTTAAATTTAAGCCAAATCACTCTAGAAATGTTCTAAAGAGTCTCGATGGAGAGATTCTTACCCCCGATAGGCGAAATGTGGGCTGGCGCGTCGCTGCCTTGGCCGCCGCCACCACTGCTTGCGCCAGTCGCCGATGATGGAGCCGCTCGAGAAGTAGCACGAGTCTTGGGTGCCATTGCTGAGGAAAATCGACTGAAAATTTGGAGAAACTCGGTCGGAAGAAGATTGGGTCGTCTGAACTCTGATCGCCTGAATCTCTAAGTTTCTGGAAAATTCTCAAATAGAGTGAGAAGGATAAGAAATAGAGATTTCTTTTAAATGGAAGGAACCGCCTCTTGGAATTCGGCGCGAGTTTCGGAGAAAATGACTGGTCAGTTACTCTCTAAAATGCGAAGCTATTAGCCTCGCGCGACTAAGAAAAAGCGAAGTTGATTAACTCCGCGCAACTATACAAAACGCGAGGATAGCCTGTGCCTTAGCTTCGCGTTTTCATGGAAAAAACTTAGATTTTATTTGACGAGTGCAATTAAGCGCTTCCATCTAAGTTAAAGCGATTCTTATCCAATCGTTTGGGTATTATCAGTCTAAGTTACGCAGAAGTGCCTTAGACTATTTTACCAAAATTATTGACCATCTGTTTGTTGAGCAAGCAAAATTCTTGAAGCTAACAGATAGAGAGGAAAATAATTTATCTTTATTCATAAAAGAAGAGATTACAAAGAGGGAGTTATAGCTCTCCCAAAAGCTTTTTACATGATCAATTTGTCAATAACCAAACAGTAAGACTTCTCTACGGGGTGTTGAAGCTCAGTTCCCTGGTTCACATGCAAAAGAATTCAAGATTTCTCTACGGGATGTTGAAGCTCAGTTCCCTGGTTTACATGCAAAAGATCTCCTCTGCAAATGTCAATTCGGATCTGTTATCCGAAATGAAGCACGAGAGGAAAGGAAATTGCTGCATTGAAGCGCAATTCTGCACTGCAAGTGCTGCAATTCTGCACTGCAAGTGCTGCAGCTCCTTATTTACAGCCCCTTCAGGAGTTTATTTCCAGGAGCCAGAGCTTGAAACCTGCAACTATGTTGTAAAGCATATGCTTCTGACTTCCTTAGAGTCACTTCTGCTGATGAAGATCGATGGACCCACATACATTCCTCTTCAGAAAGGATTGAACTTACTGCAAAAGGAACAGAGTTTCCAAAAGAGTGAAAACGCGGAGCTAAGCTAACTCCGCGCACAGTTGAAAAAAAATAGCCTCGCGCTTTAAACGCAGAAGATGATGCGATAACTTCGCGTAAAGGGGGACAAGATTTCTTTCCGCTCTTTCCTTCTCTTTCAGATTCATCGCGACTGCTAATCAAAGATAGCCTCGCAATTCATCGCGACTGCTAATCAAAGATAGCCTCGCAAGTTCATCGCGACTGCTAATCAAAGATAGCCTCGCAATTCATCGCGACTGCTAATCAAAGATAGCCTCGCAAGTTCATCGCGACTGCTAATCAAAGATAGCCTTGCAATTCATCGCGACTGCTAATCAAAGATAGCCTCGCAATTCATAGCGACTGCTAATCAAAGATAGCCTCGCAATTCCTCGCGACTGCTAATCAAAGATAGCCTCGCAATTCCTCGCGACTGCTAATCAAGGATAGCCTCGCGGATTCATTGAGACTACTAGTAAAGCCCCGCGTTTCAAGCGCAGGGATGACACAATAAAACGGCGATCTCGCCAACAAGACAAAGCAATCGTCCAGATTAAAATCAAGCCAAAATATCTCAGAATGGTTCTTAGAAAACCAAGAGATGAGGTTTTTACCTTCGGAAGACGCTGCATAGACTGGTTCGCCGTCGCGTCTACCTTCACGGCTGCTGCCATCAACACCGGCCAACTTGCGAAAAGCCAAACTCCTCTGGAGAAACATCCTATGGAGAGTTGAACTAAGATCAGTTGGAGATCATTCGTGAGTCACTCGAGTTCTCAGAAATTCTTCGGATGAGATGAAGAAGAAGATGAGCCGGGAGCTCTATTTAAACAGAATTTCCGTCGCTTGGTATTCGGCGTGGAAACTCAGGGTAATTAATGCGTAATTACTCATTTCACTGAAGACGAAGTGAAGCTGATTAGCTCCGCGTAAGTGAGCAGATAACGCGAGATAGACTTGGTATTCTAACTCCGCGTTTTCAGTTTAGATATCCAAAGTATTTCAAAATCTGCTGAAGTCTAAGCCATTTTGAAAACTTTGGAGGGGATTCTGTTGGCAGTGAAAATTTCTAAGGATTTTCCACAACAGAACGCGGAGCTAATTCAATAGCCCCGCGTTTGGTTATATTAACCCTGCGTTTGAATAAAACGTGGAGATGTTTAATAGCTCCGCGTTGATTCCGCAGTCTGGCTTGTATTAGCCTCGCGTTTGAGTAAAACGCGGAGATGATCAATAGCTCCACGTTAGCTCCGCATTTTGGTTATTTAGCGCCGCGTTTTGATGCGATTAAAGCTCCGCGTAAGCAGATAACCAGAATTTCAGATTGATTGAGATTATGATTTTGGGCTTATCCAAATACCCGAATCAAGTCTAATCAGAATTCCATCAAAACTAATATATTTGATCGGAATCCTTGATGAATGCGAGTTCTATTTAGATAGAAACTCTTGCATTAACCTGGGGCTATAAATACCTTCCTGGTGAAACCCTAGAGAGGTTCTTTCTTCTTTTTGGGCATCGGAAGCCTCCTATCGATCCTTTGGCAATTCAAGTACGCGAGAGAGCCTTGAAGCCTTTGCTGATCATCTTCTGAAATCTTGGAGAATTCAAGTTACGCACAGAGCCTTGAGTTCGTGAAGATCAGAGAAAATCACCATCTTCTTTCTGGAGTTCTTGAGAAGTTCAAGTTACGCGAGAGAGCCTTGAACGAATCAAAACCAGAGAAGATCGTCTATATTCGGTCGATATCTTTAAAAGAGAAGATTTCAACGTACCGATCGTCCAAAGGAACTGTTTGACATATCCCATCGCCACAGATCCCACAATATTGTAAAAGAGAGAGATTGAAATATAAAATCCTCTCGTTTGTTCTTTTTATCTCTTGTTCACTTTCATTGTAATTTAAGTTAATTCAATGGGAGGAAGCGAAGGAACTTTTGCGACGAACAATGTCAACGAGCGATCTTCAATTGATCTCCTTTTAACTCTTGATAATTTTTATCATTAGGATGTCATTCCAGAGGAGTTTGGCTTTATGCACGTTGGCCGGCGTTAATGGCAGCGGCCGTAGAAGTAGACGCGACGGTGAACCAGTCTATGCAGCGTCTTCCAAAGGTAACAACCTTAACTCTTGGGCTTCTAAGAACCATCTTGAGATGTTTTGGCCCGGTTTAATCCGGCCAATTGTATACTTTACCGGCGAGATCGCCGTTCACCGGCCGTAAGGCATGAAGGAGAAGGAGAAGTCAGAGAGGAACTCTGATCTTTCTCTACGTGAAGTTATCGCGTCATTCTCGTGCTTGAAACACGAGAATATTTTGATTAGCAGTCGCTTTGAAGCGCGAGGCTATTTTGACTAGCAGTCGCTTTGAAGTGCGATGCTATTTCATCTGCACGCGAAGTTAGCTTAGCTCCACGTTTTCATACTTAGAAGATTTTCCAAATTTTTGTGGAACTCCTGATTCTTCTTTTGCAGTGAACCGGGTTCAATCTGATGACTTGGGATGTAGCTTCTCCCTGAAATATCTTCAAAAGCAGGTTATGCACCGATCTTCATCAACGAAAGTAACTCTAAGGAAGCCAGAAGCATATGCTTTACAATATAGTTGCAGGTTTCAAGCTCTGACTCCTTTTGAAGGAGTTACAAGAACTCTGCGGCAGCCTATTAAGTTTTCTTGAGGATCATTTCTGTTAGATGACAGTCTCTGTTGCTTTCCAAAGCGATGGAGATGATCATCTAAGGGCTTGCAACGCTTCAAATTCAACTTGTGCTTCATTTCAGATGACAGATCCTAGTTGACATTTGCAGAGGAGATCTTTTGTATGTGAACCATGGAATTGAACTTCAACACCCCACGGAGGAATCTCACCGTTAGGTTATTGATGAGTCGATGAATATGTAGAAGCTTTCAGGAGAGCTATAACTCTTTCTTTGTAATCTTTCCTTTTATAAATAAAGGCAAATTATTTTCCTCTCTATCTGTCGGCTTCAAGAATCTTGCTTGCTCAACAAATAGATGGTTGATAATTCTGGTAAAATAATCTAAGGCTCTTCTGTGTACTTAGATCATTAATACCAATATGATCGGGTAAGGACCATCTTAACTTACCCAAAAATCCAAGTTTTTTATGAGAACGCGAAGCTAAAATACCAAGTTATCTTCGCGTTTCACGGAGTTGCACAGAGTAGCGCGGAGTTAATATCTTATCTTTTTCCGTCATCACGCGAGGCTAATAGCTCCGCATTTTGGAGAGTAACTGGTCAGTTTTCTTCTCCGAAACTCGCGCCGAATTCCAAGAGGCGGTTTTCCTCATTTAAATGAAATCTCTATTCCCTTTTCTTCTCACTTCACTTGAGAATTTTTCAGAAACCCTAGAGACTCAGGCGATCAGAGCTCAGGCGACCCAAGTGTTCTCCGACCGATTTTTTCCCCATTTCCCGTCGATTTTCCTCGACTTTCTGACAAATGGCGCCCAAGACCCGTGCTACTTCTCGTGCAGCTCCATCATTGGCGACTGGCGCAAGCAGTGGTGGCAGCGGCCATGGCAGCGACGCGCCAGCCCACGTTTTGCCTATTGGGTATAAGAATCTTTCTATCGAGACTCTTTAGAACATTTCTAGAGTGATTTGATTTGATTTTAACTGATCAATCATCCCTTTCATCGGCGAGATCGCCGTACTCTGGCCATAAGGCTTGGAGAAGAAGAAAAGTCTCTGGCTTTCTTCTTACGCGAAGTTATCACGTCATCCTCGCACTTTTGAAGTGCAGGGCTATTTGATTAGCAGTGGCGTTTGATCCGCGAGACTATTGATTAGCAGTCGCGTTTGATCCGCGAGGCTATTGAGTAGCAGTCGCGTTTGATCCGCGAGGCTATTGAGTAGCAGTCGCGCTTGATCCACGAGGCTATTGAGTAGCAGTCACGCTTGATCCGCGAGGCTCTTTTAACTTCTTCGCGTTCTAATTTTTAGCTTCGCGTGGAGTTACTTTTAGCTTCGCGCAGTCTAATTTTTAGCTTCGCGCGTCCATACTTAGAGAAATTTTCTGTTTTATAGACACTTCTCTAATTCTGCTTTCTTCTTTATGCAGTAGGGTATTCGATGGAAGCTCTCCCCCACAAGAACTACTTTGGTTTTGCTGGGTTCTGATCCCTCAGGCCAATTTTGCTTCACCACTATTCTGCCTCATACAAACCAGATTTGAATGGGCACAGGGAGAAGTTGATCAAGTATCACCCCACCACTGCGAGGGAGGTCATAACTGATGCGGCCTTTGAAACCGTGGACAGAGAAGCGATGGAGAAGCCCACATTCCTCTTTGGGGATTAGATGGAACAATCAGATCAGATCCTCTTTGAAGAGGAGTGCGTTTGGCTATATAACTCAGGCGAAATGTTGATGTTTCTGCCTAGAATGGACCGTGGCTATCCCCTGGTTTATCTTCAAAGGCTAGCGATACCCCGTGAGTTGAAATGGGGTTTGGTTCAAGAACAGGATGGTGTCGCAACTGGTAAATTTGGTGCACAAGGGCCTTATCAAGATAGCCCCCCCAGATGTATTACTGGTTTGCTCCCAGGGAGATTTGGCAAGGAGTATCCAGTAGGGGAAGTCCCGATTCGTGCGCGGACTTTCCTAAGCGACTTCATGGCAAAAGACGGCCAATACCCGGCTAGTGACTTCAGGATGTCTGGCTGGGTTTATTCTTCTAGCAACATGTGGTGGGCCCGCCTTGTTCAATACATGTTAGATTCGCACGAACCTATCCTGAAGGAGATCGGCTTAGGAATGTCCAGTTTGGGTTCCCGCAGAGTGCTTACCATTTCTTCTGTCTCTTGGAGATGTACAACCCTGAGACCTGCACACTTTTTACGCCAGTGGGTGCTAGGGTTCGCTCTCCACGAGATGTTTGAGGTTTCTGGACTCTCAATGGGCGAAACCCCCTATGAAGAATATATCCCCACCACCGGAGAATTGAACATGCTGATGGTGAGAGATGAGCGCATCTATGCAACATATTGGGAGATGATGTGCCACTACCGCATCTGCGCTGACCTGGTAGGTGCGCGAAATCATGGTATCGGTCACAAGAAATGGGCCGAATACCTTTTTGCCAACTTAAATTCTAAGGATAGCTCGACAACTATCCATGGCCATCCTCCTATCCCCATCTCAGAGATCGATCAATGTATAGTCAGAGGCCGTTACTTATTTACTATACCACTGAATCCAATGAAAACGGATACAGTCCTGGCACTTCATTCAAGAGCTACCATTATCAAGCCCAGTTTTCGGTATCCAACAGAGGTCTCATCGCCGGGTTTCTATGGTTGAAGTGATGTGTCGTGCCGTCGCTGCCAAAAGAAGTAATTGCAATGACTGTGGTATATCCAGCGGTCCTTCTTGCATACGGCCAACCCCTTGGACTTCTCCCTGCTATGGTGTGCAATCTGCAGCATGGATTGCAAACACTTTGTCATGATTTCCTCCCCCTGATAAGGTCAAGGGGAAAGGAAAGGGCAAGTCGAAAGAGACTGCCCAGCCGAAGACTTCAAACCCTAGGGTGGAGCTTCCTTATACATATCTGATGGCATGGCTCATTTTGCACTGCCCCTCTCTGATGAGTGCAGCTGAACGCCGTTCGGGTGAGAAATGCTTCTTTGTGGAGCTGTATGAACGCTCTTCATGGAAGCACCATTATATGTCCCAAATCCGGATGATTCTCCGAAGTCACCAGAATTACGAAATCTTCAGGTGTTTCCCCGACTTTCCTGGCAGAGGCTATGGGTTAAAACTGAAGGATATTGCGGGGGCAAATAACTTTACTGCCCTATCCGCGGGAGCATTCTGGTGGCTCCTCAACATCCGTCCTGGACACTTGGTATATCGTCAAGATGTCAAGTGTCTGATTGAGCCGTACATCCCAAGTCGCTTTGCTCGCCAGTTCGGATACTCTCAACTCTTCGTGGGTAATCCGAACAAGAATCTTGCTTACGAAGGGAACTTATACGAAAGTGTCCGTGGCTGGTTCCATTTTACGGCGGGCGGAACCGAAGCTGAATTCACCTTACCCCAGAAGTCACCAGAACTGGCAATGACCCTCAGCTTCTGCACATGGTTCAGCATTGCGAACTCTAGTGTGCCTTATTTCTCCCTAAACCGGAGTTGTTGCAAGGAGATTGAGGCTTTCTATATTAGCCGCCAGGGTGCTTCGAGAGTAAGAATAAAAGGAATGGAAGAATTCCTTGGCGCCGCGGCTGAACCTTCAGATGTCAGCGAGTCTGGCGATGATAATGATAATGATGATGATAACAACCCTAACGTTGGAGGTGCTCCCCAACCTGTCGTTACTCAACCCTGGAGCCCGACTCTCAAACGCCGAGGTGCCTTAAAGAAAAGGCCTACCAAGAAGCAGAAGTTGGCTCTGGAAACTTTAATAGCCCCCCAAGAAGTGGCTATTAAACTTGCTTCAGACCTGCTATCTTCAGCCCTACCACTAGCGCCGGCAGGAGAGAGCGAACCTGTTGGAGCTCCAAGTGTTTCCGAGGTTCCAGCTCCTCCGACCGCAGAACCCGTTGTACATCTTGCAGTGCGACCGCTGGGTAGCGAGATGGGTACGTTGTTGGAAACGACGGCAGCTCCTCCTTCAAGCCCAACAACTGGACTTGTATCTCCACGTATAGTTCTTAATATTTCGTCTTTTGTCTGTTATTTTTACTTTGTAACACTATTTACCTGTTTCCTGATGCAGGCGGTCAACTCCTCTCGCTGAGGCATTCTACTACTCAGGGGGAGTCTGATGACAGGGTGGACCATTCGGGCGCTACTGGCTCAGTGGGTGGTTCGGCAAATGAATTTGACGCTGACTATTTCACGCCGACCACATGTCCAATTTCCTCATCAATTCCTCCCATAGACGAGCTAGGGAGTGATGAAAGAACAGAAGTTATTATTGCGGCTGCTGCAAAAGAGGCCACCCCGTCTCCCAGTATGCCGTCTCCAACACCACCGGTCTGTTCCACTGAGACCTTTCCAGTGATCTTTGGTGCACCTTCTGCTCCTCAGTCAGTGGTGCTAACATCGTCTATCATTGTGGCTGCTGAGACACCTGCAACTCCTCCAGCTTCAAGTCTTCCAGCAGGGGATGAGGATAATTTGAAGTTCTCGTTCGAAGCTACTTCCGCAAGTGGGGGAGCTTCTGGTGGAAATACTCCCTCATCTTCTCCTGTAGGTGGCACTGCCCAGGTGATCTGTACTAGCGCCGCTTCCCCTCAGGTTCCTAGCTCTGCCAGATCTGCATTGGCCTTACTAGCCCCGCATGTTATGAATCTGGTACAGCGACAGACTTCCTCCTCTTCAACTCCAATGAATACCGCTCCTCTTCCAGCGACCTCTACAGTGCTGCCTGTTTTGGATACAGACACCATGAATCATTTTGAGAAGCTCTTCAACTATAGTGTTGATGACTTCATGCGGTTGCTCAGAGGATGTGTCGAGATGATTTCTGACGGCACAGATTTCTTCAGTCTCGGTCGCCCGATGTTATCCAGCTACTTGGATAATATTGAAAGAATTGGAGGACCAGACCGAGCAGCTCCCTACCGGGCCCGCGTCACTGCCTTAGAAGAGCAGGTGAACACGTTAAACACTGTTTGCCAAGTGGACGTGGAAGCTATCACCGCAATAGAGATGGCGCGGCTTCGGGTGGAATTAACGGCACGCCGAGAAGAACTGGTACGACAGGAAGAAGCATGGTCTCAGGAGTTGACAGAGCTTCAGGCCAGTCGGGAGTCTATTCTTAAGAGCTTGGAGAGAGTGGACTCAGAAATTGGGGGAAGTCAAGTTGAAATCCATAGAGCCCAAGAGACCATTGCCAAAGCTCGGGCGGTCATAGTGGCCAATGAGCGCAAACTAGGAGAATCTGTTAAGAAGCGAGAAGCGCTAGTCCTCCAACATGGGCAGGTCGAGCAGGAGGAGGGACTAAGGAGCCGTGCTATAGAAGACTCGTCACCGTCTGAGTCATCAACTTACAATAAATGACGATGTCTTACTTCAGCAGGCTCGGCACTCCATAGAGGCAAATCGTCGTCAGGTGATTGACGAGGTGATGAACAAGCTGAAGCATCTAGAAGATCCATAATTTTCTTCTTATTCTTTTATTCTTTTTGTCATAAGCTTTCGTAATAAAAGAAAGAATTTTTGTAACTCCATTCTTTTGATGAAATAAAGATGATCATTTGATTCTTTTATCTGATGGCTACAGAATTTATTTGCACAACAAATAACCTGTCATCAAAATGATTTATTTTTAGGTACAATTTTCCAAATCATACTGTCAGAGGTAAGAGCTTAACGTGACAGGGTTTATGGGATTTTTAGCAAACCCCCAGCTATCAACGGATTTGACTAGCCTTTACCAACTACCGTTTGAATTGGGCTAGCCATGTTATTCCCCTCAACATGGTCAGTTGTCGAGGATTTCATTTGGGCTTAAATGCCAAACTTTTCCTCTTTCCTTTGCCTTATCGACGTTAGGTAATTCATACTTTTTACCCCCAGCATGAAGGGGTTGGCGAGAAACTTTTCCCCTTCCCATTGCCTAGTCGGCGTTGGACAATTCATACTTTTACCCCAGTATGATGGGTTGGCGAGAAACTGGTTCTCTTCCCATTGCCTAGTCAACATTGGGCAATTCATACTTTTACCCCAGTATGATGGGTTGGCGAGAAACTAGTTCTCTTCCCATTGCCTAATCGGCGCTGGGTAATTCATACCTTTTAGGTCAGAGGCGCTCAATCGTGCATGCCAAAAAGAAAGATTGGCGGCTGTTCAAACTTGAGAACTGGCACACCAGGTTTTAGGTCAGAGGCGCCAAACTGCGCATGCCTAAGAAAAGACTAATGGTGGTTTAAACTTGTGAACCAAACAGGAGGCGGCTCAAGGCTCTCTCGCGTAACTTGAACTGGGCACACCAAACACACCAGGTTTAGGTCAGAGGCGCCAAACTGCGCATACCTAAGAAAAAGACTGGAGGCGGTTCAAACTTGAGAACCAAGCACACCAGGTTTAGGTCAGAGGCGCTCAATTGCGCATGCCTAAGAAAAGAAAGATTGGCGGCTATTCAAACTTGAGAACTGGCACACCAGGTTTTAGGTCAGAGGCGCCAAACTGCGCATACCTAAGAAAAGACTAGTGGTGGTTCAAACTTGAGAACCAAACAGGAGGCGGTTCAAGGCTCTCTCGCGTAACTTGAACTGGGCACACCAAACACACCAGGTTTAGGTCATAGGCGCTCAATTGCGCATGCCTAAGAAAAGAAAAATTGGCGGCTATTCAAACTTGAGAACTGGCACACCAGGTTTTAGGTCAGAGGCGCCAAACTGCGCATGCCTAAGAAAAGACTGGTGGTGGTTCAAACTTGAGAACCAAACAGGAGGCGGTTCAAGGCTCTCTCTCGTAACTTGAACTGGACACACCAAACACACCAGGTTTAGGTTAGAGGCGCTCAATTGCGCATGCCTAAGAAAAGAAATATTGGCGGATGTTCAAACTCGAGAACTGGCACACCAAGTTTTAGGTCAGAGGCGCCAAACTGCGCATGTCTAAGAAAAGACTGGAGGCGGTCCAAACTTGAGAACCAAGCACACCAGGTTTAGGTCAGAGGCGCTCAATTGCGCATGCCTAAGAAAAGAAATATTGGCGGCTGTTCAAACTTGAGAACTGGCACACCAGGTTTTAGGTCAGAGGCGCCAAACTACGCATGCCTAAGAAAAAGAAGACGCGTACCTCCAGGGATACTAAGAATAGTATTTCTTCAGAAATTGCCATTGATCGGCATCATCATCCTGTCGCCATCTTGATTCATTAAGCGATAGGCTCCACTGGAATATACTGTCTCCACAACAAACGGTCCTTCCCACTTGGGTTCAAATTTACCCTTAATCTTGTGCGTTAGCACCATTGGCCTTTTAACAGCCAGAACCAAGTCTCCTTGCTTAAAGGTCCTTGGCTTAACGTTTTTATTGAACGTTTGTGAGATTCGGGCTTGATACAACTCAATTTGTTGTTGAGCCCTGAGACGCTTTTCATTCAGCGCCTCTAATTCTTTCAATCTTTGATGATGGCGTTCTTCTGTCATCATCTTTGTGGCTAAAGCCACTCTTAATGAAGGAATCTGGACTTCGAGAGGTAAGACGGCCTCGCTTCCATAGACCAAAGAGAATGGAGTAGCTTTTGTAGGGGTGCGAACAGTGGTGCGATAAGCCCACAGGCATTCTTCTAGCTTTTCATCCCAATCTCGTTTATTAGAAGAGACGAACTTCCGAAGGAGTTTAATAATCGTCTTGTTGAAGGCTTCGGCCAACCCATTAGCTGCGGGGTTATATGGCATTGAAGCAATATCTTTGATTCTGAACTTATTGCAGAATCTGGAGAATCCCTGACTGATGAATTGCGGACCATTATCATGAATAATCCGTCGGGGGACGCCGAAGCGGTAAATGACATGATGCTTGACAAACTTGATTACATCTGTCGTTTTCACCTCTTTCATGGGCACGGCTTTGGCCCATTTTGAAAATAATCGGTTATTGTAAGAATAAACCGATGTCCTCTGGATGACGGGGGAGTTATAAGCCCCACAATATCCATCCCCCATGCCTCAAATGGCCAACTTGCGACGGTATTGTGCAAGTATTCTTAGGGTTGATGAATAAAATTGGCATGTATTTGGCATGCATGACATCGTTTAGCGTATGCCATTGCTTCCATGTTCGGCCAGTAGTACCCTAGCCTTCTTATACGGTCTCCAAATTAGGACCGGGCTGATGAGCTCCACATACTCCATCGTGTGTTTCTCTCAGCACTTCCTCTGCTTCCGCTTTTGATATGCAGCGTAGTAGCAGACCATCTCTTGACTTTCTATATAAAGTCTGAAGCTTATGGTCATAATAAAATCTTTGGGCCTTCCTCTTTATAGAGGTGGCTTCCTTAGGATCTTCTGGTAATATCCCATGTAAGGCATAATCCACAAACGGAAATCGCCAATCACAGGGCTCCAGGGTTAGGCCTACTTGGCACACTTCTTTATTTTGAAGAAGAGTATCTGGATGAAGGAGCTCTCTGCTTTCAATGGTGATGCTTTTAACCTCACCTGGCAGGATCGCCAATGTTGCAGCTAATGCGGCAAGGGCATCTGCATATACATTCTCATTCCGAGGTATATGAGAGATGTAAAATTGCTCAAAGTATCCAGCTAGTTCAATGGCTAGCTGATAATAGGGGATGAGGGCTTCATGTCTGACTTCATACTCGCCCGTCATCTGGTTGACGATGAGTTTAGAGTCTCCATATGCCTCTAGATAGTTCACCCCCAGTTGTAAAGCCATTTTCAAGCCGATAATGAGTGCGTTATATTCCGCCACATTATTCATGCACGGTTCTGTCAATGAGTAACCGTTAGGCAATATATGTTTATGTGGAAAAATTAGCACAACCCCCACTCCAACAGCAGATCGTCTGGCAGCACCATCAAAGAACATTTGCCATGCTTGTTCCTTGCTAACTGTGTTGACCTCTGAATTCTGTTTGGAATTAGACCCGATTGGATGGTCTGCAAGAAAATCGGCGATCGCCTGTCCCTTTGTGGCTTTTTGAGGGACGAAATGCATATCGTATGGCGATAGCAATAATGTCCATTTCGCCAACCGGCCATTTAAGGATCCTGATTTTGTCATCAGAATTTTCAGGGGATTAACCCGTGATATGACATGAATCGTTTGCCCAGAAAGATAGTGTCGCATTTTCTGAACAGCGAACACTAGGGCTAAACATTCCTTTTCAATCGGGGTATACCGCTGTTCGGCTCCAATCATTGTCCTGCTTAGATAATAGAGGGCATGTTCATGGCTGTGCTCATTATATTGAGCAAGTAATGCTCCTAAGACATTATCCATGGCCCTCACATATATAAGGAAGGGCTGCCCAGGGACCGGCGCCATAAGAACGGGAGGTTTGGTGAGGTATTCTTTAAGGTCATCAAATGCCTGTTGACATGCCTCATCCCATACAAAAGAAACCCCCTTCTTCATAAGTCGAGAGAAAGGCTGGCATCGTCTCGATAAGTTGGAAATGAAGCGCCGAATATAGGCAAGCTTCCCTTGTAACCCCCTCAATTCTTTAAGATTGCGGGGAGGTGGCAACTCGCTAATTGCTTTTATCTTTTCAGGGTCGAGGAAAATCTTTGAAGTTATTACGAACCCAAGGAATTTCCCACTCGACACCCCCATAAATGACTTAGTGGGATTCATCTTTAAATGATGTCTCCTCATGAGATCGAAGACCATTCTTAAGTCCTGAAGGTGGTCCTCTTTATTTTTACTTTTGACCGCCAAGTCATCCACGTAGCACTCTACTGTCTTGCGCAGATGTTCTTTGAATATAGTGCTCATCGCACGTTGATAAGTGGCACCGGCATTCTTCAGCCCAAATGGCATCACCGTATAGCAGTATACCCCTAGCGGCGTTCTGAAAGCTGTATGCTTTTCATCATCTGGGTGCATTTTGATCTGGTTATATCCTGAGAAGCCATCCATAAAGGACATCCTCTCGTAGCCACAAGTATTGTCTATCATCACGTCGGTGATGGGAAGTGGAAACTCATCCTTGGGACATGCAGCGTTGAGATCCCAAAAGTTGATGCATATCCGAATTTTGCCGTTCTTTTTACGAACTGGCACTATATTGGCAACCCAATCCGGATGCTGTTCTTCACGGATGAATCCGGATTTTATGAGTTTGTTGACCTCAGCAACTATTGCCTCCATCAACTCCGGTCGAAAACGCCTCTGTTGTTGTTTAACAGGTTTGGCATCTTCTTTTATATTTAACCGGTGTGTGGCAATCTTAGGGTCAAGCCCAGGCATGTCTTCATAATTCCATGCGAACACGTCTATATACTCTTTAATAAGAGATATAAGTTCCTCCTTTTCTAATGGAGTTAGCGTGTTTCTTATGAAGATGGGTTACGGATTTTCTTCCGTTCCCATGTTGACTTGTATCAATTTGTCTTCAGTGGGCGGATCACGCTGCTCAAAGCGGATGTCCCAGAGAGTGTCCATATGCTTAGCCCAGGAATCGTCTTGAACATCAATTGGTTCCTCGTCGCTTTCTAGGGCGGCTGAAACCATATTGGCTGTCAAGGACTGAAACCAAGCTCCGGTATTTATATCCGAGTCATGATCGGGTGAAGATATATCTTCCTTGGTCGAAGAACTCTCTTCTTATCCGGAGGGTGATGAGGGAGGAGTAGATACATAGCCCAACCCCCTGCGAGTCTTCTGATAATAATCAGGGCTCTTTCCTCTTGGTCTGAACGAGGGTATAAGATTCCGTCGCCCTTTTCCAAAGTTCAATCCCGGTTTCTGGGTAAAATTATAACCCATCTTCTCCATCATCTGGCGGGATTTTTGTTCATACAGGTGAAATTGGGGTGATGTTTGCTCATCACTTTCACTGCTTTGTTTTTGCCGAGGTGACGTGATTACTCTGCCGAACATAATTGGCTTTTGGGATCCTCTCCGAGGAGGTACTTCGAAGTAGTGACCTTTTTCCTCAACTATTTTAGACCGGGAGAGGAGGGATGACCTAAGTGGCAAATGACATGCCGCCAGAACTTCAAGTTCGGATAGGCCATCCACTTCAGTGGAAGTACAAGAGGGTTCAGACTCAGTAGCTACAGCATGCTCGTAGGCTAACTTTATGTCTTCATTAATAACCCATTCACTCTCTATTACATCCACTATATTATCAAGACTTAAATTAAAATCTAGGTGAGGGTTGATTTCATAATCACCCCCATCATCTTCTCCAGGAAGCTCGTACTTAGTGTCGGCTTCATTGCCACTATCATCGGGCTTTTGAGGTTTGCTAGGCTCGTCATTGGAGACTTCATGGGCTGGTTTATAAAGTGCAACATCTGTGAAGTAATTCTCCACTCCTTTGAATGGTTGCTTGTCGGCGATTAGTGTCCGGACCTCTCCTTCCTCATCGCAATATTTCATGCATTAGTGAAGAGTCGACGGGACTATCATATGAGCGTGGATCCAAGGCCGCCCCAACAAAATATTGTATGAGGTATCTGCATCAATAACATAGCATGTAGCCTCCGTCCTTAAATCCCCGATCCGACATCGGAGTTGGATTTTTCCGAGGGAATGGCTATTATTGGCATTAAACCCGTATATCATTGTATTGGTTGGCGTCAGACGATGGAGGGAGATCCCTAATAGCTGCATCAACCTTCTGGGTACGATACTTAGTACAGAACCCGGATCAATCTGAATTCGGTCCACTTTCGTGGATCCGACATATCCGGTGAAATATAAAGGCATGTTGTGCTTTATATTCCTCACCTGCATGTCTTCTGGAGAGAAGATAATTTGTGGGACTTGCCTCCTCACTTGGTGACAGCGGGGGCAAGAGTCCTTTTCTTCTTCATTGGCCGGCTCGATAATCTGAGCTAGGAATGACTCAGAGTCTGCCAAGGCCTCTCTTAGAGCTTCACGTGTTGATTTTGATAATCTCAACAATTCGTAAAGCATTACTCGTGCTGGGATATTCGCCAACTGAGCAATTATGTCAAACTTGAAGGTAGTCTTGCTGGCTCCTTCCTCTCTAATAGGATTCTTCTGGGAGCGAAGTCCTTTCTGTTTTGCGGGCTTTGCGAGTTCCGCATAAATGTCTTTTGGATCTACTCTAGAGTAGTTCTTAAGATATATCTTTCCGGATCGAGTACCGGAAGGGCCTGCCCCATCTTGATGAGTGGTCATAGTTTCGGACTCTTCTTCAGAATCTGTGAAGGCTCCCGAAGCTATATATTCTTCCTTTATATCCGCAGAAATGACATTAACAGTCCGCTTCTTCCCTAGATCTCTCGTAGTAGTCCATTGCTCATCCTCTAGCAAATCGGGATGAACCCACATGACTTCCCCCTTTTGGGTCGCCACAGGGACCAGTCCTTCTTGGGCTTTGTTATGAGGATCAAGGTTCTTCATGACCATCTTACCCTTTGGGATCGGGGTCACTCCTGCGGGGAACTCGTGGGTTCCAACCACTATGGTTGCCATATTGGCAGTGACCTTCTTCTGCTCTTCCCTAAGCATCAGAACTCCAGCTTCTATTAATGCTTGGATTATGTTCTTAAGGGGAAAATAATCCCTAGTGGGGTGCCCAACATTCCGGTGATAGAGACAGTAGTTGGGATCTTTAGTCTTACCAGCGTCTTCTGGCTTCTTGTTCTCCGGAAGTTTTAGCATTCCCTTCTTCTGGAGCAAGTGAAAGAGGATTGGCATCTGTTCCGCTTTGAAAGTATAATTTCTCTCCTGCTGCGGTCTATTTTGCCTTGGGCCCTGCTGGTTTTGGGGCTTCGGCTTTGGTGGAGGGCTGGATTTCTGAGGAGCAGCTTTTGATGCCATCACTGCTTTTCCTTTATTCTTATTGCTGCTATTCTGAGTATATGACTTACTACCCCAGCACTTCTTGATCCACGAGATTCTTCAACTCGACGAATCAAATCCTCAGCTTACTCTCCCTGTTTGAGCAGATCCCTCCATGTCTTAGACTCTACGGCCCCCATTTTTAGGAGCACGTTGGTCTTAAGATTGTGTCGACAAGTCTCGATAAGAGTTTCCTGGACCATTCTGTGTTTACAATGCACGGACTTCTCCCGGAACCTTTCTATAAATTCTTTTACTATTTCTTGTTCCCCTTGTCTAGTTGCAAGGAGGGAATGAACCGTAATCTCGGTATCATCCTCGAAGAAATGTGAGAGAAATAAGTTCTCTGCATCTAACCAGGTATTAATAGTACCTGGGGGCAACTGCATGAACCAAGTAAAGGCAGGCCCTCGCAAAGTACTTGCGAATACTTTGGTCATGATGGGGTCATTACCCATTAAATGTCCTGCTTGGGACAAGAAGCAATATATATGCTGACTGGGCGATCCCTTCCCGTCGTATGGCTCTAACTTGAGCGGCTTATACTTCTGTGGGTATGGTATCGTATCCCATTCAGGAGGATACGGTCTTGAGACCCCTGCTTCTTTCAACTCCTTTTTACGCATCAAAGCTTCGAGTTGATTCTGTAATTTTTCAAGCTTTTCTTCATGCGGATCATGAAAAGAAAATCTATCCTCGTCCTCATGCATCGAGTGGGCTTTCCTGTTCTTCTTCATTTGGAGTTTCCTTGCCCTTTTTGGCATTATCTTCAACAAATCTCGATAGCATGACTTTAAGGCCTTCAATCGTCTTTTGCTGCTCTCGAATCATTTTTTCTTGAGCTTCAAATCTCTGATTGATATCATCTGATTTATCGGCCATGTGAGATGCTGACTTCTGCAGTCGAGATGACGCGGAGGAACGAGGCGAGGCTATGGCTGAATTATCATTGTCCTCATCGTAAGAACCACTTGCAAGCCTCTTATAATTTCGAGGCGGGACGGCTCCTGATTTTAGTCGAGTAACACGATGAGGTTCTTCATCGCTTGATTCTGAATCATCATCCGTTTCTACAATTTTCTTCCCTTTCCCCACCATATTGGAGGTTACAGCTCTCTAGTGTTTTAGGGAAGCAGTCTTTGGTTTCTTAGTAGGGTTCTTGTCCGACTCGGTCAATCGATCAAACACAGATACCCTGCTCTTGCTGCAGCCGCAGTTGTCCATTACAGCGGACACCGCTGTCATAAGCTGCCGACAATGACAAACAGGTTCAGCTTGAAGTTGATCTATGCCTCTCTTCTTGGACAAATACTCCCTGAGATCGGTGTCTTTAACCATGGAATCATGAAATCCATCTGACTTTTGAGAGGGTCTAGGAACCCACTGCAGCTTCCCTGAACGATCATCCCTAATTCTGTAGTCGGGTTGATCTGCGAGGAACTTAGAAGTAGCTTCGCGTCTCATAGCGCGGGGCTGAGGAATAGCTCCGCATCTTGCCACATTAGCCTTGCTTTTCTCGCTGGCTTGGCGTGTCTTCAGAAATTTAGCTTCTGGAATAATAGCCCCGCATGAAGGGAAGTTCTTGCACACTGGTTTATCTTTGTGATTAACGCAGATCATAGCTTCGCGCCTAGCACGATTTTTATGACTGACAACTATTTGCCAATCGTCCTCGAGTTCCTCGCGAGTGTCATAAGTCTTGCGTTTCTCGCAAGTAGCCTCGCTTTCTCGCTTGGCTCAGTATCAGCCTCGCGTGGAGAATCACACGCTGGCTTTATAGAATTTTTATACTCGCGTCTCTCGCGAGTGTCATAAGTCTTTTCGTTAGCTTTGCGTCTCTCGCTAAACTCAGCGGTAGCCTCGCGTGGAATATCACACGCTGGCTTTATAGAATTTTTATACTCACATCTCTCGCGAGTGTTAGATATTTTGCGACGAGCGTAAATTTTTCTGGCTTCGCGTCTCTCGCTAAGCTCAGCGGTAGTCTCGCGCGGAATATCACGCGCTGACTTTTCCTTACTTTTAAGGCAAGTTGTAACTTCACGTTTAACGCGGTAGAGACTGGTCTTGCGGGTAGCGTGAGCCAGTTTGCGAGGGACCATAGCCTCGCGTCCTCTGGTATTAGCTCCGCGTCCAACGCGGGCTTTGAGGGCTCTACGCCTCGCTCTCCGGTTCCTGTTTCAGAGTTGGGTCCTGGTCAATCCAGTCCCCAGGTCTTCTTCGACAGTCGGAAGCTCATCCTCGGCTAGGATTTCTTGTGTGAACTCCGGCCCTATAGCCGCAGTCTCCAAGGATCCCCGTCTCTTGGTGGATACCTTTCTACCCGTCGCTCGGGCATCGGAGTACATGCGACGATAGTGCCGTGTCTCATCCAAGTCACCTGATCCAGAGGAGAGGAACTCCTCGTACTTCTGCTGGTCGATTTCAACGACCAGCGTGTCTACTTCGGATCCGATCATATCAACGTCCAATTGCGCCACAATCTCTTCATCAGTGAAAGAGATGGCTCCCACTGTGGTCGCCAGTTTATTCGCCGCAAAAGTTCCTTTGCTTCCTTCCATTGAATACATCTTAGATTACAATAGAAGTGAACAAGATACATAAAGAGAACAAACGACAGGATTTTATAGTTCAATCTTTCTCTTTTATAATGTAAACGTGGGATCAGTGGCGATGGGATCTATAGTAGTTCCTTTGGACGATCAGTACGTTGAAATCTTCTCTTTTGAAGATATCGACCGACTGTAGACAATCTTCTTGGTCTTTGCTCTTCACGAATCCAAGGCTCTGTGTAACTTGAATTCTCTAAGAGGAAGATGATCACAAAAGGCTTCAAGGCTCTCTCGCGTACTTGAATTGCCAAAGAATCACCAAGAAGACTTCTGATCTCTGGTTTTGATTTGTTCAAGGCTCTCATGCGTAACTCGAACTTCACCAAAACTTCAAAAAGATCCTCTAGGGTTTCACCAAGAAGGCATTTATAACCCCAGAAAGATTTGAGAGAGTTTCTATCTGAATAGAATTTGCTCTCATCAAGGATTCCAATCAAATATTTAATATTGATTTAAATCTCTTGATTTAGAATTCTGATTGGATTTGATTTGGTATTTGGATAAGCCCAAATCATAAACTCAATCAATTTAAGATCTGGTTATCTGCTCACGCAGAGCTGTAATCGCATCAAAACGCGGCACTAAATAACCAATGCGCGGAGCTAATGCGGAGCTATCGAACATCTCCGTGTTTTACTCAACGCGAGGCTAAAGATAGCTAGACGCGGAGCTATGGATTAGCTCCGCGTTCTGTTGTGGAAAACTTCTTTTTTATTTCAGAAATTTTAACTGCCAACAAACTACCGTTTGTGTTGGGCTAGCCATGTTATTCCCCTCAGCATGGTGAGTTGTCGAGGAATTGATTTCCTCTCCCATTTGCCTTTAACAGCATTGGGTAGTTAATTACATACTTTTACCCCCAGTATGATAGGGTTGGCGAGAAACTTGATCTCCTCTTCCCGCTGCTTTAACAGCATTGGGCAATTGATTTCATACTTTTACCCCAAGTATGATAGGGTTGGCGAGAAACTTGATCTCCTCTTCCCGCTGCTTTAACAGCATTGAGCAATTGATTTCATACTTTTACCCCAAGTATGATAGGGTTGGCGAGGAACTTGATTTCCTCTTCCCGCTGCTTTAACAGCATTGGGCAATTGATTTCATACTTTTACCCCCAGTATGATAGGGTTGGCGAGGAATTTGATCTCCTCTTCCCTTTGCTTTAATAGCATTGGGCAATAAAATATTTTTATTTATAGCACCCAATTAGCTATTCCAATGGCTAGTAAAAGTAGCGGAAACAACATGATGTTTATCATCGTAAATATTTTCGGCACCCCCAGCCAAATCCGGCTGCTAGCCAATGAGAGTGACTTTGTCACGGCTGTGGTTCGGAGCATATCCAAGGGGCTAGCTTGTAAGTGCGGGCTGCCCGTGCTTGGTGTCAATATTGGTTTCCCTACTGGTACAGAGATCGCTTTGGCAGGGAACTCATTGGTTCCTACTACTAAAGTTGACATATTTGCATAAACTTTCTTCTGTTCCTCTTTAAGTGTGAGAACTCCAGCTTCTATCAATGCCTGAATTCGGTTCTTAAGAGGATAGCAATCCTTAGTTGGGTGCCCGACGATCCGATGGTACATGCAATAATTAGGGTCGTTGGTTTTACCGTCTTCTGGTTTTCCATTTTCTGAAAGTTTTAGCAAGCCCTTTCTGAGGAGGAGATGGAATAGAGTACCGGTCTGCTCAGTCTTGAATGTATAAATTTTATCTTGTCGGGGCCTATTTTGACCTGCACCTCTCAGATTCTGAGGTCTTGGTTTCGGATCTGCAACTAACACCATCACAGTCTTCCCTTTATTTTTAGGATTCTGTGGATATGGCATGTTATTCATAGAGTTTCTCATGCTACGAGATTCTTAATCCGGCGAATTATATCTTCCGCCTGCTCTCCCTGCTTTAGTAAATCTTTCCCAGTTTTAGACTCTACAGCTCCTATTCTTATCAGCACACCGGTCCTGAAATTATGCTTACAAGTTCCACCAGGATTTCCTGGGTCATACCGTGTCAACAATACACGGATTTTTTCCTGAAGCGTTCAATAAAACTTTTGACCGTTTCTTCTTCCCCTTGTTTCGTCGTAAGCAGGGAATGAACCGATATCTCGGTATCATCCTTAAAGAAACGCGCCAAGAATTGCTTCTCGACATCATGCCAAGCATTTATGGTCCCCGGGGGCAACTTCATAAACCATGTAAAGGCAGGCTCTCGCAGGATGCTCGCAAATACTTTGGTCATTACGGGATCATTTCCCATTAGATGACCTGCTTGCGATAAAAAGTAATAGATGTGCTGACTGGGAGATCCTTTCCCGTCATATGGCTCCAACTTGAGCGGTTTATACTTTTCGGGATACGGTGCCAAATCCCATTCAGGCGGGTATGGTCTTGAAACCCCCGATTCTTTCAACTCCTTTTTGGGCATTAGTGCTTCCAATTGGCTTTGTAATTTCTCGATCTTTTCTCCATAAGGATCATGGAAAGAGTATTTGTCATCATCCTCATGTATCGAATAAGCCTTTTCTTCTTTAGTTTCTTCATTTGTCTTAGGTGGCGGTTCCGAAGAAGTTTTAGCCTTATCATCGACTATCTTCTGGGTATTTTCGACTACTTTTAGAAGCATTAATTTGAGGTCATTAATGGCCTTTTGCTGACCTCGAATCATTTGCTCTTGGGCTTCTATCCTTTGGTCAATATTATCTGACCTGTCTACCACGTGCTAGTGTGATTTCAGTGAGGATGCACAAGATTGTATGGAAGCTATGGCTGAATTGTCACTGTCATTATCATAAGAATCTTTTACAAGTTTCTTGTATTTTCGAGGAGCGACATCGCCTGATTTGAGCCGGGTGAAATGATGAGGTTCTTCATCGTCTGCATCTGACTCATATTCTTTCTCCATAATGTTTTTGCCTTTGCCGACCATATTTGAGGTCACTGCGTTTAATTCTTTTTCTTTAATTTTGTATCTCAGATCATTCTTTCTCCTCTTTGGAGTACCTTGACGAGACTCAGTTATTCTGTTAAATATAAACACTCTCTTCTTAGTACAACAGCAATTATCCAATACAGCAGATATAGTTGTTATGAGCTGCTCACAATGACATTTTGAGTGCGGCTGAGCTTGAGTCATATTTTTCATTTTTGTCAAGTAATTTCTGAGATTGGTGACCTTGGATGACGATGAATCGTGGGCGCCACCTGGTTGTTGAGAGGGTCCAGGGGCCCACTGAACCTTCTTGGAATCATTAGAGTCAAGTCCTGATCCAATAGTGTGATTATCAAACCTGATTCTATATTCAGGTTGATTTACACGGAACTGAGAACTAGCTTCGCGTTCTGGCACGCGGAGCTGAGAATTAGCTTCGCCTTTTGAAACGCGGGGCTGAATAATAGCTTCGCATTTTTGCATGCTAGCCTCACGTTTCACGCTGGCTTGGTGTCTCTGCAGAACTTTATCTTCTGGGATATTAGCCTCGCGTGGAGAAAATTTCTTGCATGTTGGCTTATTCTTGTGATTAACGCAAGTCACAACTTCGCGTCTAGCGCGATTTTTACGATTAACGATAATCTGCCAATCATCTTCGCGATTTACACGGAGGTGAGGCATCTTGCGTTTCTCGCAAGTACTACTGGCTTCGCGTTTCTCGCTAAGCCCAGTATTAGCCTCGCGTGGAGAATCACACACTGGCTATAAGGAATCTTTATCCTCGCGTTCCTCGCGAGTGTAAGAAATCTTGCATTTATCGCAAGTCTTACTGGCTTCGCGTTTATCGCTAAGTCCAGTAATAGTCTCGTATGGAGAATCACATGCTGGCTTTAGGGAAGTTTTATCCTCGCGTTTATCGCGAGTGTCAAAAATCTTGCGTTTCTCGCAAGTACTACTGGCTTAGCGTTTATCGCTAAGTCCAGTAATAGCCTTGCGTGGAGAATCACACGCTGGCTTTGTTGAATTTTTATCCTCGCATTTATCGCGAGTGTCAAAAATCTTGCATTTCTCGCAAGTTGTACTGGCTTCTCGTTTATCGCTAGGCCCAGTAATAGCCTCGCGTGGAGAATTACACGCTAGCTTTAAGGAATTTTTATTCTCGCGTTCCTAGCGAGTGTAAGAAATCTTGCATTTATCGCAAGTTGCACTGGCTTCGCGTTTCTCGCTAAGCCCAGTAATAGCCTTTTGCGGAGTATCACACGCTGGCTTTAATGAATCTTTATCCTCACGTTCCTCGCGAGTGTAAGAAATCTTGCGTTTATCGCAAGTGCTACTGGCTTCGCGTTTATCGCTAAGCCCAGTAGTAGCCTCCCATGGAAAATCGCATGCTGGTTTTAAGGAGATTTTATTCTCGCGTTTATCGCGAGTGTCAGAGATTTTGCGACTAGCGCAAATCTTACTGGCTTCGCGTTTCTCGCTAAGCTCAGTAATAGCCTCGCCCGGAGTATCACACGCTGGCTTTTCCTTGCGATTAACGCAAGTTGTATCTTCGCGTTTAACGCGATACTGACTAGTCTTGCGATTAACGCGAGCCAGTTTGCAAGGGATCATAGCCTTGCGTTCAATGAAGTTAGCCTCGCGTTCAATGCGGGCTTTGAGGGCCTTTCGCCTAACTCTCCGATTTCTATTTCGGAGTTAAGTTCTGCTCAATCTAGTTCCCATGCCTTCTGCGGTAGTAGAGAGGCCATCCTCTGCTAGGATTTCCTATCCAAACATCGGCTCTATGGCCGCGGTCTCCAAGGATCCCCGTTCATCGGTGAATACCTTTTTACCCGTTGCTCGGGTATTGGAGCGCACGCGACGATAGTGTCGTGTTTCGTCCAGCTTACCTGATTCAGAGGAGAGGTACTCCTCGTACTTCTGTTGGTCGATTTCAACGACGAGCATATCTACGTCGGATCCGATCAAATCGACGTCCGATTGCGCCACAATCTCTTCTTTAGTGAAAGAGACGGCTCCCACTGTGGTCGCTAGTTTGTTCGCAGCAGAATTTCCTCGCTTTTCTTTCACTGAATTAGCTAAAATTACAATGAAAGATAACAAGAGAAAAGAAAGAACAAACGAAAGGATTTTATAGCTCAATCGCTCTCTTTTACAATGAACGTGGGATCTGTGTGGTGATGGGATCTGTCAAGCAGCTCCTTAGGACGATCTGACGTCGAACTCTTCTCTCTTGAAGATAACGGCCGACTGTAGATGATCTCCTCTGGTCTTGATTCGTTCAAGGCTTTGTGCGTAACTCGAATTTCTCAAAAACCTTTAGATGCCGAAAGAAAAGACCTCTTAAAGATTGATGATCATCTATGCATTGATCTATTATTAATTGATGATTAAAGTCTCCTCAAAGAGAGTATTTATAGACTTTAGTGGTTATGAGAGTTTCCATAGGAATAGGAATAAAGATTTTCATAGGAATAGGAATCAAGATTTTTGTATTCATCAAGGATTCTAATCCAATATTTAATATTGATTTAAATCTCTCGATTTGGAAATCTGATTGGACTCAATTTGGATATTGGATAAGCCAAAATCTTAATCACAATCAATCTAGGATTCTAATTGGACTCAATTTGGATATTGGATAAGTCCAAATCTTAATCACAACCAATTTGGAATTCTAATGAAATCTGCTCACGCGGAGTAAACGCAGAGCTAAATTCATCAGAACGCGGAGCTTTGGATTAGCTCCGCGTTTTGCTCAAACGCGAGGCTAAAATAGCCAAACGCGGAGCTACGGAGTTAGCTCCGCGTTCTGTGTGGAAAATTCTAGGGAATTTCTTCGCTTTCCTACCACTGAATTAGCTTAAATTACAATGAAAGAGAACAAGAGAAAAGAAAGAACAAACGAGAAGATTTTATAGCTCAATCGCTCTCTTTTACAATGTAAACGTGGGATCTGTGTGGTGATGGGATCTGTCAAGCAGCTCCTTTGGACGATCAGACGTCGAACTCTTCTCTCTTGAAGATAACGGCCGACTGTAGATGATCTCCTCTGGTCTTGATTCGTTCAAGGCTCTATGTATAACTCGAACTTCTCAAAAACCTTTAGATGCCGAAAGAAAAGACCTCTTAAAGATTGATGATCATCTATGAATTGATCTATTATTAATTGATGATTAAAGTCTCCTCAAAGAGGGTATTTATAGACTTTAGTGGTTATGAGAGTTTCCATAGTAATAGGTATAAAGATTTTCATAGGAATAGGAATCAAGATTTTTGTATTCATCAAGGATTCTAATCCAATATTTAATATTGATTTAAATCTCTTGATTTGGAATTCTGATTGGACTCAATTTTGATATTGGATAAGCCAAAATCTCAATCACAATCAATTTAGGATTCTGATTGGACTCAATTTGGATATTGAATAAGTCCAAATCTTAATCACAACCAATTTGGAATTCTAATGAAATCTGCTCACGCGGAGTAAATACGAAGCTAAATTCATCAGAACGTGGAGCTATGGATTAGCTCCGCGTTTTGCTCAAACGCGAGGCTAAAATAACCAAACGCGGAGCTACGGAGTTAGCTCCGCGTTCTGTGTGGAAAATTCCTTTTTACTTAGAAATTCTCACTGCGAATCCGACCTGGGCACTTGGTGTATCGTCAAGACACCAAGTGTTGTAATGAACCGTACAGCCCGAGCCGCTTCGCTCGCCAGTTTAGATATTCCCAACTTTATGTAGGTAACCCGAACAAGAATCTGGCTTATGAAGGGAATTTGTACGAGGGCGCCCGCAGCTGGTTCCATTTTGTAGCTGGTGGAACCGGAGCTGAATTCCTCCTGCCTCAGAAGTCGCCAGAGTTAGCCATGACTCTTAGCTTCTGCACGTGGTATAGTGTCGCAAATGCTGACGTGCCTAACTTTTCCATCAACCGGAGTTGTTGTAAGGAAATAGAGGCCTTTTATTTCAGCCGCAAGGGGGCTAAAAGAATAAGGGTGAAAAGAATGGACGAATTTCTTGGCGCAGCGGTCGATCCATCAGATGTTGACGACTCTGATGATGATGACAATGATGGTGATGAGGATGACGCTGATGCTGGTGGTACTCCTCAAGACTTGGTTCCTCGTCTCCGGAGTCCGACCGTAAAATGCCGCGGGGCCCCAAAAGAGGGGCATGTCCAGAAGAAGAAGAAATTGGCCCCAGGGTCATTAGTAGTCCCTCAAGAGGCGTCAGTCAAATTTGCTTCGGACTTGCTGGCTTCGACCCTGCCAACAACTTCATGAGAGGAGAGCAGACCTATTGAAGTCTCAGGTGATACTAAGGTCCCACTCCCCTATCCGCAAAATCAGTCGAACACACCGCAACGCAACCTCTGGGTAGCGAAATGTGTGTACTTCTGGAAACAGCAACAGCTCCTCCTTTAAGTCCAACCACTGGACTTGTGTCTTCTGGTATGGTCCTCTCAGGTTTTATATTTTTATCTTCTGTTTCTATATCTCATGTAACACTTTTTGCTTGCTTCTTTGAAATGTAGGTAGTCAACCTCATTCGTCGATGCATTCGACTACCAGAGGGGAGTCTGAGGAAAAGGTGGATTATTCTGGCACAACTGGCTCGGTGGGTGGTTTGGGTAGTTTTGTAAATGAGTTCGATGCAGACTACTTCACGCCGGCCACATGCTCAGTTCCTTCATTGATACCTCCCATTGATGAACTAGGGATTGATGACAGAACAGAAGTCGTCATTGCGGCCGCAGTAAGAGAGGCTCCCCCATCTCCAAGTCTGCCATCTCCGACACCCGGGGTCTGCTCCGAAGAAACCTTTCCAGTGGTTGTTGGTGTGCCCTCTACTCCTCAACCAGCAGTATTAACGCCATCCACCCTTATGGCTATTAAGACGTTGGTGACTCCTCCAGCCCCAAGTCCTCCGCCAGCGGGAGATGAAGAAAATTTGAAGTTCTCATTCGAAGCCTCTTCTGCCATGGGGGGAGCTTCGGGTGAAAACACACCATCGTCTACTCCTGCTGATGGTGCTACTCGAATGATCTGTACCAGTGATACTCCTCCTCGGGTTCCTAGTTCTGCCAAGTCCATATTGGCTTTACTGGACCCTCATGTCATGAATCTGGTACATGGACGAGCTTCTTCTTCCTCGACTCCAACGAACGCTACTCCTCCAGCGACATCTTCCTTAGCGCTGCCTGCTTTAAACACAGACACTGTGGACCCTCTTGAAGAATTCTTCAACCACAGTGTAAATGACTTTTTGTGGCTACTAAGGAGGTGTATCGGAGTGATCCTGGATGGAAGAGATTTCTTTAATCTTGGACGTCCAATGTTGTCCAGCTATCTGGATAATATTGAAAGGATTGGGGGACACGACCGAGCAGCTCCCTATCGGGCCCGCCTTGAAGCTTTAGAAGAACAGGTGAATACGCTAAACACAATTTGTCAAGCAGATGTGGAAGCGATCACTGAAATAGAGTTGGCGCGGCTACGGGCAGAGTTACCAGCTCGTCAGGAGGAGTTGAGGCGACAGGAAGAAGGATGGTCGCGGGAGTTGGCCGAGCTATAAGCCAATCAAGAGTCCATTGTTGGAGATGGTGGACTTCGAAATTGAGGGGAGCCAGACCGCCATTCTTAGAGCCAGAGAGATTATAGCTAAGGCTCGGGCTATTCTAATGGCCAGCGAGTCTCGGCTAGGGGAATCCGTTAAGAAACGGGAAGAGCTGATACTCCAACAAGGACAGCTCGAACAAGAAGGCATAATGAGGAGCCGTGCTATTGAAGAATCTCGTCAGCGGTTGGCCCAGCAACTGGCGATAAACGACGATGATTTACGCCGGCAGGCCCAACGCTCCGTGGAGGAAACTCGTCGTCGAGTGATTGACGAGACGACAAATAAATTAAGGCTTGTAGAAGATCCATAACTTTCTTTCTTTCTATTCCTTTATTCTTTTTGTAATAAGAACTTGTAATAGAAGAGAGAACTTTTACTGTTTCTTTGTGACTTCATTCTCTTTCGAATAAAGGTAATCTTTTGATTCTTTTACCTGTTGGCTACAAAATTTGTTTGCACAACAGATAACTTGTCATCAAAATGATTTAGTTGTTTAGGTAAAACAGTCCAAGACTCATCTGCGTAACTTAGACTGCTAATACCGAGGTGATCAGGTTAGGATCACCAGATTTCAGCAAAGACGCCTAATTGCACATGCCTAGAGTTTGATTGGAGGCGGTTCAAGACTCTCATGCGTAACTTGAACTGTACATACTAAGATGATCGGGTTAGGATCACCAGATTTCGGCAGAGGCGCCTAATTGCGCATGCCTAGCTTTAAGCAAGAAGTTCAAGTGTTCATCTGCGTAACTTGAACAAGTGGAGGCGGTTTAAGGCTCTCATGCATAACTTGAACTGCACATACCAAGATGATCGGGTTAGGATCACCAGATTTTGGCAGAGGCGCCTAATTGCGCATGCCTAGTTTTAAGCAAGAAGTTCAAGTGCTCATCTGCGTAACTTGAACAAGTGGAGGCGGTTCAAGGCTCTCATGCGTAACTTGAACTGCACATATCAAGATGATCAGGTTAGGATCACCAGATTTCGACAGAGGCGCCTAATTGTGCATGCCAAGTTTTAAGCAAGAAGTTCAAGTGCTCATCTGCGTAATTTGAACAAGTGGAGGCGGTTCAAGGCTCTCATGCGTAACTTGAACTGCACATACCAAGATGATTGGATTAGGATCACCAGATTTCGGCAGAGGCGCCTAATTGCGCATGCCAAGTTTTAAGCAAGAAGTTCAAGTGCTCATCTGCGTAACTTGAACAAGTGGAGGCGGTTTAAGGCTCTCATGCGTAACTTGAACAAGTGGACGGTTATACTCCTAGTGATCTGAACCAGATGTGACAGTCACTCTATCACCATTCTGGTTTATTTTAGGCATAGTATTTTTTCAGAAATTTGTCGTTGATCGGCATCATCATTCTATCGCCGTTCTGATTCATTAAGCGATAGGCTCCACTAGAGTATACCGTCTCCACAATAAACGGTCCTTCCCACTTGGATTTAAATTTACCCTTAGTCTTGTGGGTTAGAATCATTGGTCTTTTAATAGCCAGGACCAAGTCTCCTTATTTAAAGGTCCTTGGTTTAACGCTCTTATTGAACGTTCGCGAGATTCAAGCTTGATACAACTCAATTTGTTGTTGAGCCCTGAGACGTTTTTCATCTAGCGCCTCTAGTTCTTGCAATCTTTGTTGATGGCGCTCTTCTGTTGTCATGTTTGTGGCTAAGGCCACTCTTAATGATGGTATTTGAATTTCAAGAGGCAAGACGGCCTGACTTCCATAAACCAAAGAGAATGGGGTAGCTTTTGTTGGAGTACGAACGGTGGTGCGATAAGCCCACAAACACTCTCCCAGATTTTCATCCCAGTCCCTTTTGTTAGAAGAGACAAACTTCCGAAAGAGTTTAATAATTGTCTTGTTGAAAGCTTCGGCTAACCCATTAGCCGCGGGGTTATATGGCGTTGAAGCCATATCTTTGATTCTGACTTATCACAGAATCTTGAGAATCCCTGGCTGATGAATTGCGATTCATTATCATGAATAATCCTTCGGGGGACGCCAAAATGGTAAATGACATGATGCTTGATGAACTTAATCACATCTGTCGTTTTCACTTCTCTCATGGGCATGGCTTCGGCCCATTTTGAAAAATAATCGGTTATTGTAAGAATAAACCGATGTCCTCTGGATGACGGGGGAGTTATTGGCCCCACAATATCCATTTCCCATGCCTTAAATGGCCAACTAGCAACGGTATTGTGCAAGTATTCTGGGGTTGATGAATAAAATTGGCATGTACTTGGCATGCATGGCACCGTTTAGCGTATGCCATTGCCTCTGTAATCATCTTCGACCAGTAGTATCCCAGCCTTCTTATGCGGTCTCCGAGTTTTGGACCGGGCTGATGAGCTCCACATACTCCATCATGTGTTTCCCTCAGCACTTCATCTGCTTCTGCTTTTCATATGCAGCGTAGCATCATTTGACTTTCTGTACAAAATTTGAAGTGTACGATCAAAGTAGAATCTCGGGGCCTTCCTCTTTATCGAGGCGGCCTCCTTTGGATCCTCTGGTAGTATCCCATATAGGGCGTAATCTATAAATGGAAATAGCCAATTACGGGGTTCCAAAATTAAGCTGTCTGGCACACCTCTTTGGTTTGGGATACCGTATCTGGGTGGAGGAGCTCTCTGCTACCAATGGTGATGCTTTTAGCTTCACCTGGTGGGATCGCCAATGTTGCAACTAACGCGGCAAGAGAATCTGCGTAGACGTTCTCATTCCGAGATATATGATATATATAAAATTGTTTAAAGTATCCTGCTAGCTCAATGGCTAGCTGATGATAGGGGATGAGGGCTTCATGTTTGACTTCATACTCATCCGTCATCTGGTTGACGATGAGCTTAGAGTCTCCATATGCCTCTAGATAGTTCACCCCCAGTTGCAGAGCCATTTTTAAGCCAATAATGAGCGCGTTGTATTCCGGTACATTATTCGTGCACGGTTCTGTTAATGAGTAACCGTTAGGCAATATATGCTTATGTGGGGATATTAGCACAACCCCCACTCCAGCAGCAGACGTCTGGTAGCACCATCAAAGAACATTTGCCATGGTTGTTCTTTGCTAACTGTGTTGACCTCTGACGTCGGTTTGGATTTGGACCAGATTGGATGATCTGTTAGGAAATCGGCGATCGCCTGTCCCTTCATGGCTTTTTGAGGGACGAAGTGTATATCATATGGTGATAGTAGCAGTGCCCATTTCGCCAATCGGCCGTTTAAGGATCCTGGTTTTGTCATCAGAATTTTCAAAGAATTAACCCGTGAGATGACATGTATCGTTTGCCCTGAAAGATAGTGTCGCATTTTCTGAACAGCGAACACTAGGGCTAAATATTCTTTTTCGATCGGGGTATACCAACGCTCGGCTCCGATCATTGTCCTGCTTAAGTAATAAAGAGCATGTTCATGGCCATGATTATTATATTGAGCAAGTAACGCTCCTAAAGCATCATCCATGGCCCTTACATATATAAGAAATGGTTGCCCAGGGACCGGTGCCATAAGAACAGGAGGTTTGGTAAGATATTCTTTGAGATCGTCAAACGCCTGTTGACATGCCTCATCCCATATGAAAGAAACCCCCTTTTTCATGAGTCTAGAGAACGGCTGGCATCGCCCTGATAAATTGGAGATGAAGCGTCGGATATAGGCTAACTTTCCTTGTAACCCCCTTAATTCCTTAAGATTACGGGGCGGTGGCATTTCACTAATCGCTTTTACTTTCTCAGGATCAAGGAAAATTTCTTCTGAAGTGATTATAAATCCAAGGAACTTTCCGCTACGCACCCCCATGAAAGACTTGGCAGGGTTCATCTTCAAGTGATGTTTTCGCATATGATCGAAGACCGTTCTTAAATCATGAAGATGATATTCTTTGTTCTTGCTTTTGACCGCTAAGTCATCCACATAGCACTCTACCGTTTTGCGCAGGTGTTCTTTGAATATGACGCTCATCGCTCGTTGGTAGGTGGCACCGGCGTTCTTAAATCTGAAAGGCATCACCGTATAACAGTATACCCCCAGCGGTATTCTGAAAGCCGTATGCTTTTCATCATCTAGGTGCAATTTAATCTGGTTATATCCTGAGAAGCCATCCATAAAGGACATCCTCTCATAACCGCAAGTATTATCAATCATCACATCGGTGATGGGGAGTGGAAAATCATCCTTAGGACATGAAGCGTTCAGATCTCGAAAATCGATGCATATCCGGATTTTGCCGTTCTTCTTAAGAACCGGCACTATGTTAGCCACCCAATCAGGATGTTGCTCTTCACGGATGAATCCGGATTTTATAAGCTTGTTGATCTCGGCAACTATTGCCTCCATCAATTCCGGTCGAAAACGCCTTTGCTGTTGTTTAACTGGTTTGGCGTTTTCTTTAATATTTAACCGGTGCGTGGCAATTTGAGAGTCAAGCCCGGGCATGTCTTCATAACTCCATGCGAACACGTCTATATACTCTTTAATAAGAGATATAAGTTCCTCCTTTTCCAAGGAAGTTAGCGTGTCACTTATGGCATGGGTTTCGGGTTTTCGTCTGTTCCCATGTTGACCAGCACTAGCTTATCTTCTGTGGGTGGGTCACGCTGTTCAAAGCAGACATCCCATAGAGTATCCATATGCTTAGCCCAGGAATCATCTTGAACATCAATTGGTTCCTCGTCGCTTTCTGGTGTGGCTGAAACCATATTGCTATCAAAGATTGAAACCAAGAGCCAATACTTAGATCCGAGTCCTGATCAGTCGGGTTTAAATCCTCATCGGACGAAGATCTTTCCTCACATTGGCATGGTGGTGAGGGAGGAGTGATACATAGCCCAACACCCTGCAAGTCTTTTGATAATAGTCTGGGCTCCTTCCTCTCGGTCTAAATGAGAGTATGAGATTCCGTCGCCCTTTTCCAAAGTTTAACCCTAGTTTCTGGGTGAAATTATAACCCATCTTCTCCATCATTTGCCAGGATTTCTATTCATATAAGTGAAATTGAGATGGTGATTGTTCATCACTTTCACTGGTTTGTCTTGTTGAGGTGACGTAATTACTTTGCCGAACATGATCGGCCTTTGGGACCTCTGTCGAGGAGGCACTTCGAAGAAGTGACCTTGTCCCTTAGTTATTTTTGATTGAAAGAGGAGGGATGCCTGAGTGGCAAATGGTATGCCGCCAGAACTTCAAGTTCGGACAGGCCATCCACTTCGATGGAAGTACAAGAAGGTTCAGATTCAGTAGCTACAGCATGCTCGTAGACTAACTTTATGTTTTCATTGATAACCCACTCATCCTCTATTACATCAGCTACATTATTATCAAAATTCAAATTAAAATATATGTGAGGATTGATTTCATAATCACCCCCATCGTTTTCTTCGGGAGGCTCGTACTCCGTATCTGCCTCGTTACCACTCTCATCAAACTTTTGAGTTTTGTTGAGGTTGTTGTCGGAGACTTCATGGGCTGGCTTGTAGAGTAAAGCATCCGTGAAGTAGTTCTCCAGTCCTTTAAATGGTTGCATATCTGCAACTAGTGTCCAGACTTCTCCTTGTTCATCACAGTATTTCATACACTGGTGGAGAGTCGACGAGACTATCATATAGGCGTGGATCCAAGGCCGTCCCAGTAAGATATTATAGGAAGTGTCTGCATCGATGACGTAGCATGTGACCTCTGTCCTCAAATCCCCGATTTGACACCGGAGTCGGATCTTTCCAAGGGGATAGCTATTATTGGAATTGAACCCATATATTGTAGTATTGGTTGGCGTCAGGCGATGGGGAGAAATTCCCAATAGCTGCATCAACCTTCAGGGAATGACGCTTAGTGCAGACCCTGGATCAATCTGGATGCGATCCACTTTCGTGGATCCGACATACCCGGTGAAATATAAAGGCCTGTTGTGCTTTATATTTCTTACCTACATATCTTCCGGAGAGAAAATAATTTGTGGGACCTGCCTCCTCACTTGATAACAGCGAGGGCAAGAGTCCTGTTCTTCGTCGGCCGGCTCGACAATCTGAGCTAGGAATGACTCAGAGTCTACCAGGGCTTCTCTCAACGCCTCGCGAGTTAATTTCGATAATCGTAACAACTCGTACAGCATGACTCGAGCTGGAATATTTGTCAGCTGAGCTATTATATCAAATTTGAAGGTAGCGTCTTTGACTCCTTCGTCTTTTCCAGGATTTTTCTGGAAGCGAAGTCCTTTCTGTTTTGCAGGTTTTGCGAGTTCCATATATATATCTTTCGGGTCTACTCTGATGTAGTCCTTGAGATATGATTTTCCAGATCGAGTGCCGGAAGGGCCTGCCCCATCCTGATGAGTGGCCATAGTTTCGAGCTCCTCTTCAAAGTCTGTAAATGTCCCTGCAATTATGTATTCATTTTTTATCTTCGCGAAAATAGCGTTGCTGGTCCTCTTTTTCTTTTGACCCCCTGCGGAAGTTCACTGTTCATCCTGTAGTAAATCAGGATGGACCCACATGATTTCCCCTTTTTGAGTTGTTACGGGGACAAGTCCTTCTTGAGCCTTTTTGTGTGGGTCATGGTTTTTCGTAACCAACTTTCCCTTTGGAATTGGGGTTACCCCTGCGGGGAATTCATGGGTTCCAACCACTATGGTTGTCATATTGGCCGTGACTTTCTTTTGTCCCTCTTTAAGTGTCAGAACTCCAGCTTCTATCAGTGCTTGGATTCTGTTCTTTAGAGGGTAACAATCCCTAGTAGGGTGCCCAACATTCCGGTGGTAGAGACAATAGTTGGGGTCGTTGGTCTTACCAGCGTCCTCCGGTTTTATATTCTCCGGAAGTTTCAACATTCCCTTCCACAGGAGCAGTTGGAAGATTGTAGGCGTTTGCTCTGCTTTGAAGGTATAAGTCCTCTCTTGCTGAGGCCTATTTTGTCTCGTGCCCTTCTGGTTTTGGGGCTTCGAGTTTGGAGGATTTGTCTTTTGTGGAGCGGCTTCTGATGCCATCCCCGCTTTTCCCTTATTTTTATTATTATTATTTTGGGTGTACGGCCTATTATTCCCAGTGTTTCTTGACCCACGAGACTCTTCAACTCGATGGATCAAGTCCTCGGCTTGCTCTCCCTGTTTGACCAAATCCCTCCATGTCCTAGACTCTACGGCCCCCATTTTTAGGAGCACGTTAGTTTTAAGATTATGCCGACATGTCTCCACTAAAGTTTCCTGGACCATTCCGTGTTTACAATGCATGGATTTCTCCCGGAACCTTTCTATGAAGTCTTTTACTGTTTCTTGTTCCCCTTGTTTAGTTGCAAGGAGGGAATGAACCGTAATTTCTATATCATCCTCAAAGAAACGTGAGAGAAATAGTTTCTCAATATCAAACCAGGTATTAATAGTACTTGGGGGCAGCTGCATAAACCAAGTAAAGGCAGGCCCTCGCAAAGTACTTACGAATACCTTGGTCATAACCAGGTCATTGCCCATCAAATGTCCTGCTGGGGACAAGAAGTAATAAACGTGCTGACTGAGAGATCCTTTTCCGTCATATGGCTCTAATTTGAGCGGCTTGTATTTCTCCGGGAATGGTGCCAAATCCCATTCAGGTGGATATGGTCTTGATACCCCTGATTCTTTCAACTCCTTTTTGTGCATTAGCGTTTCGAGTTGACTTTGCAATTTCTCAATTTTCTCTTCATGTGGATCATGAAAATAATATTTGTCCTCGTCCTCATGTGTTGAGTGGGCTTTTTCTTCTTTATCTTCCTCGTTCAGTTTGTTGAACAAGGTTTCTTTTTCTTTCTTAGCATTATCCTCAACAATCTTCTGAGTATTTTCGACCACTTTTGAGAGCATCATTCTAAGATCTTCAATTGTCTTTTGTTGCTCCCGAATCATCTTTTCCTGGGCTTCAAATCTTTGATCGATGTCATCTGATTTATCCGCCATGTGTGATGCTGACCTTTGTAGCCGAGATGATGTAGAGGAATGATGTGAAGCTATAGCCGAATTATCGCTATCGTCGTCATAAGAACCTTTTTCAAGTTTCTTATAGTTTCGAGGCGGGACAGCTCCTGACTTAAGTCGGGTGTTGTGATGAGGTTCTTCATCACTTGATTCTGAATCATTATACATCTCTACAACCTTCTTCCCCTTTCCGACCATATTGGAGTTTACAATTCTCCATTCTTTTCGGGGAGTAGCTTTCGTTTTCTTAGCAGGGTTTTTGTCCGACTCGGTTAATCGATCGAACACCGATACCCTATTCTTATTGCAGCAACAATTATCTACTACAGCGGATACCGCCGTCATAAGTTGTTGGCAATGACAAGAAGATTCGGATTGAACTTGTTCTATACTTCTCTTCTTGGTTAAGTACTCCCTGAGGTCGGTGACTTTAGTCATGGAGTTGTGGGGTCCACTCATCTGCTGAGAGGGTCTAGGGGCCCACTGAAACTTCTTGAGATTACTGGAGTCTAGTTCTAGTCCTTTGATGTGACGATCAGTTCTGATTTTGTATTCGGGTTGATCTATGTGGAGCTGAGAAATAGCTTCGTGTTTTGGAGCGCGGAGCTGAAAGTTAGCTTCGCGTTTTGTGTCGCGGGCCTGAAGAATAGCTCCGCATTTTGCTATGCTAGCCTCGCGCTTTATGCTGGGCGTTTCTTCAGAAGTTTATTTTCTGGAATCTTAGCCCCGCGTGGAAGAAAATTCCTGCACGCTGGCTTACTCTTGTAATTAACACAAGTCATAACTTCGCGTCTAGCGCTATTTTTACGATCAACGACAATCTGCCAATCATCTTCGCGATTTACGCGGAGGTGAGGCATCTTGCATTTCTCGCAAGTACTACTGGCTTCGCATTTCTCGCTAAGCTTAGAATTAGCCTCGCGTGGAGAATCACATGCTGGCTGTAAGGAATTTTTATCCTCGCGTTTCTCGCGAGTGTAAGAAAACTTGCGTTTATCGCAAGTACTACTGGCTTCGCGTTTATCGCTAAGCCCAATAGTAGCCTCGCATGGAGAATCACATGCTGGCTTTAATGAATTTTTATCCTCGCGTTCCTCGCGAGTGTAAGAAATCTTGCGTTTATCGCAAGTGCTACTAGCTTCGCGTTTATCGCTAAGCCCAGTAGTAGCCTCGCATGGAAAATCACATGCTGGCATTAAGGAGATTTTATACTCGCGTTTATCACGATTGTCAAAGATATTGCGATTAACACAAATCTTACTGACTTCGCGTTTCTCGCTAAGCTCAGTAATAACCTCGCGTGGAGGATCACATGCTGGCTTTTCCTTGCGATCAACGCAAGTTGTAACTTCGCGTTTAACGCGATAATGACTGGTCTCGCGATTAGCGCGAGCCAGTTTGCGAGGGACCATAGCCTCGCGTTCTATGACGTTAGCCTCGCGTCCAAGGCGGGCTTTGAGGGCTTTTCACCTTGCTCAACGATTTCTATTTCGGAGTTGGGTTCTGGTCAATCCAGTTCCCAGGCCTTCTTCGGCAGTAGGGAGGTTATCCTCTACTAGGATTTCCTGTCCAAACACCGGCTCTATGGCCGCGGTCTCTAAGGATCCCCGTTTATTGGTGGATACCTTTTTATCCGTTGCTCGGGTATTGGAGCGCACGCGACGATAGTGTCGTGTCTCGTTCAGGTTACCTGATTCAGAGGAGAGATACTCCTCGTACTTCTGTTGGTCGATTTCAACGACCAGCATGTCTACGTCGGATCCGATCATATCGACGTCCGATTGCGCCACAATCTCTTCTCTGGTGAAAGAGACGTCTCCCACTGTGGTCGCCAGTTTGTTCGCAGCAGAATTTCGTTGCCTTCCTTCCATTGAATTAGCTTAAATTACAACGAAAGTGAACAAGAAAAAGAAAGAACAAACGAGAGGATTTTATATCTCAATCGCTCTCTTTTACAATATGATGTGGAATCTGTCAAGCAGCTCCTTTGGACAATCTGACGCCGAACTCTTCTCTTGAAGATGGCGGCCGACTGTAGATGATCTTCTCTGGTCTTGATTCGTTCAAGGCTCTATGCGTAACTCGAACTGCTCAAAAACTCCAGAAAAAGATTTCAGATGCCGAAAAAAAGACCCATAGGGCTTCCCCAAGAGGGTATTTATAACCTTAGGATCATATGAGAGTTTCTATCTAAATAGAATTTGTTCTCATCAAGGATTCAAATCAAATATCTTAGTTTTGATTTAAATCTCTTGATTTAGAGTTCTGATCGGACTTAATTTGGGTGTTTGGATAAGTCCAAATCATAATCTCAATCAATTTGAGATTCTGGTTATCTGCTCATGCGGAGATAATCTCGCCAAAACGCAGAGCTAAAGAACCAGAACGCGGAGTTATTGAATAGCTTCGCGTTTTTCTCAAACGCGAGGCTAATATAGCCAAACGAGGAGCTACTGAGTTAGCTCCGTATTCTGTTGTGGAAAACTCTATTTACTTAGAAATTTTCACTGCCAACAGCATGTTAGGAGGCATCCAATCAAGGAATATGGTTGCGAAATTTTGTCACTGGGCTGCGTGTTCTGGATGGTATTGAAAGACCACTGAAAATATTTTATGACAATAAATCTGCAGTTTTATATTCCAATAACAACAGGAGCTCCACAAAGTCAAAACACATTAATATCAAGTTCCTAGTTGTAAAAGAAAGAGTACAGAGTGGACAGATATCTATAGAGTACATTGGAACAAACTCCGTGATAGCGGATCCGCTTACAAAGGGATTACCACCCAAGGTCTTTCATGAGCACACTGCTCATATGGGTGTTATCTTATTTGAGGATATTCAAATTTAGTGGGAGTTTGTATTATTTATTATTTATTGCTCTATGTTATGATATATACATTTAGATTATGTTCTGCAGAAAATAAAGTATTCAGCTTATTACACTCTGTTAAAATTATGCTAAAGAATTGAATCTCAATAAAGTTAAGTAGGACCAGTTGAAAATAGGCATGAATAGATCACATTGCATGTAATTTCCATGCTACGCACTCATGATTGATCTATGTCATTTAGCTGTGCTGATATATGTGACCATTGTTCGGTCTAGTAATAATTGATGTAACAAAGGTCGCTTTGATTATATGTCAGCATAGTAAATGGACGAGATTATTTCGGATATACTCTAAGGACATGATAGCAAATTTTGAGCTCATACAGTTAAACACTTTTATTGGATTACATATGTGGCCCAGTGGGAGATTGTTAGATTAATTTTTGTAATTAATCTATAATTTGGGGCCACACATGTAGACAATTAAAATGTGTGTGCTATCATTTAATTAAGCCAAGTCTAAATTTTGTGGTCTAATTAATAATTGATTAATTGGCTTAAAGGGTATAATAGTCATGAGATTATTGTGTAGATACCATTAGATAATTATTACTTCTATGAGGGGCAGAAGGGTAATTATGGTAAAAATTATAACTGCCCTAGCAGTTTATAATTAGGGTTATGGTCCCCGTTCTACCATGACGTATTCTGATTTCTCAAAATCCTCTCAGAGAGAATTCTAAGGCAGGATCTGGTGGTTAGAATTGGAAGACCATAACGCAAGGGTTCTCTTCCCGCAAGATTTCTACATCAATGGATTCAGGTATACTTCCGCTTTTAATTTTGTACTCATGGTATTAATCAAGAGATTCAAGAATATACAAAAAAAAAAAAAAAATTATTTTGGATTTATCAATTGATAAATTATTTCTATTACGGATTACAACATTTGCATGTTATAACATTCCTACCCAAGTTCAAAAAGCTAACCAATACCCCAAAGGTACGTTCTTGGGAGGAGAGATCGAAACTAAAAAGAATCCAGATTATTAAGGGATATTGATCGGTGCCACACTCTCGTGTTTCCTAATATGCGTTCTCTCATATGCCGCAATATATGCAACATGCATATCTTCTCCCCACACAACCTCTATAGCCACCAACAGTTTTGTTCATTAGCGGCATTGCTATGCAAGTGTTGCACTAATACGAATACAAGATAATAAAGGTAAGAGACTACATCAAACCATGTAACGACCCCCGTTGTACGCCTGTATTTCAACTCAGCTGGAATTTTGTTTCATGACAAAATCTTTTAAGTCGGGACAATTATTTACTATTGGTACACCTTGTAATTAGCCATGAAGGAGTGGTTGGGGAGTAAAACCCTCACCCCATGCATGTCATACCCTCCCCCTCTCTTGCATGAATCTATACAAGGCTAAGGCCACTTCAGTCTTTTCTCTTCTTCATTCTTCAACTTCCTCTCTGTTCATGTTTAAGCCTTAGCTCCAAGGAAAACCTCCACCAAAACTATTTCTTCAAGACTTCTCCACTTTTTTAAAAGCCCACCATAGCATTGATTTAGAGCTTAGGCTCTTTGTTATCTCTCTAACTCCAGCAAAGCCCTCAAAGAAATTATTATTTGGATAGAACTAGGAAAGAAATCACTCACCGTATTTTTAATCCTTAACAAAAAATCACCTCACTAAACTTTAATGTCCAGCGCAGTAGCACTCACTAGAACAACCATAACTTCTGCTTCATGGTTCCAATAAGATAATTCTTTTTTAATTCAAAAGATAATTGAAATCCATATACTCTTATTTGCATTGTTTGCTGCTAATTCTAACGATTAGCCTCACCATAATTTCACTTGAAGCCGCTAGTTGCACATCTACGGAAGTATTGACGCCCTGTATATTGTCATGACTTTTGATCCAAAACTCCAATTGAGTTTATGCTAGTCTTGTTTGAAAAATAATTCAATTTCCTACATCATGATTTTCACCTTTTTTTATATAGACACTAACGTTGTCAATCTTCAAATCATTATTGCCGCATGATGGATAGCCTCACTGGGTTTAGCCATGCCAACATGGGCTAGCCTTGCCGGTGCTATGTTCACCAGCACTAGGCTTACATATTGCTTTAGTAAACCTATCATAACTCTTGATTTTGTATTCTGATTGAGCTCATCTTGGCTTGTTGGAAAGATAATTCAAAGATCTACAACTTTCCTTTTATACTCTTTCACTGATCTCAATTTATCCTTGTCACTTGAATTCAATGTTACCATGCGACAGTTAGACTCACAATAGTGCGAGACTCACCAATTTCTTGAAAGATTTGCCTAATAGCAATGCTCGCATATGAACTCTGAGGCTCACCAAATAATGACAAGACTCCCATTTGAACCTCACCAAATTTCCGCAAGGTTGGGGCCAAACCAGGCAACCACCCAGTAGCCTATCTTGGCCCACCAGATCTAATTTTTCTTCCATGTATGCTTCCAACTTGATATTTGATTTAGATATTATTTTAATTATTCGACTCTTCTTCAATTACTAGAGCTTGATAAACTTACTCGTCCCTATAAAAGGTTAACTTGTCCTAGGCTATTGTTATCAGTCTTGTAACTACTCTTGCTTGTAACTGAACCTTACATGGTCGATGTTAAATAAAAATAATTGTAATATGGGGAAACTGAATGGTGAAGACACATCGTCGAAGTATTGTCATGTTTAAAATGTACATCTTGATGTAGTGCATACACCATCATCCTTGTTGAACTTAACAGTGTGGTTTGTCCAAGAGGAAGCTATCATCTTGGCCATGGTCCTGAGCAAAGCACAGGCCAATGCACTTAGCAGTGTGACTCGTCCAATGGAGACAAACATCAGTAGACCATAGTACTCGTCCAATTAATTGAGAGAGACACTTCTGTTATTATGAGAGAGGTAGAAAAATAATTTGATCTCTTCTTATAACATTTTCTTTCATAATGAATATCTCTTTTGTTACTCCATGGATATAGGTCGAATTTGGTTTGCCAACCATGTAACTCTTGGTGTTCTTCTTATACATTTATTATTTTCTTATCTAGAAGTTTTTGATGGTGTGATCACGTGGTGATTTGAGATCTGATTGGGGGTGTCGATCCCTAACAAATAATTTCTTTTCTCTTTTTTTTTTTTATATATACTTACTACAGATCCTAGAGATTCTTGATTCTTTACTTCTTCTAAGGTAGTCTTCCTGTAAGTTACTTCTTCTTTTGTAGTTTTTACCCTAATTTATTGTTTTACTTATAAAACTTTGTCTTGAGTTCTGATAAATTTAACTAAGAGTATACGGGTAAAAAATCAAGGAAAAAAATTTGTACATTTTTTCCTCCATCTGGATTGTCATTTTGACCCTCATTATTTTTTTCACAAGATTACAATAAAATCATATCACTTAATTTCCAAGCTTATAAGTATTTGTTGGATTCCATCTCAATTAATTACTAATGGTACTTGGAAAGCATGATCATGTAATCTATTTCATCATTATTTGAATCTTGGGATGGTATTGAAGTGATGATGGGAGATATTGAAAAATGGGCAAAATATTGAAAAAACAGTTAAAAGATTCAAAACCTATACTTGTTCTTATGCTAAGCTTATACTGCAAACTAATTCATGGATAGAAAATGAAAATATGTAGTAATAGTAGAATTGGCAAACTTCATCCTTCATATATTACTAAACATTTCTTTTATGCTAATGAAAATAATAGTTATGCCACTTTATTTTGATATTTATTGATGGAAAAATAGGATAACCGATGATGAGAGGAGCTCAAAGTAAGAACACAGACAAAGTGACCTTTTGTCACGTAATTATGTCTCTAACAGAGTTCGAAAGGCTCTAAATATTACATAGCAAAATTGTATCAGGTGGCGGGAGGTTTGGTTTCATATCAAGTAGTACATATTAGACAATACATTGGGAATATGAGCTCATTTTTGGACGTTCATATCAAATATTATATACTTGTCAAATATGTAATTTTGATATTTTAGAGATGGTTTAGTATCAAATGTAACTAATAAGTATGACATTACAATATGTAAAGGTATTCAAGAATATATACATATATACAAGCATAAAAATAAAAACAAATAAGCCATAAAAATAAAAACAACTAAGCCCTTTATTCCAAGTATTTGGGGGTAGACTACATAAAACAAGAAGAGATTATGCCAGATAGAGCACATGAATTATCCTTCTCCTATCATTTCTATCTATCGTTAAGGTTTTTAATATCCATATCTTTTCATATCATCTTCATCCCAATTTTCTTCGATCGTCCTTATACTTTTTAACTTGTTGCCTTCTATTAATAAATTCCACTTGCCGAACTAGTGCATTTGTAGGTATATGTCTTATACGATGAACCCACCTTATGTGCTTTTCTGGCATCTTCTCTTCTATGTGAGTTACGTCTTTCTTAGCAAAAATATCCTTATTTCTCACATTAATATCTCTTCTAGTATTATCATACATTCAATAAATCGTGCACATTTCTACTACGCTCATCTTCTATGCAATGATATCTCTTAATAACCTAATATTGTGTATCAAATAATAAAATTGGTCTAATAGTAGTCCCGTAAGACCTTCTCATTCAGTCATAATAGAATATTATGCTTACATAAAACTCCGGTTGCGGTCCTCTATTTTAATTAGTCAACATGAATCTTACTGTAGACATTACTATGAATCTCCCTATTATTTGGATAATCGAACCCAGATACCTAAGATAATATTCGTTGGTATCTCTCGTCAGTTCATTACACAACACTATAATCTTGGATACTTCTTACTCAATTTCCACTTCATATGTTCTATTTTAGACATACTTAATTTAAAACTTCGAGATTCTAACATTTGTCTCTATAACTACAGCTTGACATTTCCTCCTACTCTCGTCAAGTTGACTAGGATAATATCACCATGGTATCTTATCATGAATAAGCTCATCCACCACTAAGGCAAGCACATAATCACAAGTATAACACAATAAAATAATTGATAGGAAGTTCACATCATTGGTTATAGAAATAATTAATCTTAAGTCACAACAACTATAGTAGCTTCAGTAGATTGATAACAATAACAGTAGCAACAAGACTGATAGTAACGACAATAGCAATAGCAAAACAATATAGGTAAAGAGAAGCAAAAGGAGAAAAGAATTATGAAGAAGGTTTTTAGTCTGAAATAGTATTCAAACAAATTTGCAATGTAGATCTGTAGCATTTTTTAACTCCTGAAATATGAGAAAAATTTAGTATCTCAAGTTTTCTCAGTAGAAACTTAAAAATTGGCTGATTAAACCATAGGTGAAAAAATTTGGTTTCATATAAGAACGGAATAGGATATAAAGACCAAACCTATTTCTAAGTTAAACTTAATTGAAAAAAGTAACCATATTGGCAAAAAAAAACATATCGGGGCTATATATATCAAGCAATAATGCAAATACAGGCCAATGCGTGCATAAAACCTGGGGTGAAATATCATCATGGGTGACATTGAATACGATATATTGACAAGATATATCGATTATATCATGAATATTTAGAATATTGCTAGCTACAACTGTCATCTTCCAAAGATAAGGTATAATGGAAGTTTGAATCTTTATTTTTATAGACACTTATTAAATTGGAAAATTTGCATATATTCCTCATAATTTGCTTATAATTGTAAATTTGCATGTTATACATCTATGAGAAGTTAACTGATCATAAACATCTATCATCTGAACCTAAGCATTTATCATTTAATTTAGATTTTTATGAGAAGTTTAAACTTTTTAGTTCCCTAGAAGAAAAGTTTAAACTTCTAAACTAACTCTTCTGTGAGGTGGAAATTCTCTTACTCTTATAATGGTTACTTTAGAAACTGTTTTTATCACCTCAAGTTTAGTCATCTTTATATATATTTAGAACTCAAGCTACTTAGAATTAATTGAATGAATTGAAATATTCCAAGAAAACCATCACTTATTGTGCATGATTACTAATAAACATTTATATCATAGTTGAACTAGTTGCTTGTTTAGTATTGCGTAAGTAGTATATGTATAGTTCACTAGTAATTGAAAAAAAAAAAAAAAGAATTACAATTATAAGGTTTATTTGCATGGACTTGTTTTTGGTGTAATTGTTCTCACTTGTTTAAATTTACGACCCTGAACATCCAATTTATCCTTGTTATCTTTCTTATACAGGCAACAACAACAGCAATCATATCTGAATTCAGAATGTTGAACTGCAATGAGTAATGTTGTGCAAGTTGGGATCATCTCTACATTTGCAAAGTCAAACTGCTGGAGGAAGTGATGCACAAGCTGAAACTAGAGATTTTTTAAATTAAAAAGAAAAATAATATGAGAAAAATGAGAGTGTAACATTTCTTTCCTTTAACCTTGAGATTTAATAAATAAGAAAACAACTTCCAATATGTCCTTTGTATGAATACATATCCCAAGCGGGAAATTGGCCTCCTCTTGCGGCTTTTTTTTTTGTTTTTTTTTTATTTTGGCAAAGAAGATATATATCGCTTGTTTGTCGAAGCTCAACGTCAACTACTCTCGCTTGGGGACGCGCTTTTCGGAAAAACCCTCGCTATAGGAAAATCCCCTCATTCCTGGTCCTGTCTAAACTAGAAATCTTCCAACTATGATGTCAAAATGATGGACCCACCCCAACCAGATAGATCAATATGTAAATTGCTAAAGAGATGTTCATATCGTCTAAACAACCAGTGGTTTCTCCATTTGTAAACGTATGCCGACGCATTGATGGTTTCCCAAAGGAGAAAGCCGAACTTTTTCAGTCAAGCCAAAAGACTTCCTTACTCTCCGTGCTCTCTACTCGATCTACGTTCTCTCAGAATGTTGAGTTCCTTCAAACACCACTACCATCGAAGGAAACTCCGACGGAGAAGCGGTAGATCATAGGGGTCTTTGCTTCGCAGTGGTTCCTGGGGCAGGGGCACCACTGAGACATAGGAGTAGTGACTATTTTTCCTGAGCGAAATGTGGCAAAAGAAAAGAAAATCCATGGACAGACCCCATTGTCTCCACCCAGTAGGAATTACGAGATCGCCTTATGCAAGCAAATATTTGGAAACAATGGTTTCAGCTTTTCCAATCCATTCAGCACAAAATGCATCCCTCCAGTGAGTAGATACGATCGAATCTCATCCTCAAAGTCATGAACAATCTCTTTCATTTCAATCACAGTTTAGCCCTTAGGCTTACTTCTTACTCATCACATTACAAATCCAGACTAGTCGCTAGACTGGCTCTCGCTCGGATACATGATAGGTTATATGAGCACACGAGCTCAATCTCAATTTTCTTCAAGGCTAACGGATGATTACCATGCTCTTTGCCAACACTCAACAATTCTCGCGCCACCACCAGGTTAGGTTCCATTGGCATATCTTATGGTAACTCTCAGATATACGCTACAACCTTGTATCTACTGAATAGATTCAGCTTGTGCACTTCTAGCTGTAAAAAAAAAGTATTGAATACATCTTATATAACCATCACAATATGACTTTTACCACATCATTAGTAATTAGAAAAGGAGCACATAATTTCTTAGATCAATGGATGCAATTCTGGTCTCTTGGTCTTGATGCCAAAAATAATAATTTTGACTTGAATCAAGCTCACACCATGGTCTAGAGTGTTGAGAGCAAGTCGCTAAGATGTGGGATCTTGGACGAGTATCCTATAAGAGAGTTTTTAGAGAGTAAAAGGAAATAAATAAATAGATACGTACATAAGGAATTAACAAGGTTTGGCTAAGACAGATCTTGAAAAGACTAGCTAGTTCTTTTTATTAGAATCTGAGTACAAAGCCTCTCAAAGCTTTCTATCTCTCTCTCAAGTTACAAGTTCTCAATTTCTATAGAAAAAATAATGTTTCCCCCTCTAAATGAAGAAGAAGGGTATTTATAGTTATTGGCGGACAGTGAACAATTAGAGCCTAGTTGAATTTGAATTCTTCGCTTCCTTATCGTGGATAAAATCAGCTTCCTTATTTTAGAAGATTTCAAACGTCACAGACATGAGCTTCTTCTGGCAAGATGTGGTTTCCTTTGTTTGGAGATATATTCCCTTATCTTAAGAGAATTCTGTTATTGACAAAGGATTCTTGGATAGCAAGAGAGTTTGAGTTGTATCCCAACTATCCATATAAAAGAGATCACGTGGCAACTTTCCTTAACAGCTTTTCTTCTAAGAACTTTCCATGTGACAGCCTTCCATTCAAGAGCCTACATAGTAACCAAGTTGCATTTTTCCGATATTTTATTTAGAGTGCTTGTTGGTGACCTAATTTCCTAAGGCAAGTTTAAGTTGTTGGCGATCGAATCCCCCATCGAGTCATAGAGACGAAGAAAATAATACAATCACAAAAAGAATATAAAAATTAATGTAATTTGGTCGACCAAGTTCAATTTACATTCACGGGACAATAAGAGAGATTCATTATGATGAAAAACTTACAAAAAGATATCCAATCATCTCTCTACCTCTCTCATATCTCATAATAATGAAAGTCATCTCTCTCATCTACTGCTCAACTCTCTCATATTATATATAAGAGATATATATAGTGTTCATATTCTAATCTCATTATAATAGCACTATTATCATTTAATTGGTATTCCAATCCAATTATGATACCATTAGTAGATCCAAGTTCAACTAAACTGAAACTCTTTGTGATCCCTAATCACATCTGAATACTCAATGGATATGAGATACAAACCCAACAATCTCCATTTTGATTCATATTCGATGAGCCATACAACTTGGAGAAACTCCATTGTTCTCGCAATCCACTTCACTAACATCTACTGCACAATCACATACTCTACCTACCAAGAACAAGTTGTATACTCCATACTTACGCACTTATGATCACTAAACTATGCTTTCCTCCGAGTACTCATAATTAATAAGCCGTATTCAGTTGAACATTCACGATTACTACACCATACTCTTCACCAAGTACTCATAATTGCTACATTGTACTCCACCTCGGTAAAAAATACTTGGACTACCTAAGTATTCACAATCACTTATTATACTGTGCACCACACAAAAATAATCGCTACACCATACTCCATTTTGATTCAAAAACCATGACCATCTCTAAAGACATAGACGATTATATATGACTATATGCTTCATCATGTCACAAAGTAACATATCTATCACCATGAAATACCACGTCGTATCTCATCATCATGCAATTAACCAACCATTGACCATCGATCATCTCGATCAACATCGACCCCTAGATCACCTTCAATCATTGTTGGTCTGTATAAAATCTACTCCAAACAATGGACTTTTCCCAATATGCATCCACCACTAGATCCGAAATGCTGAAAATATCGGATTTGACTCTTTGATCACCTTAATCGGACATCAATTTCTCGATCCACACTCCGATCAACTGTAGCCATCGACCTGCACCTCAAATTTCCATATCTATTTTCAACCATTCTATTTGATGTTTGTTGTTTTGGAGCCAGCAGCAAATCAAATATTCCATGTATCGTGTAACTCCAAAGTAGATATGGTGTTCTTTTTTGTCCAAACACCAGATCTCCAATCAAAAGAAATCCTCTTCTCTCTCTTTCGATCGATTCCAAAGATAATCACTGCAGCCTCAAAGCCAGCTCCATCGCTGCTCATCGCTTCACTGCCGGCCAGTGATGGATGACCACACGCCCCCCAGGGGCACCGCCTGGGTGCGTCGCCGGCGTGCCGCCTGCATACGGGCCAGGTGCGTTGTGTCATGCGAGCCAACACGCGCTGCACACCTACTCAGTTGCTGCTAGCATACTCTAGCTGTGCACCCACCTGCCAGGCATCCTCCCGCCGGTCACTTGTCTACCTTGTTCGCCAGGGCAAGCAATCGCCGCCTCTATTTTTTTTTTTTGTTTTGTTTTTTCTTTTCTTTTTTTTTTATTGTTCTTGATGTAGTTTCTCTTAATGCCTCCGCTGATCATCCTTATCGACTTGGCATCATTCCGTCCTCCATCTCATAAACTCAATTCTGAATTTATAACTTTGGCTCTGATACCACTTGTTAGGGATCGAATCTCCTATCGAGATTATAGAGACGAAGAAAACAATATAATCACAAGAAGAACACAAAAATTAACATAGTTTGATCGACCAAGTTCAATCTATATCCACAGGAACAATGAAAGAGATTTATTATGAGGAAATAGTTACAAGAAGAGATCCAATCACCTCTCCATCTCTCTTATCTATAATAATAATGAAAGTCATCTCTCTCATCCATTGCTCACCTCTCTCGCATTACATATAAGAGATACATATAGTGTCTCTATCATAATCTCATTAGAATAGCACTATAATTATCTAATTGGTATTCTAATCCAATTAGAATACTATCAGCAGATCCAAATCTAACTAAACTGAAACTATTCTGATTCCAGATCATATCTGGATGCTTAACGGATACAATAAACAAACCCAACATAAGTGGTAACCTGATTTTTAAATGGTTGATCTCAAGGGTCTTGAGCTTTCGTCTTGTGGGTCTTCGCTTGGTGAGCTTCTTGCCTATGCGCATTCGCCATAAAGGCCATTTATTTAATCCGCCAACTTATAATTATGGCCAAATGTTACTCTTATTAAGAGAATATAATCAAGTGCTATTTGTAGATTTATTCTAATCTTAATACATGTTCACCAAACGTATATTCAAATTCAACAGACAAAAGCCCGCACAAGTGACCCTATCATCAATTAATGAATCAATGTCTAGTTAGGTATCGAGGACTTGAATATAGAGAGATGATAATTCTGAGATATTGGTTTTTTTTTTTTTTTTTTTTTTCTTTATCAATTTATAGAAGGACGGATAATATACAGTGTTTTTAACCAAGCCCGCACAAGTGAGAGACAGATTTGACCCTAGACCCTACCACATAAGGAAAAAGAAATGCTAACCTAGAGAAAACCAACCTTATGATCGAGCTGTTAAGCGAAAGCAGAAGTTGCGGCTTAGCCAACTGCCCTCTCTGATCAAACTATGAAGAAAGCCTTTTCTTTTATATTAACTCCTAGCTTGACATGAGAAATAAGCAAGAAGTAACTTCACTCTACTCCCTTTTCAGGAAGATGAGGATTGGACGTTGTAAGGTTAATGTAAGGATGAGATGGAGTAACAGCCTCTCTCATTATAACATATAACAATGAAGGCAGGTTCATTCAATTGGATAATCGATTGCTTCTCACAATAATTATTTTAATCTATTAATACACTGGTTGGGGTATTATATGCATTAGGATGGTTTAATTTAAACTATCATAGTTTAAGTTTTTTATAGATTTGGACTTACAAGATTATGAAATCTTAATTAATACACGTTAACTGTTCGGACTGAAGAATTATGAAGCGAAATATGAAGTAGGACCATGTGCACAAGAGACAAAATTATCAAACTAAAACTTTCTATTCATAATAGAAATTTCAAATACCATAATTTTAGAAGATATCCATATTCTTTTCCCATTCCAAACACTTATATTCAAAATGTTAGAATATTTTTTTCCCCCAATTTTAGACAAAATCATATGATCTTGCAACAGATTTTGATGGATATCCGAATACAGCCTTAATGTTTTTTAGAAAAGATGGTGGGATAACTTCCCTCCGTGTTCCATTAAAACTACTTAATTGAACAAGTTCATAATACATAGGAAAGTTGCAAAAGAAATAAATACATAAGATCCACCACACTACACTGTTATATATGTGGTCCAAAAGAAAGCAACCAAGATCATAGTGCCCAAACAACAGTCTGCTTGTAGCTCAGGTGTCCATATCATTTCCATCCAAAATAGGTGCGTCGTAGTCAGAATTTGGAGGGCTCCTATTGATGTTCTCTCCATCCTCTGGATCCTTGTTGATGTCACCGTCGGAGTAAGTACATGTCCAATCGTAAACATCAGCAACAATAATGGAATGACATACCTCAACCGAGTATAATGCATTTTTGAAAATTCTGTTGTTACGCTCTCTCCAAATATTCTAACAAATCGCCGCCATCAAACGATGTGAGTTGGCGAGGTCGCATGTGTTAGTGTGGATTAACTCCCAGATGTTCTTCGTATTCAGTGTGGGTGTGATTTGAGCTGAGGCGGACCATACTGAACGGGTAAAACTACAGAGCAACGTAGTGTGTCTGACAGATAGAATTTTGTTCAAATGCAACGAATAATTAGGTTATGCACTACAATTTCCCTCGCACAACCATTTCATTCGACACCTTGAAAGTCCAATATTGAGCAAGCAAGCCATCGAAGAGATAGAAAGGATGAGAAAAGCGATTGATCGGGCTTGGTGAGGCTCGTCATCGAATCGCAGCGTCCTCGTAGTCAGCCCTTTACTCTGTCTGCAGTTTAAGTTCAGGTTTTGTAAGATATTAATTTTAAGTATAGCAATGGACATAAGATAACATTGTAGGAAAATTTTCCCCACTCGTCTTTTGTCCCATCATATGGAAATCTTCGTTCTTTAATATTTATTCATATCCAAAATCATGGAAAATATTGGAATAATTTGTTGATCTATCAAAATATTTTTTAAAAAAAGATATATTAAATTAAACAATTGTTGTATTTAATTTTAAATAGAACAATCTATTAATTTGTACGAATGTGATACATCTAATTTTTCAAAAAGCGTAAGGGGTTCTTTCTTTTTAGTCATTATATATGAATAGATATAAGAATACTCGGCTCTTATATCCACTGAAACTATGAAAATAATTTGGGTAAAGAGTAAATAGTTTTAGACTCCATCGTGGGCTTGCCCACCTGATCTGTCACCCTATGTATCGGTCCCTTAAAATTAGACTTTACTCCCTAAAATCTTCATATTTTGATTTTAATCTCCCAAATCTTTTAAATTACTTTACTTTAGTTCCGCTGGATAATTTTTGACTCAAAATTTTTGTTATACCCCTGAAAGAGAGAGAAATATCAATTATTTCCCTCCCTTTCCCCTTCCTCTTCCTCCTCTCTTCCTCTTTTTATTGGGTCTCCCTTTCTTTTGAATATAGGATTAAAGAAAGAAAAGAAAAAAAGAAGAGAGAGATTAACTGGGAGGAAAGAAAGAAAGAGACTAAAGTGATTAACTGGGAGGAAAAGAAAGAAAGAAAGAAAGAAAGAGACTAGAGGAGGAAGAGGGAAGGGAGAAAAATAACTATTATTTTCCTCCCTGCGTATAATAGAAAATTCAGACCAAAAATTATCCAAAGAGACTAAAGTGAAGTAATTTAAATGATTTGGAAAACTAAAATATATAAAAAATAAAAAAATAAAAAAAAAGATTTTATAGAGTAAAGTCTAATTTTCAAATATTTAAGAGACCGATATGTAAAAACCCCTTTAAAATAAAAATGAGTGTTTAGCTTGATATTCTGGAATCCAAATTGCACTTCGAGTAGGGAAAAAAAGTATGAAATAAATTCATATGTTATGTAATTTCAAAAAGAGAGGTAGGACATGAATTTGGGGAGCACAATTGAAGTCATTTGGAGATTCCAGACAGATATAGACATACCCTCCGACATCTTACAAGGTTTAATATCCGAAAAGACAAGTCATGACAATCATAGCAATATCTGGATAAATAACGCTCAATAGAATATTTAGCTATCAAATTAGCTAAACAGAGTATATGAAATATAAATTTAGTAAGAAAAACAAAAAAATAAAATGTGATACTATAGTGTTGTCGTATTGTACGAGAAAAGATATAAATAAACAATCAATTTAAATATTTGGATTCTATTATTCAAAAGAATGGAGAGATCGATAGTGATGTTAATTATAAGATCTAAACTAACTGATTGAAATGAAGGAGCACAACGAACGTTTTTTATAATCATAATATTCTGTTAAAACAAAAGAGAAAATTTTATAAGACTACTATTAAGCCAGTTTTCTTATTTGACATAGAATGTTGGGTTGTAAAGAGATCTCATTCATAGAATATAACTATAACAGATATGCGCATACTTCTTGGATGTATGGTAGTAGCAGAAGAGATATACTAAGAAATGAGGATATGCTAAGCTAGACCTAGCCCACATTGAATAGAAAATACGAGAGAATTGCCTACGATAGTTTAGTTATATGCAACGTAGAACTACTGATATAATAGTTTGAGGGGTGAAACTTATCCATGTAGGACAAGTTAAAGGAGCAAATAGTTGACCATCGAAAATATGAATCGAGGTGATATGAAAAGATACGTATGTTAAAGACTTAAATGAAGACATGCTCAATAGAAACGAGTGAAGAAAGAACATCCACGTATTTGATCCAGCATGATTCTCTATGGATTCATATCAAGTACTTGGAATAAAAGGTTTACCTGTGGTTGGTGTAAAATATTTAGCTATCGATTTACTTTCCACATTAATCTGTCATTTTGTGTTTTTTAACCTACGTTATTGGTTTCATCAACCTCGCACACACAATCAAAGCTTTTTATTGTAAAAGCCGCGTAGGCGAATGCGGTTGAGACTTTAAATTACAATGAAGCCGTCAATGTTGAAGGAGTCAATGTCGTCTAACGTGCCTTAATCAACTTCCAACCAATTTCCAATGCCTACATGTCGCATTGTAACTGGCTGAATCGTCCATCCCACAGACTTTACCCTGCAAGATCCCGCGTCTATGAACCAAGGAAGCTTCCCAAAAGAGTATAATAATATTTCCACAACCCTTCATAAAGCCAAGCCCACCCTTGGCTCCTATTTCAATTCACTTCCATCTACATTCTTGGCAGATCCACACACAATGTATCCACCCAAAAAGGATGAGTATTACCCGACGGCGCCTCCGACAGCAGCGATGGGTGTTCCGGTGGGCGGACCTAGCCAGTACTACCCGCCGCAGGCCCCCGCTCCCTTTCAGATGCAATCGCAGGCGCCCGTTGAATGGTCCACCGGGCTCTGCGAATGTGGGGAAGATTGTGGCAATTGTAAGCGGCTCATGATCATCTCTCCTTGTGCAATAGTTTCCTTTTCGCCAAAATATTTTACCTGTTCTAGGAGCTGTTTATCGATACTCTCTAATTATTCAACAGGTTGCATGTCTTGCTGGTGCCCGTGCATTACATTCGGGCGCGTTGCAGAGGTCGTGGATAGGGGGTCTACCTGTAAGTCAATCGATCTTCTAATATGCAAGTAAAAGCAACTGAAAGTTTTCTTGATGAGGATGAAAAATTAAGTTAGATACAATTGTGGCCAAAACAGAACAAGATGAGAATACTGTTACAATATTGATAACCTGCTTCATCAAATATCTGAAGAATGTGTTCTCAACTTGATGCAGCATGCGGAACAAGTGGAGTACTGTATGCACTGCTGGAGTGGTTTACATGCTGCCACTGGATCTACTCGTGCATGTATCGAACAAAGATGAGAGCCCAGTACAACTTGAAGGAAAGCCCATGCAACGACTGCTTCCTCCATTTGTGTTGCGAACCCTGCGCCCTGAGCCAAGAGTACAGAGAGCTCAAAAACAGAGGATTTGACATGAGCATGGGTAATAGTTCGTTCTATGCAATATTCTATCCCTTAATACAAGAAACAACTATGACAACCTTTCAGCACAAAGCAGAAATGGTCAAATAAATTAATACAGCTGCTATGAAACAAGAAACTTTTGGAGCAGTGAGGTGTTCCAATAGTGGCTTGTACAAATTTGAGAGAAATCTCAAGTTGCATCTTCATGGGACATTATTACCCAATTAGTGTAATATGTAATTGCTGAGATGTGCTTCTTTGATTTTATTTTTTCCAGGGTGGCATGCTAACATGGAGAGGCAAGCAATGGGGACGACCATACCTCCAGTCTTCCAAGGCAACATGATGCGTTGAACTTTGTTGGAGCAAACTGAAGACAGCTTATCTATCGCAATATATGTATTGATTTTTGTTTTCCAGCTCATCAAAGCCATCTACAATAAATTTGCCAAATTATGTAATTTATGCGTGCCTGATCATTTTTCTCTCTCCTTTTCCCTAATACATTGCCTATTTACTAAATTCTTTTTTTTTTTAAATAAGAAGGTAATTTCTTTTGTCAAATCCTACAGTTGTGATGTGGCCACCTTACCTCCAGTTGGTCTTGGGTGGTTAACCAACAATGAATGCCCGTTAATCAATTTAAAATTTTCTTATGGCATAAGTCAATGTTAAAAAAAATTGATGAAATTTGGAGATAGAAGCTGACATCACGCTTTCAATTTCATAACAAGCTCATTGTTCGAAGGAACATATGATGAAGAGTGCTATGATTGGTGAGGTGGTAACTTGTCCAAATCAAATATGGGGCTCATAAAATCATTTGTATTCGCATATGAACTCTGAGGCTCACCAAATAATGACAAGACTCCCATTCGAACATCACCAAATTTCCGCAAGGTTGGGGCCAAACCAGGCAACCACCCAGTAGCCTATCTTGGCCCACTAGATCTAATTTTTCTTCCATGTATGCGTCCAACTTGATACTTGATTTAGATATTATTTTAATTATTCGACTCTTCTTCAATCACTAGAGCTTGATAAACTTACTCGTCCCTATAAGAGGTCAACTTGTCCTAAGCTATTATTATCAGTCTTGTAACTACTCTTGCTTGTAACTGATCATGGTCAATGTTAAATAAAAATAATTGTAATATGGGGAAATTGAATGGTGAAGACACATCGTCGAAGTCTTGTCTTGTTTAAAATGTACATCTCAATGTAGTGCATACACCATCATCCTTGTTGGACCTAACAATGTGATTTGTCCAAGAGGAAGCTATCATCTTGGCCATGGTCCTGAGCAAAGCACAGGCCAATGCACTTAGCAGTGTGACTCGTCCAATGGAGACAAACATCAGTAGACCATAGTACCGGCCACGTATAGTATACTTTTAGATGTATAATTCATCCATCAATCAGTTCCAAGTTAAACATATAATTACTTCATAAAAATCTGGTTTAGGCTAAATAATATCACTTGCACACTTGTGCTATTCAAATTTAGATTTATATTGCTCATTTTTATAATTATAGTTTTATTTCCATGTTTTGCACTCCACATGCTCAAATTATTTCTTGTTGGATCCGACCCTAGGATAAATCCACATACCCAAGCATTGAAGGCAAAGCAGCGAAAGATGAGGTTAATCCATCAATGGACAATCCAAACTTTTAAGGACAAGCCAACCACCAGCAAAGATCTTCAACCTTTTGCAGTAATTACTTTTTTCCCTCAACCGTTATATTCGTTTTAGCTTGCAATCTTTTGTACTGAGTTAGTCCTTTTTTTTGTCTAAATGGATAATCATATTAAATCCTTGATGAGCAACAAACTACTGTAAATATCTGCATCTTGTATTTCCTTTACAACATTCTATTTTTGGACAACATTATAAATATTATCATGAATTATAGCAAGATCAGATCCTCTTTTTTTGTACTCTGAGTCTTTGTTATAAAAATGCATCATGTACCCTCTTTTAGGGTACCCGCTGGCAACACCTTATCCATAAATAGGATAAATCGCCGAAACTTTCAAGGTATAAATTTGAGCTTTACTCTATGGGAAATTAGGGTATGGGTTGACATGAAATCTTGAAAATTAGGATGAGTGTAATAGCGCGTCAAAATAGCAAAATTACATGTATATGCAAATAAACACTCTTTATACATAAAATACATGTAAGCCAATGAATGCTAAAAATAAAGTAACCCAAAATATTATTTTTCTTGGGTAAAGTATTCAACAGCTATGAAAATCCATTTTTAAGAAACTGGGAAGGTAGAAAATTATATAAACCTAGAATCAAATGGCACCAAGCTATACTTCATGCACCAGATTTTTAACTTGGTCTACATACATCATTGATAAATGTGGGATACATTATAATTTTACAGATACATCACTCAGCAAGTATCAATCAAGTATGCGAGTGGCCAGGCATCGGATATGGGTAGAAATTGGAACGTCTCCTTCCTTGAAGCATCCATGCAAACTAGCCAGTATGCTAGTCAAGCAGTTCCAATTATCATCCACTACACTGCTAGTCTGCTACCATCACTGAGACCTTTATTGTCATCAGTGCTAACCGCGCTAGTGGATTTGTTATTGATACAAAAACCATGTGGAGGAAAAACTTAAACCAAAACAAGAATGCTCTCTTAGATATTTCTTCTCCAACTTTTCACTGATTCCATTAAGGATCTTGTGCAACGTGTGCTGGGTCAGGTCCAGGTTACTTCTTTGTGTGCATCATAATTCTAGACCAAATCCTAGAACTGAGTTCTAAGATATAAACATTCTTTTTCAAAAAATGGCCCTAGTAGGGCATGGTGCCCTAGGTTGGTGCATTAGTCCAACACCAGGGGCATGTATACATAGTAGTAATCTAGATTACCTTGTGGTATACATGCCCCCGGTTGTCGGACCACTGCACCAATCTCGGGCTCACACGCCCTACTAGGGGCATTTTTTATGTCTCCTTATCAGATTCAGTCTCTCACGAACCTAACTCTTACCAACCTAAATCTGATAACAAGTTTTGGTCCCTTTCAGACTCTGGTAGGATTGAAGTCGTATAAGAAAAATCCACACAGACTCTGAACCAAACCACTTTGAAATGATAACTACTGAGGTGGCACACAAATATCTATAACCAAGCCATTTTGATAAAACTTATAGAAAAATTGTGCATGGCTTTATCTTGGGGGCATACTTCTGCTTAAAACGCAATGGCTTGGACTTTAGAAAGAGGAAAGGTTAGGAAAAAAAAGTATTCGAAGTGTTACCTCTTAAGATCTCACACAAAATATGTGGGTTTGTATTGCCATGATATTGGTGAATAAAGAAGTTATACAAATATTAGAAAATAGTGTGATGGAGAATTACCTCCCCCACTTCAGCAAAATTTGTCAAGTTCAGGCTATCACTTGGAATTAGTTATTTCTTTTTAATTTATTTGAGATTGGAATTATGTTTTTATATTTGATCTAGTTTGCTAGTTATTTAGGAAAGTTGTCACTATTTTTTGGTAAAAAGGGAAGTTATTGAGTACTTTGATTATGTTCAGAAGTATGTAGCTTGGACTCCAAGTCGGTGAAGCCTATAAAATTATAAGTAAATCTCACTTAACTGGAATTACATAGTTTTAAGTTGATGATTGAAAAATAAGATATTGAGATTTTAACCCATGCTTTCCTGTGGAAAGTCTTTCGTTTCCCACCTCTAATTTCTCTCTTCAAACATTTATAATCCTTTCCCTTCATTCATCAATTTCTTACCTTCTAGATGTGGAACGGAAGCTAAATTAGGATTTGTGGAGGCAAGATTAGGGTTTTTTATGGTGGAAATTGGAGATGTTGTAGATTTGAGGAAGAACAAATGGGTTCGAGTTTCAGCACTCAGGCGAATCCACGCTCACTCTCAACGAATCCTCAAAGAAAGATTTCAACTCAAGTAAATCACATATCAAGGTTAAATTTCAATTCCTACTTATAGGGTTTATTTATAGGAAATTCCTAACAATAATGATAAAATCAAAACTTTATCCAAACTCTAAAAAAAATCCCTAACGGTAATGATAAAATGAAAACTTCATCTTTATTTTCCCTAACAACTAAATCATACAGAAACTCGATCTAAATCAAAACTCTTTCTTATCAGTTTTACATCAATTTTCCTCGGCTTCAAAATATTCATCCCTGATTAATAAGAATTAAGAAATGTTAAACATGTTTGGATTGAACTGATCAATATCCTCACACAAAGCATCTCAATCGGCTCACTGAACTGATCAGCATCCTCACATAAAACATCTCAATCAGCTCATGGTAGCAGTCGAGAAACTTTTGCCTGTGCATCAAGTTTGAACTCAGGTGGTGGAGGTGGAACTGGTTTATATAGTAAATCTACTAAATCATAAAGTGAATCTAGTAAGTCGTCCTCTGGATCGGGCTCACCTATTCAACAAATCAAATATTATTGGCAATTTGTTGTAGCTATTAAAAGTATATTACTCTGCAATATGTCATTCACTTTTTTTGTCCAAAATCTACATGGTAGCTCTGTTGGTAGTAGTAGAAAAACTAAAAAGCTCTGTGTATCTGTTATTCCAAAAGGAGGACAACTCTGAATCGTATGTATTACCACAATTTGAACTGGAAATTCTTGTACCCCTTATACATTGTGACTGTTTTGTAAATATTGTCGATAGACATGATCTTTCGATGAAGTTTCTTATGAAACTATTGCAGGAAATGTGCTAGTGAGATTACATGATTCTCTTCCAAAACATGCTAATCAAGTACATCTATGCTATGTTGAAATTTCATAGCTGGTCCTGCTGAAAAATCTTCAGAAATCTGAACTATTAATTTTGCAACTTACAGACAGGAAGTTCAATCTAGGAAGGAAATTAAGTGACTCATCATGAACTTCTATATTCAGTTTAGACTATATGATACATTAACTATCAAAAATAGGAATATCTATTTAATCAAAAATAGGAATATCTATTTTGACCTTATAGGCAATGTTATCATCACCAATCGTTTCTTTTTTCATCCCTTCTCTCACTAAGATTGTAAAAATACTTCTGTTTATTTTTTTTCTTCGTTCATGGTGAGCGTGCCATTGCATTTTTTATACTCGTCGATTATAATTTGAAGTTTTCATTCTAATCTTGATGAAGATAGGTTAGTTATTATCTTAGGCTCAGACTCGGCCTCTTTTACAATCTTAGGCTTGGACAAAAATTTTGGAAGGATGTGTTGAGTATATACTAATTATGAAGAAAATATTGCAAGATATCCCAATCCAGACATAATGGGATTAGAGATTTAGGTGGAAGATGAAGGAGGAGACTTGTTTTTTTTAATTTAATTCCCGTTTTTCTTGTCAAATGCCAAATGGGATCTCATACAAGATGCAGATGCTAAATACTACCTCTAAGGCACTATATCTACATATAATTATCTCTACACTGAATTTTTTTTAATTTGTTTTATCTGATCTTTTTTTTTCACCTTTTTTCTTACCAGATTTTTCCTTATGACATTTTCTCTCATTTTATTTTTAAATTTTTTTTCAAAAATAAAGACTAAAAATAAAATTTTAAAAATGGAAGATGGAAGATACATGTAAAAGGATGGGGGAATGGAAATTTTAGCTCTGGTACCAATTTGACGCAAGACGGCAGCTAAATTAGGATTTGTGGAGTGAAAATTAGGACTTTGGTGAAAATTGGGGATTTTGTGGATTTTGGGAAGAATAAACAGATACGGGCCTTAGCACCCAACCGAATCCGCACCCACACTCAACGAATTCTCAAAAAAAGATTTCAATTCAAGCAAATCACATGCCAAGATTAAATTTCAATAATTTTCATTAATACAATTCCTACTTACAGGGCTTATTTATAGGAAATCTCTAACTATATCCACAATCTAAAAATAATAATAATAATAAATAACCCTAATAATAATGATAGATCAAAACTCTATCTTTATTTGCCCTAATAGCTAAATCATAAAAAAGTCTATCTAAATCAAAACTCTACTTTATTTGTTTTCCATCACTTCTCAAGTCTTGCCTCCTTATAATAATTGTAGAATTCTTGAGATGATGACTGCTGCTCTATACAATACTGGACATATGTATCAATATAGACACCTGCATACAAACCCTATAACTAAAGAATTGTGTCCTGGATGTATCAGGCAAGTGCAAGCCCCTGTTTCAGAACCGTTTCATGGCCAAAAATGCACTGGACAGGTCAGGCATGTTTTCTGTTATGCATCTTGCTCATGTCTGTGTTGGGTAAGTGTCAAATATGGATACAAAAGACTCAAACATGCATTGGTGCAATATAGATGGCATTAGATAAAACAAGTGAGTAGTTGTAGACTGAAGGCAAGAGGCCAGATGATATTATCTTGAAGAGGAAATTGAGGGAAGATGCAAATTTACTAAATAAAAAGTTAGAATTTTTTTTTTGTTTGCAGGAACCAATATTATACTCGCTGTGAGGAAACCAACCAAACTATCGATACATATTGTAACTTCTTGGCAAGCAAAAATTGGCCATATCTTCTTGGGAAGCCTATCTACTGGATGGAACTTGCGCATCGGATTTCAATCTGCATCATTTACTGCACAAGATATTTCTGCTGGACCCAATACTACCCACCGCATAGGTGCCGTCGTTCTACCGAGAGATGAACTGACGGAGCGGGAAACTGACGAACCTCTGAACGACCGAACGACGGAAATTCTCTGAGCTCGGTCAAATATAGAGACAATGTCGAAATGAGCGTACCGAGACATTGTATTGTGTCTGTGTAGCGATTGGACAGAAACGATCGACTGTGGCGCAATTAGTTCAATTGTCTCAAAAGGTCCAATATATATACATTGTTGGACCTTTTGAGTAATAGTCAAGAAGATCTTATGGGAATTGAATATTTTTGCACAGAAGATGTAAAACAGATATTGGACATTCTACAGAAGCATTTCGCAATCCATTTACCTAAGAATAAGTTTTAATTTTAAATCTATTAGAATTTTTTCATATTCTTTTTATTAATTTTATTAAAAATTATTAAAAAAAAAAGAAAAACTTCATTTTTTATCTTCGGCACACGATCCATATTTTCGCAAAATAGATCATAATAAAATTCATGTTAAGTTTGTCACTCTTAGTCAAGCCGTATGACTTCCTACTGAAAGAATTTCAGTCTATATCTACCACACCTTAGACATGGCTACACTTGCTCATCCAAGTGTATCATGCTTAGCAAGTACACTACCCACTTCTTGGATAATTGTTCTGGTGCTTCCACTCATCTCACTAGTAATCCTCTTTATTCTCTCACTTCACTTCATCCACTACTATGTTGTTAGGTTTATGGGATGGTAAGTTAGAATGCCTGAATATCTGGCTGGTTGGAAAGCGGTAAATATAGAGTCATAAACATTTGGGTTTGAGTACTATGAGACCTCCACATTGGCTTGATTATATTCTATAAGGATACCTTAATAAATAGCAATGGTCATACATTCGCCATTGTATCAATTGGGTAAAAAATTGCATTTTTAAATAATCTTCAGGAGGAGGAATACATAGTCCAACCACCAGGTTATCAAATTCAAGGGAAGCCTACGATCATGTATCAGCTGAAGAATGATATATATGGTTAGAAACAGCCTCCTAGAACATAGTTTGATAAATTTAGTACAGTGATTGCTCAATTTGGTCGAAAGAGAAATGTTTTTGATCATTATGTATTTATTCACTAGTCATTTGTAGCTACCATCATTCTTGCTGCTCATGTTGATGATATAGTACCGAGCAAGGATGATTCCCAAGGTATTATTAGCTTTAAGTCCTATCTGATCAGAAATTTCCATATGAAATATCTCGACTTTTTGTGATACTTTCATGGAATAGAAGATGCTCATTCATCGAAGGGGCACCCCATGTCTCGAAGAAAATACTTTCTTGATCTTTTTTAAGAATTTGGGTCTTAGGGTCTAAAGTTGTTAATACTTAATAAACTTGGGAGATGCTCTTAATTATCCTGGCCAGCATCAAAGGTTGATTGGGAAACTCATCCACTTGATTGTTACAAGACCAGATCACCTTCGTTGACGGTGTACTAAGTCGGCATAAGCGATCTCGCATCCACTCCTTTGGCAGACTACTTATTGTATTTTTGTGGTATCTTAAAGGAGTTCATGTAAAGGCTTGTTCCATATGCCTTCTTCTCATCAAAGTGCTCGACTACTCTGATGCCGATTGGGTAAGGAATCCTCTTGGTCATCATTTTATTAGCAGCTACTGCATATTTGTTGAGGGCAATTTTGTCACTTGGCATTGTAAGAAGCAGGGACTGGTTGTAAGACCTAGCATTGAGGTCGAGTAAGAAGCTATGTCATACTGCATGTGCAATGTATAGGTATGGTCTGTCCTTGATGAGATGGGTATTGTTTGCTTCTAGTCTATGATGATGTATTATGACAACCACCCGGCAACATATATTGCCACTAATCCTTTGCCTCGTGAAAGGACCAAGTACATTGAGGTTGTTTGTCATTTTGTTCAAGCTATGAGCCTGGCTAAGTGAATTCTCACTTCTTATGTAGCTTCTGCAGCACAGTTAATTACCAAAACTTCCTCTAAGAAGTATTACTCCATTCTTGGTAACAAGCCGGGCATAATTGATAACTATGCTCCAGCTTTAGGAGGAGTATTAGAGACTAGGAATAGTATTATTATAAGAATTATATTTGTATTTGGAGTCTATTTATTATCTATAAATAAGAGGAAGAACCTAGAGACCAGTTATATTGTCTTCCCCAACCTCTGACAAGCGTCAAAGATGAAGCTCCTATTTTCAGTGGGCATCATAGGAAGCGATTCTTTTGCTTTTCTAAAAAAAGGTTTAAGGGAAATTTTTATTTGAGAAATATTTAAGAACCGTAAACTTAGAAAAGAAAAGAATTTTGAGTGAGGAGCTTTAACTGAAAAGTTATCTCTGTAAGCAAATACTATGCTACAGCAAACCGAGACATAAAAAGTACAAGAATGGAACATGATATCCTGAGGTTTAGCCAAATAATGTCAAAATATATAATTCGTTCTACTCGTGCATCCAAAATAAGTTCATTACTTTTTCGTAAGAAGCCTTCATTTTCTAGTAATTTAGAGGAAATATCAACTAATGATCCCCAAGAATGCCAGCTAATGAACCTCTAAAGAATTTCAGTATGAGTTATTGGTTGCTAACAATGCATTACAAGAGTTGACAAATAGATAAACGCAAGAGAAATGGATCTTGCTAAACAAAGAACGTTAGAGCACCTACCCGCAAGAACAGTACGAGCACCAGAACTGTGTAAGGGCAAATGATTTCATCTAATGCATACATATGTTCCTTCCATTATGTCAGCAACGTCCTTCCATCTAGCTCCTCTTACGGCGCCCTAGTCGAACACTTGGCTTTCTTTTTGTTTCTGATTCCACATGCAGTTTCAGCTTCCCCAGTGCTGTTATATTAGCAAATGAAGTAGATAAATATGAGCTTTCCGTCAGTAAATCAAAAAATAAATAAAACCTATTTGGCCATCTCAGCTATGCCAACAAATGGCATTGCCACGAGCATTCAAATTTTCTACCAATTTACCTGCAAGATAAGTGGAATGAAGCCGTTCTAATGATTCAGCAGGTAGATTATATGTGCTATAGGAGTTATTATCAGCCTTCTGAAGCATGCTTTCAAAAATTTTAACCTGGGATAAAAAAGAAAAAAAAAAAACTATAAGGAACAATATACAAGATGAGCTATTGTAAAATTAGTTTGCAGAAATACATTAAAGCAGAATTACACTGAAGTTCGCACAAAAATGATCATTATACACAACCTTCTTTTGCACAGTTTGAAAACTATAGAGATGACATTTTACTTAGCCCTTAGGATATGCGACACCCCAAGCGAGGACTTCCCAGGATATACCACTCTTAGTACTACTCTAACTTGGGCATGCTTAGGTAAAGTAAATTTTGAGCTCACTGAAGCTATGATACAACAAGAATCTGTCTAGCATTCATAACATGGAGATATAGTAGGCTAATAGCTGAAGCACTTAAAAGGGTCATTGAGAGATCAATTACTTTAGGCTAACATGCCAAATAGATGGGAAAAGGCTTACGAATAGTCATGTCAACATGATGCAGACTGTCCGTTGAGTTTGTGTGTTTACGCTTATAGTGTTTAGTTGTATACATAGTCTTGTTGCTGAGCTTGGTTGTGCCATACCAATAGAATAGGCAAGACGAGGGTTGGAAGGACAAAGTCGACATTGAGAGCCTTCTAACCAAGCTCAGCAACAAGACTATGTATACAACTAAACACTATAAGCGTAAACACACAAACTCCCTAATATACAGCAACTCCCTATCATTTTTTTCACTCTACATATATACAACAATTAAGCCTTTTATTCCAAGTACTTGGAGCAGACTACATGAATCAAAATAGAATCACGCCGCATCGATCACATGGATGATCCTTCTCCAATCATTTCTATTGAACAATACGTCCTCATTTAGACATCTAGCATCCATATCTTTTTGTATCACCTCCATTCATATTTTCTTCAGTTTTCCCTTCGCTCTTTTAACACGTCTTATATTGATGAACTCCCCTCGTCGAACTGGTGCATTTGTAGATCTATGTTGCACATGACCAAACCATCGTAAATAATTTTCTTGCATCTTCTCTTTAATGGGGGCCATACACACCTTAGCAGGAATATCCTCATTTCTTACTTTATCTCTCTTAGTGTTACCGTGCTGCATCTCTACTATACTTATTTTCTGTGAATGACGTTTCTTTATAGTCCAACATTCCATGTCATATAATAAAACTAGTCTAATAGCAATTCTATAAAATTTTCCCTTCAAACTCAACGAGATGTTACAGTTGCATAAAACTCCAGTTGCACTCTTCCATTTCAACCAGCAAATTTGGATCATATGGTTGACATCACTATCAATATCTTCATCATTTTAAATAATATAACCCAAGTACCTAAACTGATTACTAATTTGTATCTCTTGCCCGTCTAACATCAAAGCACTGAAATATTGGATCCTTCGTTTATTAAATTTACGCTCTATATACTCTATTTTGGACATACTTAATTTAAAACCTCTAGATTCTAATATCTGCCTCCATGACTCCGACTTGGAGTCTTTCTTGTCTACTTGTCATAATGTGACAACGTTTTAAGCTGGCTGTCACAGACCTACCACAACTCTCCTCTTTTATCCTGACTTGGAACAAGTAATATAACAGCAACAACTAAGCCTTTCATCCCAAGTATTTGGGGTAGGCTTCATGAACCAAAAAAGAATCGTCGGATCAATCACTTTGATAGTCCTTCTCCATTCATTTCTATCTGTAATATCTCCTCATTTAAACCTCTAGAATCCATATCTTTTCGTATCACCTCCAACCATATTTTTTTCGGTCTTTCCTTCGTTTTTTTAACTTATCCTACAATGATAAACTCCCCTCATCGCACTAGTGCATTTGTAAGTCTATGTTGCACATGACCAAACCATCGTAATCAGTTTTCTCGCATCTTCTCATCGATGCGAGCTACACCTATTTTAGCACGAATATCTTCATTTCTCATTTTATCTCTCATAGTGTTGCTGCACATCCAGCAGAGCATGCACATCTCTGCTACACTTATTTTCTGTGAATGACATTTCTTTAAAACCCAACATTCCTTACCATATAACAAAACTGGCTTAATAGCAGTCCTATAAAATTTTCCTTTCAGTCTTAACGGAATGTTACGATCGCATAAAACTCCCGTTGCCCTCCTCCATTTCAACCAGCCAGCTTGTATCCTATAGTTAACATCATTATCGATCTCTCCATCATTCTAAATAATAGAACATAAATAGCTAAACTAACTGCTCTTTTGTATCTCTTACCCATCCAGTTTTATAGTATTATACTTTATGATCCGTCGTTTACTGAATTTACACTCAATATATTCTAAGTCAATAAATACCATATGCAAATCTCTATCTCTCTCAGAATTGCTCTATAAATTGACGAAGTAAATGAATAGCTTCTTTCCTCGATCGCCCCGGCATAAATCCAAACTGGTTCTCCGATATTTTAATAGTTTGTCGCAATTTATGTTCAATTACCCTTTCCCAAAACTTCATAGTATGACACATGAGTTTTATTCTTCGATAATTAGAACTTTGAATATCACTTTTGTTCTTATACAGAGATGCTAGGGTACTCTTCCTCCATTCATTTGGCATTTTCTTAGTTTTCCAAATCTTATTAAACAGATCTGTCAGCCACCTCACATCAATCCCTCCTAAATATCTCCATATCTCTATAGGAATCTCATCTGGACCAACAACTTTTCTTAATTTCATCCTCTTTAAAGCCTCTTTTACTTCAGACTCTTTAATTATGCGCATAAAACTACGATTCATATCCTCACATTGAATAGTAAGATCTCCCAATCTTAAGTAAAACTACCATTATATAATCTATCAAAATAATTTTTCCATCTTTCTTTAATCTCTTTGTCTCGAACTAGTACCGTCTGATCCTCATTTTTAATACACTTTATAGTACATAAGTCTCTAAACTTTCTCTCTCTTATTCGAGCGACTCTATATATATCCCTTGGAACAAGTAGTGAAAAAAATAAAAACTTTAAGCACGGCACGAGTGGAGTTATCATTATATATATATATATATATATATATATATAGGATTACTGTAGGTAAGCCACCAGCTTAAGAAAAATTACATGAGCTAGCGACAAAAATACAGTAATCAATGATTTTTCGTCAAATTATTTCTGAAATTAGGATCTCTACCTTATTAACTTTAATAAAATTAAACTTCATAAATTTTATAGTTTATTTACATTTTCATCAAGTGGATAATTTATTCATTAAAAATTATTAAAATTTGTATCAACTTGATTGAGGACCAAATCAAAACTAAAACCCAAGATTTGGGTATGAGCGAACCCTAGAGGGGCGAGATCATAATCCAAAAGAAATTTTTTTTAAAAAAATTATTGAATATAGTTGAAATGAATTGCAGCTCACATAACTTCCATAAGCTGTCAACTCATTTCCATTTTTCTCATATATATATATATGTATATATATATATATATATATATATATATATATATATATATATATATATATATATATATATATTCTGACACCCCAAGTCTATTAAATACTAATTTCAGTTCAGTTTTGCATGTAAAGAACCTTATGCCCACTCTTCTTCTCCATCACTCCCTAAAATCCAAATCCAAACCGAGGGGGGTGGGTTTGGTTGGTGGTGGTGGGAGGGGACCCCCTTAAAAAATCAAACCTAAACCTAAGCATCAATTTAAACCCAAAATGTAAACCCAAACACGAACCCAAACAGAATCCAAATCCAAAATCAAACCCGAATCCTAATCCAAACTTGTGGAGCTACAGGAAGAAAAAGAACGGCATTAATGTCATTGCACCCTCTTACTTAACACCTCTCACTTATCGAACAATGTCGACTTGTTGCTGAATGGGAAAAAAATGATAGGAGGTGTTGTTGTAGAGGGACCAAAATTTAGGGGTTATTAGTGTAATTACCACCAAACTATGTTAATAAAAAACAATTCATATTAAATTCCGTAGTAGCAAATCTTGAAACCCTATTTTGATTCTAGTAAGATCAACCCTTGGCAATCATATGGTCCCTTCAAACCTCAGGTATCTACAAATTTTAGTCACCACATTATAATTCCATCAAAATGTTCCTCATGTGATTTTACATGAAAGAAACATCCAATGTCAAGATCTTAGAGACTAAGAACATCCCCATTACTTTCAAATAATAGCAAAGGCATAAAGCCATACTTGAACGATATACTTGTCTGACTCACACAAAGCACCCGACAAAGGATTGCTTCATGCAAGAATTCCAAGAAGAAAGTACGTCCATTGGATGGGACCTAGTGTCTTCTAGGTGAATGCTCAATTACGCCAGAAAGCTGCTGGCCTAGACACTCCTAGCGCTACCAGACTCTCGCCCAAACAAACCTAGCCTGATGTCAATACTTCATTATGTGACATTTCTTCTTGCAAGAGTAGCAAAAACATTATAATGGGAATACTCTCACCCAAGCACCACCTGGATCTCACCAAACTAACCCAGCCCCAGATGTCAATACTTTATTTATGTGCCCTTTTCTTGCAAATGTTACAAAACGCATTCTGATGGGAATCATAATGAGACGATTGTGAGTCTTAAATTTTCCAGTTTTTTTTTAGTGATTCTTGGTTTATTAATAAGATTATATGAACTCATGTATAAATAGAATGAGATTTTGATTTAAAAACCTTTTTGTTTAAACATGTTGATTAGCTAAACAAGATCAAATCTTTCATCATGAATTCGTTGAAAGAGAATGAACAATCATTTAGGTGGATTCCTCAATTAATCCCTAAATCTCCCCTTATAAATTCACTAAGAATGGATGAGCAATCACGTGGGTGCTGAGATCCTAGTGTATCATGTATCAAACTTACTTCATTCCCTAATCCTCCAAAATCAACCACAAATCCTAGAACGCCTTTCTGTACTTCATCAAATTGGCATTAGAGCTAAAAAGATCAAGTTTTCATCTTCTTCACCAGAAAACCCACCATCTTCTTCTTCCATCAATTAATGATTTTTCGAATGTTCTAATTTTCATCTCCATCATCACCTTCTTCAATTTTCTTCTTATTGTTTTGAACTTTATTTGCCAAAAAAAATACCACTATCCCAATCTCCTCCATCTTCTTTGTCTTCTCCCATTTTCTTCCTTATTTCTTTTTTTAGGTTTTGAAAAAAAAGTGAAGGAAAAAAGTTTATGGACGAAAAAAAGAGAAAAGAAGATACCAAAAAGGAAAGGAAATAAAAAAACAAAAAAAGAAACAACAATAACTAAGTATTTTATCCCACGTACTTGGGTAAGCTACATGAATCAAAAGATAATTACGCCGGATCAATCACATGAATGATCCTTCTCCACTCAATTATATTAAGAATATGCTTCCATTAAAGCCTTTAAGCATTCATAACTTTTTCTATCACCACCATCTATAGATTCTTCAGTCATCCCTTCGCTCTTTTAACTTGCTTTATGTTGATAAGTCCACTCACCAAACTGATGCTCCAATGGGTCTATGTTGTACATGACCAAACCATCATATTCGGTGTTCTCGCATGTTTTCTTCTACGAGAGTGATGTCTATCTTGGCAAGAATATTATTTATCATGTTACATCTCCTTGCATTACCATACATTCAACGAAGTATGCACATCACTGTACACTTATCTTCTGTGCATGACGTCTCTTTATAGCCCAGCAATATGTATCATATAATAAAACTGGCCTATTAGTAATCTGATAAAATCTTTCCTTCATCTTAACAAAAAGTTGTAGTCACATAACTTATATTGTACTTTCCTATTTTAACCAGCCAGCTTGGATTTTAAAGTTTACATTAATATCGATTTCCCTATTCTTCTTGATAATAATACTCACGTACCTAAACTAATTATTCATTGGTATCTCTCCCTCCTCTATGTCACAACATTATAGTTATGGATCCTCCGATTATTGAATTTATACTCTATATACTTTGGTTTGGACCTACTTAATTTAAAATCTCGAGCTTTTAAGGTTTGCCTTTATAGCTTTAATTTGGCACTTAACCATGCTCTAATCTCATCAGTTGAAATATCAATAGAAATAGCATACACCAAGATATGATATTCAAAAACTCATAAACTGTTGTGCTTAAAGGGTCCATCTCTTTCATTACTTGTCCCTAGTCAAGATAAAAGAGGAGTGTTGTAATAGGCCAATAACAAGCATAAAATCTTGTCGCATACTATGGTATGAGGCCAAAGAAGGAAAGAAAAGAAAATTAAAAAATCTCACCTCATCTCTGATCAAAATCAGCTGCTAAAGAAAACACCTTTCCGACTAATTTCCCTCTCTGGTTCCACATGCATCACCACTACCCTTCCACTTTCCATCTTCATCAACAATCAGCAGTTAGCACCAGCAAATTCCATCATCACCACCTTCTTCATCCAAGAAGAAATATCACCACCATTTTCCACTTCAGTACTATTGTTCACAACTCTATCTCCAAGTAGCAGGGGTCTTCAACCACTGCAAAGAGAGTCCTCAACCAGTCGCCGAATTTGCCCACAACTCTCATTATCAATGCAAGATCAAATCTTATTGAGTTAGCAACCCCGACTCTCCTAAATAGAAGATCGGAGATCGTTGGCCCCTTTCGAGCTCTCCACGAGCTTGTTGGCCCGTTGCCAGAGCTTCCCTACATCCCAGAATCCTTGACAATAATCCCATCAACCTCACCGTCAATCTCCCCTCACTACTCATCCGCCTTCCCCCAATCGCCGCTTCTCCCTGATCATTCACCTTCTTCCTCCAGTCGAGCCCTCGCTTGCAGAACGAGAGTGATGCGTAGAGATACAAACATCGCCCGAGCCTTTACCACCATCACTAGCTTGAAAAGTCTGCGAATCCACCGCCAATCCATCTCAGCCTTCCCCTAACATCCTGTAGCCTTATCAAAATCTGTCATCGTCATTTATGCCACTAGCTAACGTCTCATATTCTGGACTCTCGACGCTCCTTCCAAAAACCAATATCTATTTGTCTTTCTTCTCAAGCACAGTTTGTAAGCCATGCACAGTAGAACAGGCAAGTTCTTAGGCATAGTGGATTCGGTAAATAGATATCTATTATTAATAAAGCCGATCGACGAACTCCATGTCTCAAAGCTAGGTCCCTTTCTTGGGCTTGGTCCTCAAGGTAGGGATCATGTTCTCGTTCAAGCTCAACGCCGCTCTGGGAAAGCATATCAAACCACAGAATCAAAGCCTCCCGCCCCTTGAAATGTCAAACAAAGTCCTATTGCTTCATCACCAATTGAGTCGGTTCATATCTAAAAAACGACACATCCATTTTCAGATCGTGGAAATCAAAGTGAAGGAGAAGTTGTCTCTTCAAATTTGACTTTTATTTAGACCCAAGCCTTTGGGTCCTAAGCAAACGGGTCCAACCTATTAATAAGTTGACTCGAGCTTGTTCAAATCCGATCTAATTCTAATTTGATCCGACATGGTTCAGTTCTCAATCCAGGCCAACTATGCAATCTGGACCCGATCCGCTTGCTACTGTCAGAACCATCTCAAGCCATTTCAAGTACCATTCGAGCCAAATTTGAGCCATTACAATTCTTGGACATTTTTTAAGCTTTTACATTGGTATTTTGATTTAGAGATAATTCCGCATAGGATCTTACCTATATAATCAATTTATCTAAATCGATTGTGAATCAAACTAAGTACAATTTGATATCTATGATGTCATTCCGAATTTTACGGGTTTTCATGATCGTTGTAAGTTGACTGGAGAAGCAACTTGAGTTGAGCAACTCTACATCCAACTCGAATTGAGCAACTCTACATCCAATTCTTGTACTTCGTATTCAATCACTCCTTAGGCTCAGAATCAGGCTCTTTATCAACGTTGGGCTCAAACAAAGCGCGCAAAGCATAACGAAGTTGAAAACGATCTTGTAAGAGAAACCAATCTAGGCAAAATTTATAGGTGTTTTCACTCCAAAATATGCTCCTCCAATCAACTTGAGTGAAAACATCTAAATTTTGCCGAGATTGGTCTCTTTTAGAAGATCATTTTAAATTTCAATATGCCCTGCACACTCTGTTTGAGCCCAACGTTAAGCAAGAGCCTAATTCTGAGCCGAAGGAGTGACTGAATAAGAAGTACAAGAATTGGATGAAGAATCAAAGGTATAACATGTGACAATCCATAACCGAGTTAGGCATATGTCCAGAGCCTGAAATTATTATCGAGCTTGATGATAAAAAAAATTCCTCGCCTGTTACAGAAGTTTTTGATGGATCCAAGCCAGAAGTTCATGCTAAGTCACTGTTATTGCTACAAGAAACTTTTATGCAACTTATATAATTTACAGAGCTCCATTCTATGACTTAAAGAGAACTTTCAACAAAACTACCTATAATGACATTATCGTCCCTACCAATTATGAGGTTTCTATTATTCATAAGATAGCCTAACATTTACAAACCTTTTCAAGTTTTATTTATCACAGCAGATACATTTGAAGTCACAGTGCAAAGTACAATGAAGCCCATCCAGCAATATCATAATCATGATCAGGCATTGAATTTCACATCTTCGATTACTAGTATCGTCTATAGTAAGCCATCAACTAATTTTGTTGCATATGCCATTCTAGATTTGCAATCAGATTTGTCACTGATGCCGGTTCCTCCACTACCACCTTGGTTCAGACTTGATACACAAGTATCAATTCCACAATCAAAACTACATCCAGATTAAGATGTTCCATGCAAGAATATTTGTTAGTTTGATTTAAATATGCATACGCTTATTGACACATTTATTGAAGATTAATGCTTTCAAGCAGAGAAGAATTGATGGGAATCATTAGTGAGATGATTTTACTGTGACTCCTATTTTTTTAGTTTTAGTGATTCTTAGTTGTTTTTTTTTTTGTCAGTGACACTTAGTTTCTACATGTGTTGTGCACGTTGTTCTCGTTTTAAATAAGCTTGTATAAAGTCATGCATAAAATAGAACGAGATTTTGATTAAAAAAAACCTTTCTATTTTTTAGCATTTTGATTTTCTAAACAAAATCAAATCTTTCATTGGTGGATTTGTTCATTGAAAGTGGATAAATAATCGCATGGTTGAATTCCTGAATCAGTTTTTAAATCTCTTATCATGAATTCGCTGAGTAGATGAGTGATCATGTGGGTGTCGAGGCCCGAATATATTATCAATCAAAACTAGTTAATCCCCTAATCCTCTAAAATCCACTACAAATTCCGAAACTCCCGTACCGCATCACTTCATTTCTTTGCTTAGATTTGGATTTCAATCTTTCTTTTATGCATCCTTCTCAACAGCCCTCCGATGTACCACCAATCCATCGGCCTGTGACACCTCCATTAGGTCTCTTCCTTATCTCATCAGCAAGAGGCGTAAGGACAACATCCTCCAACATAGTAGTGTCTTTCCATACAACAAAGTAGTGACAAGATGCTCATATGAATAAGTGAAGATCCGATTCGACAACTTCTATTCCATGAATGGATTTGACTCGATGCTTCTTGTTGTTTGCTTCTTCTTGCATGGACAACGAGAGATTGAGGAACCTGCATCCAAATGCTCCTACAAAATTTGGCTAAGTGCTTTACTTGACTTCAAGCAGGAATAGAACATGAGCAGACATTATTAGATCATAAATATCTGACATTATGAGATCGATCCATGGGTATATATGCATAATTTAGAGGTATGAAACCCTTAGAAGGATTATAGAAATTCACAGTTCAAGTACACGAATAAGAAAATAAGACAGTGAATTAATACTACAATATCTATGTTTGTAAATTCACATATACTAAATTTAGTATTATCAATTTTACCAAGAATCAGTATACGTAATTGGCACATCTATGAATATTGACATGCTGGAGATACTATTAAGCAATGACAGTGCACGGTAAGAGTAATATCTTTGGACACTTAAATGCAAGTATCTATGTATGTCTTTAAAAGATATCTCGATTCCTTATTAGTAATTAAGATGAAAAATCCATCCAATATCTGCCATTACAGAAGCATCTTAAAACTAAGCTACATGCTCAGAGAGCCAAAAAAGTATAGTTCATTACCTGACTTTTCCTCATAAGAGTAAAGCAGCATCCTGTTTGGTCTGCCCTAGCAGTTCGTCCAGCTCGGTGAACATATGTCTTGGTAAAAGTAGGCATATCATAATTAATTACATTTCCTACTCCTACAACATCCATTCCTCGTGCAAATGCATCCGTAGCAACAAGTACATCAACTTTTCCTTCCCTAAAGGCCTTCAATGTTTTCCTGTAGCATGGAGATCCTTGAGCTTGTGTTAAATCATAATCTTCATGTCAACAATATATTAATAGATAGCTCGACTGCAAAGATACAGTACCTATGGCTCATGCAATCGTTATATGAATTACTGGTCAGCTTTGGTGGGTCTATTTGTCTAATATTACAGATTCATCAGGGGGTTGCTCAAATTTTATAATAGATAAAAAATAATTTTGGTTTGTAAGCATGCATGCCATACATTTTCCATTTGATGACTGCACATTAATTTTGGAACAGACAACCAAATCTGAAGAAATACAATTAGAAAATATGGTACAGAAAATTTGACAGGTAAACCATGGTTCATGACCCATGCAAATCTCTCAGAGAACAGTATTTATGATTCTAACAACCAAATGGTAACCGAGATGGAACATTCCATGGGACCAAATCGTAATGATTACTGTTAGAAGCATATTTCTTTAGCAGGAGATGCTTAAATAAAGTAAATAATAGGGCATAATATGAAAAAGAAGTTGTAGCTGGCTGATCTGTGAATATGCAAAACCTGTTCCATATAATATAATTGCTGATCCATATGAAAATTAATTACTTAAAGAACAAAGATATCTAAGAAAGTTATATTCTGAAAATTAACATTCTAAAATTCTATTCCAATCTTATATCAATCACTAAAAAAGGTTAGTAGTTGATTATTTTTTTGAAATTTAAGACTACTTTTCCACCAGATTATTTGTTCTGGACTCATAATGTTCCAATTCCAAAAAAATTCGATACGCTAATATTAGTTAAGCCTTAGTAAACAAGTTGATTCATACTACACGTGATCCTAACATCAGACTACTAGTTCTCATGATAAAAGTTGCTAAAAGTTTTTAGTACACAATGGACACAGAATATTCCAGTAATTTGCAGATGCACTCAAAAGGAGGAGGGAGAGAAAGGACAACCGTACTAGTAGTAGTAGTTCAAAATTTCGTCTAAATTTTATCTGAATCTTTTTTTTCTTTTTCACTATTCTTACATCAAAGACATGATTATATTATTAAACATCCCAATTTCTGTTTTCATCTTAACCATTTCTGTTTAAATTTAATACTTCAAATGGTAGCAGTCGCAGTTGTGTTCACTAAGCTGCATTGTTTTAAATACCAACCAGTATATCGGCCGGTATATCGGAAAATATAAAGAAACGAGACGGTAAGGTGAATTTTTCACAGTTGCTGGTTTTGGACCGATATGGGCCGATATATCGGCCACGTAGCGATATATCGGCCGGTAATGGGATAAAATACTGGCTGGTATTAGTCAATATCGGTTTCGATAGGAATGAGTTTTGGTTGCAGGTTAAACTCATTAACCCGTTAAATACCCAACCCGTTAAGAAATAAAACCCTCTTAACAGGTCAGGAGGGGAGAAAAAAATACAAAACACTTGCTTGTTCTCTCTCTCTCTCTCTCTCTCTCTCTCTCTCTCTCTCTCTTCCCCGCGAACTCGAGCGATCACAATTTTCGCCTAACTCTAACCCTAATTTCCCAAATTCAACCGATTCTCTCTCTTTCTTCCACTCTCCAACTCTCTCTCTTTTCCCCGCGAACGATCAATCAAGCGATCGAGCCCAACCCTAACCCTAATTTCCAAATTCAACCTAATTCCAAATTCGACCCACTGGTAAGTCATTTTTTTTATTAATTTCATATTAATTTTAATTAGAGTTACAATTTTCTTCAATTTCTCTTATAATTGTAATATTTAACTGAAGTTAATTGTGTTTTGTGTTAAAATCTTTAATTTTTTTTGCAATTTCTGGCGAATTATGGACTTCGGCCCACTGATTCAATGGATCAATGGCGAACAGTGAAATATATTGGGATTTTGAAGTGAAGTAATGAGTATAATGGGATTTTGAAGTGAATTTGATTGAGAATTTGTTGAGTAATGAGTAATTAGAGTGTTAAAGTAATATGTAGTTTAGAATTTTTATTGAATTAATATGTAGGACATTTTAATTGTAGGATTTGTTGAAGTAATACATAGTAATATGTAGTTTAAAATTTTTATTGATTGAGAAGTAGGACATTTGAAGGAGAAGTAGGACATTTTAATTGTAGTTTAAAATATGTAGTAATATTGAAGTAATATGTAGTTTAAAATATGTAGTCTAAAGTAATGATTGAGAATTTGTTGAAGTAATATGTAGTTTAAAATTTTTATTTATAGGACGTGACAATTAGCCAATATAGGACATTTTAATTGTATTGTAGAAATACTTTTCTTTTTTCTTGAAAACTTATTTTTCTTAATTTTATGATTATATGTCGCTTTGTGGATATGCAGATGCTCTAAACGATATCTACAAATTAGTAAGTTTAATGCAAATAACCCAAGTTAAGTACTATAAACTTATTTTATGTGTTTTAATATGTTCTATATAGCCAATTATATGATTGATCTTTAGCCGGTATGACACCAATATGACACTCCAGTATTTAGGATCATATCGCGATATCCCGTCCAGTATCCGGTATCTAATTTGGTTGACCGATATATTACCGGTATCCAATATTTAGAACACTACTAAGCTGTCATAAAACAAGGCAATCATACAGTATATATGAATGAGGCATTGCCCAGACACTGCTGTGAAGAAGAAACAACCTCCACCAGGTTGTGGAATCAAGAATGGACTTCATGTTAACAAACAACCACTACTTCAACATATGATATTCTCACAACTCAATCGTATTTACTTCAGATTCAACCATTCAATTCGAACATCAGATCCAGCCAGCCATTCAGTTTAACAAATCAATGATGAAGTATGTGAAGTACCATGATTTATACATAAACTAAATAAAACCACCAACCAATGACTGGATGCAAAGATTCGATCCAACTAGATGAAGTCCTCCATTTCGATAAAGGCCAGGGTAAGAGCTTAATAAACTCCTCAGTTTGAAATTTTCAGCAAAGGCGAAGACAAATTTCAATAAACTCCTCGATTTCAAATTCTCAATTAAGGCCAAGGCAAAAGCTCAATAAGTACGAAGGCAAAATTTCAATAAACTCCTCAGTTTCAAATTCTCAATTAAGGCCAAGGCAAAAGCTCAATAAGTCCTCAGTTACAATCCAGTGACCCAACCGGCAAGTTTTGAGGATCCAACAAAATCATTATGCATGAGACATAAAGATTAATTTGGATTTTGAGCAGAAATAAAAATTTGTTTTGCAGGTCATTGCCCCTCAACAAGATGCCTATATCTATCTCACTACTGATAATACATTTGATGAAACAATGATCTATTCAAAAATTTTCTTGAACCTAGCTTGTGTGATAGAGATGGACACCACTGCTTGACGAAATTTTTACCAATGATGAGGAACATTTGGGATGAAGTTATAAACATCCACAACTTAACAAGATTTCTCTACTAATGAAACATATGTTAATTTCAATTTGATTTTTCACTTACTTTCGAGACCATTGGGGCTGCCAACTTGAAAACTCACTAAATTTAAATGGTAAATCTCCAAACAGCTTAAGCAAGGTGTTGAGCCTGTGAGTTGATTCCAAAGATGATGTAAACACAATGCACTTCTCCCCTTTTAGAGCTTCTAGAAGAGAAACCAAATACAATGGCTTCAGACTTGCTTTAGATATCTGCAAAAGAGCAGGACACGGTATTGAATCTTTTCTTTTACATAAAATAAAACAATGTCTAAAAGACAATATAAACTGATCAATAAATCACCAACATGGAAGTTAACCTTTTCTTTTTTCATTTTGTCAGTGCAACAAAATATATGCCCGAATTAGAACTGTATTTTAATTTTTAATTATTATTTTGGCTCATATCATAATATATGACAATGTTTTATGCTGGCTGTCACCGGTTTACTACAACCCTCCTTTATCCTGGCTTGGGACAGGTAATGAAAGGATAAATCTTTAAATATAGCACTGGCAGAGTTATTTTAATTTTTAATTTTTAATTATTGTTTGATCTAAATTCCATGTACAAGAAACACCAGATTAATACTGGTATAAACTAAAACATGATTAAAAAAATTATTGCGAAGATTGTAATATAAATTATAAATTTAATTCAACAAGAGTTCATTTTCTGGAGGTTTGACAATAAGGAGCAAGTTGACAAGACAAACCAGTATATGTGATCTCAAATTTTCAGGCAATTGATACCGCTTATGCCCACTCTTCAGTAATAAAGGATGGTGCAAATCAAATTGAGAAAGCTTGCTAGGATCTTGAGTCAGCGTAGCAGACAAAATTATTTTTGCAAGCCTTGGGTAAGTTTTACCTTTAAAGCCCCTCTCAGTACCACTGCACAAAAAAAATAGCACCAAATAACATCGTAACGGTTGTTAAATAATTTAAAGTTAAAAGATTCAACTACAAAATAAGCTCTTATACATCATTTGCCAGGTCCAATATCTTATTTTGTGGAAAGTCAGCAAAGGGAGAAAAACATAATTTACCATGTTCTCATGGTACTCAGTGAACCAAATATAGATGGAGCAATCATGTGACTAGATAGTCCTTGATCATTTGAACAAGCAAACTGAAGAACAGTTGGCAACCAAGACTGATATGACTCTCTCAACAACCGGTCAGTTTCATCAACCACCTAAGAGTTTTGGGAAAAAAGTAAATGGATCAAAGGTATAAGATAAGTTGCAAAGTACAAGATTCCATTAGATAAAAGTTGATTTTGAAGTACAATATGGAAAACTGAAATGGAGTATAAAAGCAAATAAACAAAGAGTTATATCCTATTAAATATTAGTCACAAGATTAGCATCATAAATGACACTGCTGTCGCTTATATATTTATTCTATTCTTAGATTCAACTAAGGGAGGGGAGTTGCTCAACAGAAAGCGAGTTATTTTTCCTTAAGGGAAACTAGTGGAACTGGACATCTAATTCATTAACAAACTCATCACTACAGTGCTGTGCGTACTAATGACAGACAAATGATAGTGACTTATGAAGTGATAAAAGCATATTCTTTGTTCGTGGAAAGAGGACAAGCAAAAATACCAGTCTGAGCAAAATACTCAAATAGAAGAACATATTATTTGTTATTCTTGTGTCAGGCCAGCTGATGCAGGACAGAAAATGAATATGGGTTTTGTGGTGAAGGATTGGAAATTTGAAAATAAATTTAGGGATTTCAGGATAAATAAGGGTTTGATAACAATTCGTGTCTAACACCTTGGCGAATCACATGCCCACCGAACATGAACAACTTGAGGAAAGATTTATAAGTAACAATCCCATGTTCTCAAAAAAATTTCTCCAAAAGCAATTCTCTCTTAATTATTAAAACAATATCACAAAACATTATGTACAAAATATTACATGCATCACGTGCAAAAAAAAACAAATCAAAACAAAATCAAATCTAATCCACCTAAAACCCTAATCAAATTGTAATAAATCTTTAATAAAATCTAAACCATTCAATATCCCCATCAATACTTCTCGGCTTGAAAAGATTCACCTCCACTGAATAAAGGCATCATAATTCGAGTGGCATCTGAAACCTTTCACCCATGAGAACTTGATTATGTCAATTCAAATGATCTTGACATTGAAAACAAGACCTGAAAATGTGATATGTAGTATCTAATCATGATGTCAGCGTAAGGTTAATTCCCTTTAGACACGTCCATTGCGATAAAAAAAACTTGGAATGAATTATAGATATCAAGCAAACTCATAGATAAAGACAATCTCACAATTGGAGAAGATCATAATATTAGCACTTTTTCTGCTGAAAGATCCATAAGTGTGAATAAGAGGCCTTTACAACTTCTGTAAACTGTGGAAAAATTTCTTTTAGAAAGTGTTTTATCGACCGGTACAAAGGTGTCCTAAATTTTGGTTGGTATGAATTATAGACATCAAGCAAACTCATAGATAAGGACAATCTCACAACTGGAGAAGATCATAATATTAGCACTTTTTCTGCTGAAAGATCCATAAGTGTGAATAAGAGGCCTTTACAACTTCTGTAAACTGTGAAAAAAATTCTTTTAAAAGGTGTTTTATCGACTGGTACAAAGGTGTCCTAAATTTTGGTTGGTATACCGATATATACCAGCCGAGATACAGGTTTTAGTACTAAAACGAGACGGTTGGTGCATTTTTTTCTCAGATCTCATGTAGGTCGACATCAGACAATATTATCAACCATGTGCAATATATTGCCGATAAACGAGATGGAAATACCGGGCGATATTTATATAATAACGATTTCTCGGTTTTTTACAATATGAATTTAGTCTCGTTAACCCAATCGTCAATCAGCACCATTTTTATAAAAACTATTGAAGCCCTAAATTGTCTTCTAACCCTGATTGATCGATCGACTCCTTCAACTTCTTCCTCTTCCTCTCAACTATGTTGCTCGATCGCAACCCAAATCGCAGTCACAAACTTGCATTAGCTCTCACCTCTCAGCCATATCGCACTTGCACCTAAAAATATTTGTGCTCTCGCTCGATCAATCGGATCGCTCTCACAACTCAATATTTCGATTGACACTCTCTTAACTCTCCCAGACTTGCTAAGCTGAATTTTTTGACTCTCCGAATCCTCTCTCTCTCCCCCTTTCTCTCTTAGTCTCTCTCTTTGATAGAGAAGCTATCGAGGGGGGTCACCAACTTCTCCGATCCTATGGCTGCTAGCAATCCGGCAATTGATCCCAAGCTCGAGAGCCCAGACACCTCAGGTCGACACACCACTTTCTCTCTCCAGCACTAAGAGCCCCGACGAATCTCTCCATAACACCAAAAGCCCTCCCGACGACTCCTATCTTTCTCTGCCTCGTAGACTGCCCAGTAGCCCGAAGGCCCCAAACAAGTTAGTAATTTGATTTATTTTTTTTTCATTGTTTTTTCCCCTTAATTGCATTCTCATGGTCTTGGTTATTGTAGTGAATTGAATTTACACTTTTTGATATCATAGTGAATCAAATTTGCCAAGCAACAATTCTATAACTGTTTTATAGTGAGCCAGTGAATTGGATAGATTTTTTATTATTCCAAATTAGACTCGAGAATAATTTATTTGGGAAGGAATTGTGAATATGTGACTATGTGATCGTAATGTCATGATTAATTTCATCATGTGACTATGATGTCATGATCAATTTCAACTCCCTGTCAATTTGATTTGTGAATTATGAAATTGTGAATCAATTTTTTGTGAGATATTCGTGTTTCTAGTTTATAAATTATAACAAAGACTTGGATTGTATCTTTTATAACCAAGTTTCCAAAGATGGAACAATAAAACAATTACCAAGCATTAATCTTTCAAGAACTAGAGAATAAGTTGTATATCACTACGTCATTCTTTAGATTATAAATTCAGTAGTAATTTCTTTTGTTGTAAAGCTTTATAAGAAGTATACATATAATACGAGTATACAACTAAGGCCAAACGTATTTCGATTGATTTATGTCTCTTGATGAATTTGAGAAAAATCTGAAACGGTTGGTTATTATAAACTCAATACAAATTGGCCAAATAAGTATCTCCTAAGACTCGAAACTTGTTATAAGTAATTTCATATGTTTTATATATGTAATGACATGTATATTCTTTAAATAATAAATACCGTTATAATATCCAGTATTTAGTGCCATATCGCAATATATCGCTCAGTATCCAATATACAATTTTGTCGACGGTATATCGCCAGTGTCCGATGTTTAAAACACTACTAACAATGGTGGCAACTTAACAAGAACTTTAGTTTTGGATATGTGACAAGCAGACTGTCTTTTTGATATCACAGTATTTATATTCTCGAAAACAACGTCGATGTCCATAGCTTTCGATTCATCAATATTTGCTATAAGCTTAATATCAGTATGTTTACTCCTGATGGGCACTGATAAATCATAGTGCCAGAATGCTTAACAAATGGAACATTTGATCATGGAACACTAGTGAGCAAATGTCCAGATTCCTCACACTTGGAGCATTGTTCCCGACTTAAAAGGACTTGAAAGAAGATTTGGAGCATATCATGCACGAAAATTAACTTGTGAGTGATTCACTCTAAACAAAATTTACAAATATCTATGCACGACTCAAAAATGTCTTCAATCAAGTTCAATAGAGCATAATAATATTTCTGTTCAAATGTCAGGGAAAAATGACAAAAGAAATGTTCCAGATGGCTCTCCCAATCTTCATAACCATTATGATCATTAAAGCCACATAAATATGTAACTGCATTATATATATCATGCTCCATTTTTTTGAAAATTTATCGATATCAATGCAGTGGCCACAAAATATGAACCCATACAACTTTAAAAATCCGCTGCAAAAATTTTAGAAAATACCGAAGATCTTTATTTATGTGAATCTGCCTCGAATCAAACGCCAATCGGACTTCGAGTTGCTTCAAATCACCCAAATACCCCTAATTGGTCCGGAAATTGCTATTGGGTCAGGATCTACTAATAACTGAACCCAATTTGAACCAATGAGGTGGGTATGAATCTACTTCGGGTCGAATCTACACTACTGCACCCGAAATTGGCTTCAAGTCGATGGAATTAGATCGAGTTTCCAAGTGACCTGAAATCGAATCTAATATCAAATCCAAATAACAGATCTGATTGAAGTTGCTTTGATCCTGGACAATAATATCAACGGAGGTCAGCCACTAAGGGCATAGCGATCTATGAGCAGGAGATCGTGTCGAAGGGAAGCCTCGATCACGGAGGGAAAGCGACAGCTTTTGGTGATCAAAGGTAAGGGTCAGAAGAATCAGGTTTTCTTTGGTATATGCTCGACGACAATCGGACAAGGAGATTTAGAAGAGGGCTTCATCGTCATTGAGGGCGAAGAGGGAAGGCAAAGCCTCAGGGCTGATCTGGTGATGAGAGGGACATGAAGATATTCGAAGACCATCAGAGCTTGTTCAAGGGGCATGGTTGACTTCATGGTTGTCATTGCGGTTAAGTCGATGTCTTGTTTAGCGATTCGAAATCGGAGTTGTACGACTGTTAGGCAACTTCAACGAGTGGTTGGCATGTCAGCAATGGAGATGACAACCTCAAGACCTAGCAACAAGCTTAGCTGGCCACCCAGATGAAAATTGAGTGGCGGTGAAGTTGATCAAAAAGCTAGTTGCGGAGACACAAGACAAATTGCCAGTCGTGGACTACTTATAGGAATGCTCAGAGGCAATGAAGGGACGCTTTGGTGGATCCTTGACTGAGGTCTGGGTGAAGTCATTGAAGGATTCGATCAATGTAAGTACTAATGGAGGCAATGTCGGGGAGCTCCAGTGTCGGCGACATTTCGAGGTGAGATAGAACTTGGAATGGCAGTGAGGGAGAAATGAAGAACGTAGGCTGCTCTGCGAATGAAAAGGGGTAGCGTTGTGATGGCTATGGCAGATTTGATCATTGATCCAATCGAAGATGAGGTCAATAATGGCGGTAGATTGCAAGAAGAAGATTTTGATAGGGGTCAAGGATCGACTTCGATTTGGTCAAACGATCTTGATCAAATTTGGATTTATTTTTTTCAAATTTGTTTCTCTGGTTTTTCTCTTTTTTGAATGTTTTTCTGACTTTTCCTTTTCTCTATTTGATTTTTAAAAACATTTATCAAAACTAAAAATAAATAAAATAACGGAAGTGAGATGAACATTAAATGGATTTTGAGCTATGGTACAATTTGACACAGCATGTAAAATAGATTAGGGTTTTGTCATGTGCCACATTTGACATATAGTATACGAGTACATATAACAGATACTGACAACATATTTGGTATGAATATACTAAACCTTCCAGTAGAATAACAACAAATTTGCCACAATTACTCAATAATTACGATAGAGAAATTTAATAGAAATTTCACTTTTAATTGATTGGGATAAAGATTGAATACCAGTTGAAAAAAAATATCAGAACTAAAAAAGAGAAAATAAGGTAACTCTAAAGCTCTATTTTTCAACCTTCTTTTCAATATACACCAGATCTTGCATCAACTCTCATATGTCCATCGATAAATCTAGTCAGATTGTGACCAAACAAATATATGTAGAAATAGATAAAAGAACATAAAAATATTATATTAATTTGTAACATTGAAATTAGCTGCTATAGATTAAATCTAATTGCATCTAATGTAGTTAATTTTATTTATAACAAGGGAATCTTTATTTCAGATAAAATGTAACTGGAAAAGCTAAGTGATGGGATAATATTGTTTTGATCGTCTCCCGTATAGACAAAAAATGGCCACATCGATTGTCTGATACTGAGGTGAACCTAACGTCAGGCAATCAAAAATAATTAGGTATGATTCAGCAAATCATCATACCCATGGTATGCGAAATATTCAGCTATATAACTTAATAAGCTTCCAACCGAAATAGAGTATATTTCCATCATTTAGTTTCTCCTCTAACCCATTATCATTCAGTATAGTTCATATCAGGCCTAAATTCTTGTAATTTGTATATGAATTATATCATGTATAATACTTTAAATTAGTTTTATTAGTTTATTAACAATATAGTTCAAAGAGTTCGTTCGATTTATACTTATTAACAATGTTTAAAATAGCGATAACAGTAACGTTACATTTTATCTTCGTTAGGTTACATCACATATAACGTAACACATAGCGTGAGTTATGCAATATCTACTTTATTTAATAAAATAAATAAATAAACTATATATAAAAAATTTTATAAATTAATAAAATATATTTAAACATTCAACAAAAAATGTAAAATCATATTATAGTAATTAGAAACTATTCTAAGTTCCTATCAAATTTCATAATAATTTTAACATTTTACCTGTATAAATAATATTAAGTTCGCAATTGTAATTTCAATCATTACCCCAAAAAATTTAAATTTATTTATTTCAATTTCATTCATCACCAGTGTTGTAATTTGTATTTTCTAATTCTCAATTCATATTTTCTAATTCTAATTTCAGTTCAACTGAAAGCTCAATAGATCAACAATAACTAACAAAATTCAATAATCGAAGAGGAGTTATAGCAAGCAATCACAAATTAATAAACTATCAATTTCACAAATAATCAAATAAGCAAACAACAATGAAGTAATAAATTGCAACAATCAGCTAACAATTATAACAAATAATCTGCAGCAATCCGAAAATTACTCAAAAATATAACTATAAATAACATATCATTACGTAATATGATTTAACATAACGTAAAATAGCGTAAAATAACATTAAAAAATGCACTGTTACAGTGCAATGAGTTATTTTTTACTGTCAGATAATATTGAGGTTACGTTAGGTATCATAACGCAATATAACAATTTACATAACGCGTTATTTTCAACGTTGCTTATTAAATAAATCACAATTCGTTAAACCAAATATTTACTGATTTGAAATATCATAAATATATATGGACCAGATAAGTGTGAATGCTGAGAGGTTTTCCGTGTTATGTACATTTCTTAATTATATAACCAACATATAAAATAACTTTCCTAGATACCGACACAAGATGATATCACACAATATTTTTCCATTATTATAGTTTTTATGTGATTTACAAAATATTGTATATATCAATTATTCTAAAATTCATACTGTGATTTAACATATTTAACAACAATTACATAACAAAAATGATAGGATTTCAACCAGGAACAAATAAGTAATTAACAGAAAAAATGAACGCATCTCGACTTGTGTCATGCCATCGATCAATTCTCAATCATACGAAGCAATCTCAATCAATGAAAATTCAAAAGGAAGATGGAAGTTCCTCCGACGAAGCTCGGCCAAGAGGGTGACGGCTCCAACAAGAGGGTGGTGACTGACAGCGGTCTAACGGGATGCTTCGAGCGAGGAGTAAGTTTCGGTGGCAGTCCAACAAGATGTTCCTGTGAGGTGAGAAGGAGAAGAATTTTAGAGAATTAGTATATAGGGACCGAGCTGAGAAGAAGAATTTGGGTTTACATACAGTTGGATTTAGAAATTAAAGAATATGAAGGGTTTGATGTAATTAAATATGATAGTGTGATTTATTTTGAAGCATTAAAAAGAGGAATTAATTGGAGGTTTCAAATGGTTAATTAATGGGAAAGATGCTGCATTGGAGGAATTGGTGGTGTCCCTTTCAGCTAGTTGAGATTAAGACAGAACTCGAGAAATGCAAATCGACCACTGTAGGAGGTATGGTCTCTATCCAGCCAATAATAAAGGTTGAAGTGTCGAAGCCAAAAAAGTTTAAGAGTTCAGCTTAGGACATGGATAACTTTCTTTTCGGAATGGAGCAATATTTGACGACAATTGGTATCATGAACGTGAACCCTTAAACTCCTTTGGTTTTGGCACATCGACCTTCATTGTTAGTTGGATAGAGATCATACCTCCTACCATGGTCGATTTGCATCTTAACTTATTAGCATAAGGACAATACCAATTCCTTCAATGCAGCATTATGGGAATCCACTGCCTCCGCTTGCAACGAACACGTGTGAACCGCCTCATTAAGAGCACCAAGCAACTCTTCTTGGAGCTCGTCATCTTCTCCTGCCTCCTCGAACCCCTCGGTACGATCCACTAGTTGAATCATGGCCATTTCCATCTTAGCCACCTGCTTCTCAAGCGAGGACATCATCTCCTTAGAGGTCACACGCTTCCCTATTTTTGCTACTCCTGAGTATCGATGGTATTAGCAATGTTGGAGAGCTCCGAACTACTTCAAACCATCTCCTCGTATCCTGCTCTGATACCACACTTCCTTTGCGCCACTCTGATTGGTAGAATCGGATTTCTGCAAATTATAGGAAAATTGAGCTTTGTCCGACAACTTAATGCAATCTGACTGATTGACACTCACAAAAGGCCTCAAGTAAACCTCCAATAATATATTGATGTGCTCTGCCTATCCATCTGTCTAAGAGTGAAACTTTTAGAGAAGTTCAAATTTGACTCAAGAAGCTCAATCAAAACTCTGTCCAGAACCGCTCGGTAAATCGAGAGTCCCGATCACTGATGATACTCTGCAAGGTCCCCCAATACTTCACCACATGCTTAAAAAACAACCAGGTTGTCTCCTCTGCATGACACTCCTTTGGTGCGGGTATGAATACACCATGTCAATAATCTGTCCACCACTACCAAGATTTGAGCACATTCTTCAGACATTGGCAGACTAACAATAAAGTCCATGGAGATGCTCTCCCACGGACAACTCGATATAGGTAGTGGCTCCAGCAACCCCGCTAATTTACTTTGCTCCACCTTGTCCTGTTGGCACACAAGGCAAGTTTTCACATAGGCCTCCACATCATCTCTCATCCAAGGCCAATAGTAGTGCCTCTCCACAAATACTAGCGTGCGGTGAACTCCCGAATGTCCTGCCCATTTGGAGTCGTGGTGCTCCTGCAAGATATCCAATTGTAGATGATTATGACGAGAAACATATAATCTGTTACTTGTGGTGTAGAGAAGGCCATCCTCAAGTCAGAACTTGCAAGTCCAAACTTGTGAGTCCTGCACTCCTTCGCATATTCCACCAAGTTCTTTACAACTCGATCCTGCTACAAGCCTTCTTGTATCTAGTCCATTAGGCTAAATTTGAGGTGCAAAATTGCTGCAAACTGCTCCTTCCGACTAACAGTATCCGCCACAAAGTTTATTTTCCCAAGCTTGTACTCCATGATATAGTCAAACTCTGCCAGTAAGTCTTGTCATCTTGCTTGCTTCGGTGTTAGCTTCTTTTGGCACTAAAAATAGCTAGTGGCAACATTATCAGTCTTTACTACAAATCTCGAGCCAAGCAAGTAATGTTGCCAAGTACGGAAGCAATGTACTATGGTTGTCATCTCTTTTTCTTGGCTAGTGTAATGTCGTTCTGTCATTAAGCTTCCTACTCTCAAACGCTATAGGATGCCCATGTTGCATCAATACTCCTCCGATAGCAAAATCTGAAACGTCTGTTTACACCTCAAAAGCCTTGGAAAAGTCAGGCAATACCAAGACCGATTCTGTTGTCACTGCTTTCTTTAGCTCCTCAAATGCCTCCTGGTACTTTACAATCCAATCCCACTTGTGATTTTTCTTTAGCAGGTTGGTTAGTGGGACAGTGATTGTTCAATATCCAAAAATGAACCTTTGATAGTAGTTGGCCAACCTAGGAAGGATCGCAACTTGGTCACTTTATTTGGTAGCTCCCACTCAAGAATGGCTCGAACCTTTGCTTGATCCATCTTGACTAGACCTCTTCCAATGATATATCCAAAAAAAGTACCTCCTACTAAGCGAATGAACACTTCCTTCTCAACATAGAGCTCATTCTCCCTCAGAACTTGGAATACTTGTCACAAGTGCTCAACATGCTCTTCCAAGTTCAGCTATAAACTACAATGTCATCAAGGTAAACCATAACGAATTTATCAAAGAATGGTTGTAGTACCTTGTTCATGAGGGTGCAAAAAGTCTTCGGTGCATTGGTCAGTCCGAAGAACATAACCCTGAACTCAAAAGAGCCATATCGCGTAATGTATACAATCTTCGGTTCGTCTCCCTCAACTATCGAACTTGATAATAGCTAGATTACAAGTCAAGTTTAGTGAACCATCTCCGACTCCCCAACTGATCTGGATCTGCTATGAGCAGGAATGAATACTTATTTTTCATGGTCAACTTGTTGAGTGCTCGGTAGTCGATGCACAACCATAGCAACTCATCATGCTGCATCTGGAACAAAACTGGTGCATCACAAGGAGCTTTAGAGGGTTGAATGTGCCTAGCATCGAGTAACTCATTCAGCTGTCTACAAAGTTTCTCCAGCTGTGACTGTAACATTCAATATGGTGGGCAAGCAAGTGGTTGAGTTGTTGGTACTAAATGTGATGATCCACTTCGTGCTTTGACAGCAACTTCGGTAATTCAATTGGCATGACGTCATTGAAGTCCTCTAACATGTTAATCACTTGACTGGGGATCTCATTTCCACCAACCCGTCCTTCAAGCCGATCTTCTTTACTGTAGTGTCTGCAATGAACAGGTCAGAAGCTCCACTATCCACCAAAACATTAAGACAGTTCCCAGCGACTCCTATCTCGACGAAGATGAGCCCCTTATTCAAGCTCTCTGCCTTCGCCTTCATGGCACTGAGGCGAACTGCCCCCAAGCGTGTCTCCGGTTGTCCCTCGTCACCTCTACAAACTAAAGCAGACAACTTCTCCCTCTTTGGACACTCTCTTGCCCGATGAGGACCATCACAAAAAAAGCAATGCATTTGCTTCTTACATGAGTCACCCTTCTTGTTTTGGTCACCTCCTTTGTCATCATGTAACTTAGGCCTGAACCACTTAGTGTTGTTATCTTTCTTCTCCTTTACCCTCATCCTTGGGACACCTTCCACCATTGCCATCACCTTAGAGAGCTCTTGGACACCCCTCCGTTGCAGCTCCGTTTTGGCCCATGGCTTGAGCCCATCAAGTAAAGAGAAAACAGAATCCTTCTCACTCATGTCGAGAATCTCCACCAACAATTCTGACGAATCCCATACATATGAACTTTGCCCCTCTGGAACAATCAACGAAGCTTTGCTCGAGCCTCGTCCTCGGCATACTCAGGATAGAACTACTGTCTGAACTCTTTTTGGAACTCCCTCCATGTGACAATTGGAATTGCACCCCTCTTGACATCGCCTGATCTACGACGCCACCACAGCATTACAACATTTGTTAAGAGAGGATTTGGAGGTTATAGAAGATAAATAGTCAAATTTATGAACAATCAAATTTATTATTTATTTATATTATTATTGATTGCTAGCAACTTAAGAGTTATTACAAGTTTTGTGTTAGACAACTGGAAATTTGGAGACGAAATTAGAAATTTGGGAATAAATTTAGAGTTTAATAATGATTTAGGTCTCATGCCCGGCGAATCACAAGCTCATTCTCACACGAACTGTAATATCCTCGCTTAATAATCCCACATCGGATGTGAAACAAGATATAGAGGAGTTTATAATGATTTCAATGAAACCATTAAGAGTATATTGCCAGTACTTGAACGTGCTCATTTACAGAGCGGGACATGACATGTATTTAAGTGGTATCAGAGTTAGACATCAGCCGAAAGTGCGTGATACAAAGTGCCACATGGACCTAAGTACGCAGAACAAAGTGCCACACAAAAGTCGGGGCTGCCTTTTAAATTCGTGGAAGCCACCTCTAGAAATCCATAGGGCCACCTTTAGAATCCCACATGACTTGGTGAAGTGTTATTGTGCTGCCTGACGAGAACGTTTGATTCTAAATGGGAGAGAATGTAATACCCTAGCTCATGTCTCATAGCTAGAGTAGTTTATAATGATTCCAATGAAGTCATTAAGTAATCGGCCTTTTTGAAGGAGGAATCCACGTCTAATTATAAACTATTTTAACCCTTGTTATCCTGCCAGAGACTTTAGAATAGTCAAACAGAATATGTTGTCAATACTTGTACGTGCTCGTTTATTGTATATCGGGGCGGGGCATGACACGAACAACTTGAGAAAAGATTTAAGAATAGCATATTACACGCTCTCAAAAAGATTTCTCTAAAAGAAATTCTCACTTCATTATTAAAAGATGCTTCCAAAAAAAAAATAATAGAAATCCTACGTGCACCACGTGCAAACAAAATAAAATCAATTTAAGCAAAAAAATCAAATCTAACTAAAATCATAACCATATCCTAACAAACATCTAATCAAATCTAAACCATTAAATATTGCCATCACTAGCCACCTAGGCTATCCTGCCCATCTGGGTTATTCAAACATAAAATTAATTTCATGAATTTTAATAGATAAGTACCCTATCACTTAATATAAATTTACCTCCATTAAAATAATAAAGAAAGGCTAATTATTCAGCAGAATCTTTCATAATGCTTAAATAACAATAGTATGGATTATTTTTGTCATTATTTATTATAATATTGATTAAAAACTCTGATAACTATGATAAAAATCTCTTTAAAACTTCACTTAAAGCAAAAAATTCAAATGAAACTCATATAGTTTGAAGTTAGGAAATAAAGAATACATGTTATGGTGCTAATCATTATAGGTGAACGTTGTACTGTTTTTAATTAGACAAGTTTAATTATGTTATGGTTTTGACATAGATACACTTATGAGAAATTAATATATAAAACCTTGTATTTTGAATAATTTTAAAAATGATCTTGTATTTTGAGTTAATATGCTATGACGAATTGTTAATGAAAGTTATTTTTACAATTTATATGATAGTTTAAACTTATCCAAATTAAGTCATTTTAAGAAGTTTAATGCCACTTATAAATGCAGCTTTGTCTTAGATCTAAATCAAGAATTTGCTACTGAAATGGTGCTGGGACAGGTGTATTATGGATAGTTTATCATCTACTGTTGCCACAACTAAGTGAATCATGCTTTAGTTTTTTCAAGGTCATCACTCGTTCAGTTTAGGTGCATTACATGTCGAAGGGAACGTTGTCAAAATAATTCAAAGACAGAAGATAGTGTAGGTAAATGCCAATAAAACAACAAGATATATATTATTGCTAGAACATAAGGCTATATAAGCTAAACCCTATTACTATTGATAAGCATAATTGACAAAATAAGAAGATTTATAGAATCATGGTTTCAACTGAATTTCATTGTTGTTAAATAAGGAGGCTCATATAGGTGATAATGCTGAGGAAATGAACGAAGATAACAGAAAAAAAGTTTCAGAAAAGTGCTGCTATCGCTTACCAGATAACAGAGATGTTTCAGACTAAACCCTTTTGTAGTGTTAATATGATCCATGAGCCTTCCTGGAGTTGCCACCAGTATGTCAACTGCAGTTTCTAGTTCCATATGTGTGTCTTCTGGGTCAAAAGGTGAAACCATCCCAACATTAGGTGACCTAATAAGCTGTGATATTTCATCTGCAATTGAAGATTGACCAACAGCTAATCCAACACACAAGCCCACTGCAGGAGCAATAGCAGCAAACACTTCTTTAACCTGGATATATTACTAAAATTAGGTGTCAGATAGATGAAAACTGAAATCTCGATAAGAAAATATCAACATATTAATGCATATTAATGACATTCTAATGGGTCCTTAGTATCAAAATATTGATGAAAATTCATGACATTCTAATGGGTTGGTCCTTATAAACGCACTACTCAAAGCAATTCCATGGCTTTCCTGGGACAAACTCAGTAAAATGCAAAGGATATCAAATATTAAAAATATTTCTTTTATCTGATGGTACGTACATATAAAATAATTAGCAAAGAGGCGGAGAGGACAAAATGTGGAGAGGACAAAACCTGCCTCTAAAAGAGAATAAAAACAAGATTCAATGAAAAGAAATAGGAACCAGGGAGGCTTTTAGAAATAAGATAAAAGCAGAAACTTTATAGTACTTTGTTGTATTCAATTTTTCTATATTATACCAATCTTTCTTTCTCATATCTTCCCATAATAATTTACTCACCCCTATTTCTAATATGATGAAACTAGTCAAAATTTGGGATCCAATTGGGTTTGGCTACATTTGAATGTGAGTGGGTCCTAGAAGTTTGTCAGTAGAAGGTGGTGGAAGGGCTGCCTTATTTTTCTGCCCCCATGGGATCCACAGAATCAGTGGAAGGTGGTGGTTAGATGTGGATATTCAATATCACCCAGAACATTTATTTTTGAAAGTTTGTCATGGCAAACGCTCAGCACTGATACCTGTCCAGGTAATATTACCTGTGATTATGTACATAGTTTATGTGAAAAGCAAGTTAGCCAAAGCATGAAACTAGAATTAATGTAAAAACTATAGGTCTTATTTCATTCTAATCAACCTTCAATTTACTTTTAATTTTGTCATAAGGGATTCTTTTTAGGGGCAAGGTAGGCCCCAACATCATTCCCAAAAAAATGAAACGAAAAAGAGAGCACTGACATCAGCCAGTGGTTAAAACGCTGAGAGTAATAAAGGAAACTCGGTCAGCAGTAACCAATGAAGTGGTGTCCTATAACTATGTAAAAGAAGAGTTACTACAATACGGTACTACTTTCATATGACTCTCACTATGACATGGACCCCAGCAATTAATGGGACTGAAACCCAAATTCTGTCCATTGTGGTACCCAATTAGTAATGTACTCAGTGTTTTAAATATCGGATACCGGTCTCGTACCGGTCAGTCAAATTACATACCGGTTACCGGATACCGGGCGGGATATCGGGATATGACCCTAAATACCGGAGTGTCATATCGGTGTCATACCAGTTAAAGATTAATCATATAATTGGCTATATAGAACATAATAAAATACATAAAATAAGTTTATAGTACTTACATTGGCTTATTTACATTCAACTAACGAATTTGCAGATACCGTTTAGAACGTTCGCATATGCACAGAGCGACATACAATTATAAAATTAAGAAAAATAAGTTTTCAAGAGAAAAGAAAAGTGTTTCTACAGTACATAAGTGATATAATTTATAAAATTACAACATTGTCCTTTAAATAAGTTTATTTGAAACATACTGGAAACTTTAAATATCAATCTTTACAACATATTTTCTTAATTCTACTGATCAGGTCTGCCTAAACTCTAGTTATTGACGTAGATGGAATCTCATGAAAAGTGAATCTAGCATGAAACAAAATCAGTGAATACATAATTACATATAAATAATAAATACTCAAAATTCACACAAAATCATTCCTTGAATCACTGTTTCAGTGTGAATCAGTGACTTGAATCACTGATTCACACTGAATCAGTGATTCAGTTCACTGATTCAGTGTGAATCAGTGATTCAAGGAATCACTGTAGACTACCCCTACCCGCAGGTTCACTGTTCAGCCCTCCCAATTTAACAATTCCCCTCAAATTACACAAAAAAAAAAAAATCCAACATAAATAGCAATCAATTAAACCTAAATAGCACAATTATAAAAGAAATTGAAGAAATTTATAATTCTAAATCAAATTTAAATTAAGAAAACAAACTGCACTTACCTGGCCGACGGCGACTGCTCCACTGGCGAATGGCGAGCACCCTTCGAAGACTCCCAGAGCTATGGAGAGCGGAGAAGAAAGATAGAGAGAACACGAAAGAGATTTATAGATGGATTGGGAAATTAGGGTTAGGGTTCGGCCGTTCGTCTCGATTGATCGACGATCGAGGAGAGAGAACGAGAGAGAGAGCTAGAGAGTGGAAGAAAATGAATCGGAGAGAGATTTATGGCGGATTTGGGGAAATTTGGGGTTAGGGTTAGGGTTTTGGTCGCGGGAGGGAGCCTCGGATCGCCGGGAGAGAAAGAGAGAGAGAGAGTACGCGAAAAAATAGATTTTTTCTCCCCTCCCGACCCGTTTTATATCTTAACGGGTCGGATCTGAACGGGTTATTGGGTTTAAACCGTAACCAAAACCCAATAACCGATATTATTAAATACCGGCCGGTATAATACATATCGATACCGGCCGATATATCGCCACGTGGCCGATATATCGGCCCATACCGGTCCAAAACGATATACGGTAAAAAAATGCCCATATCGTCTCGTTTCTTCAGTTTTAACGATATATCGGCCGATATACCGGTATATCGGCCGATATTTAAAACACTGAATGTACTTGTAGTACAATGACCATTTTTCCTTAAAACAAAGTACAAAAATGTTGTTATGATAAGCTCAAATACAATGCCTATAGAATACAAAAGTCTAGGAGGGCAAACTCATGCACAGGTGCACTTACACACTTACACAGTGACAGAAAGTTTAACTAGCCTACTTTCAGAAGTATTTGGGTGTTCATATTTCTACTTCACATTTCAAAACGAAGCTTCCAAATTGAAAATTCAAACCATTTTGAGGTATAAATTATGCAAGCTACTCAAAACTAAAAAACATCTAGTTCTAAACATTTTTTTTGTTGATTGGTCAAGTGATCGCAAAATAGACATTCAGAAATGGGAAGCTTACATCAATCCTTTTCCGCATAAAGTCGCAACAGGTTCGGGAGAAAAAAAGAGTAGATACCATTTAAATTTTAATGTGTCTAACTATTTCAAATATGCGGACTCCACATTGCACTGAACTTCTCTGCTTTCTCGCAGCATTAGAAGGTAACCACCAAAAGAGTTCAAATCTAGAGCATATTTAAAATGAATTCGCAGGTATTATCAGAAACTAGTGATCAGCTAAATTTGGACAAATATCTAATTGAATTTTATGAGGAGACTTATCAAAAAGAAAACCAATAAACAAAAATTACACAAACCATGGATAAGCAACCAGAAAAAGGGAATCTAATCTCAAAATTTTAATCCAAACATTTTAACAGTTATTTGAGAGAAATAAAGATCCTTAACAAAAAAAAAATTGGTAACTAAAAACGTTGTAAACAACTTCTTCAATTATAGAAATTCAAAAAACCAATTTGCAAATTGATCAACTTCAAGAACTTGCATGTGTGTAATTCTCCTATGAAGATTGAACACTATGAATTATGCTGAAGACAAAAGATACCATAATTCCTAGAAACATAATATAGGACTTAAATTACTTAAAAGAGTGGCATTAGCCACTGAGATTTGGCTCCATGGTAAATAGATCCAAATGAATTTCCATGTAGGTTTCAGGTTTAACAGGAAATTTTACAACACGTAGGCCCAGAAGAACAATTTTCAAAGTAGCATTCCCAGTGGACATGCACTGCAGGTTCAATGAAATAATGAGGTCTTAATAGATTTTGTTACGGTGGACAGAGCTCATACCCTCAATGCAATAATAAAAGACTGAGCCATAGGTTACTCTTGTTAGGTCTTGGATCCCAATCACATTTTAAGCACTCAATTTCTAACCTTATATTCAATATAGACTAAACTTTAACAAGGTTCTAAATATCGGATATCGGGATTATATCAAATAGACCACTTTCATATCGGATAACAAGATATCGGGCACTATATCAGAGAAACAAGCCAATATCCGGCGTTTGTATCGTTTTGGTAGACCCTCCAAAATAATAAATAAGGCGACATATCATTTGTTGTGGCCGATTTTTAAAATAATGACTCTATCCATCCTTAACTTGGATACTTTTAACCGATGTGAGACAAATCTAACAAATTTGCCAACTACCAACCATAAAAAACTTGTATATTTCCAATTTTAGTCAACATGCTAGAAAACTAACTCATGCACACACATGCAGAGTGCTTTCCACATGTATGCACGTTTTTTACACCTTTATTAAAATTAAAAGAGTTAAAACTAGTAGTTAGCTTAGTCAATCTTTGCATTTACCACCAGTCAAACAAAGATTTATAAAATTTTAATACCGCTTTCCCGGAAAATCCTAGGATAAAGAAAAACTGAAAAAATAATGACTAAATAAATTTTCATAGCTTCTTTCTCTTTCTTAAGCTTTTGAAGTTTAATGTAGTATTAAACAGCCTATGAAACAAAAAAAAAAGGTTTGAGAGCAACAGTGACAAGAAGGTACACTAAACAATAACGGTGTTAGATTCTTCACTTAATGTTCATAACTGCATTTAAAATATAAAACTAAGATAGAAGGTAAGATAGATTTACTTGAAATTAAAGCAAATGACAGTCTAAAGGAAAAATAGATGAGATAACCTGATACTGTGCCATCCCTAAAAAAAATTGGTGTACGCCTATGATACTTATCCCCAACCAAAAAGCAGAAGTCACTAGTCATATCAGACACAATACCCATGTCCATCCATGACCAACACTTACAAATGTTCAAACTCATTAATTCACTTCAATAAATGCAGAAAAATTAGTAAAATGCCACCCTTCCAAAGAAACGAGATAGTTTACTGTTCATATTACTATTCTAGCCTTTCCTACTATTAAAAGCAAATAGCGCATTTATCTTATAAGTTAAATATACAAATATTACAAAAAAGTGTATATATATAGCCATATCATTGTGTCTAGACATGGGAGGCTTGCCATGTCTCCGAGTATGACACTCGTGGCTATGCCCACGGATGATAGGCATAAACAAATTCTAAAATGTTAATATATAACTAACAATTTTGAGTTAGAAAAATGTATGAACATACATAACTATACAGCATGTTTGGCTCCAAGAAAACAAAGTAAAAAGTTAACAAGTGGCGCAGACAGACTTTTGTGGTATTTCTTTATTTGATAACAGGAGAGTACCAGATAAGTGTCGCCACACAGACTTTAGGGATCACTTTCTCCATTACCACTCACCCAACTTTTGTGAGAGAATGAGCTGAGAAATTAAAATGTGGTCAAAAAATTACTTGTGTTAATTCCTTCCCCTTCAACACTTACTCTATATAAAACAAATAGCCCTATATTCTCAATTTCTCATAGACCATTCTAGAAGCCAAGAAGGCCCAAGTTGAGAACATAATAGGATTTCATCAAACCATTCGAAAGTTAGGAAAGAGAAAGAATTATGAGAATGTACCACTCAGATTCAAAATTGCCAAGACTATTTGGTCATGTCTAGTCCTCAACTCACATGCTTAAACTTTGCGGTAAACTGTACCCGACATGGTACCAGAGTGACATCTCCAGAAGCCTTTAGTTTAAACCTCATTGTTCACACTCTATTTAAAATTTATGTAAGTCCCCATTTACTCTTCCATTCCAAGCAAGTCATCTCTATGCTATAATGCCTTCCACATGACAGAAGGGCACTTAAGAGGGGTTGTGTTATGGTTACTTGATATTTTGTAATCCCATAGAAATCATAAGCTTAATTGTTGGTCCACAATTGATAAGCTTAACTACTAGGGTTAATGGCGTAGTTTGGAAGCAATTAGGGTTTATAGTGGAATGATTTGGTGGATTTGGGAATTTTGTGGATTTGCGGAAGAACTAGGGTTTGATAAAAGATAGAAGATAGGATATGGGCCTCACACATAGACGAGTAACACTTCCAATCTCGCACATCACACGCAAAAATCTAGAAGTGGCAAATCATATACTCTCAAATAAAAAGAATTTCTTCTATAATAAATTTCTAATGTTCATACATGGCTATATATAGCCCAAAAATGTACAATATATGTGCAAATAAAAATTAAATAAATATACACTAAAATCTAAATGGAATCTAAATAATAAATCCTAATTAATTCTAGTGCTTCAATATCATCACCGGTTAAGTACAAGTGGCTATATGGACTCCCACAAAAATTATTATGGAAAGGAAAATAATAACCACAACACTTACTATTAGAATATAAAAATATCTCTCAAATCCCCCAAACCAACTTCGTCTCAAATCCCCCAAACCAACTTCGTGGTTTTGGTATGGTGGAAGGAAATTTAATATAGCACTATTCTTTTAAATATCCCCGATACGGCCGATATATCATTTTTATGAATCAGCTGAGACAATAAGTTAAAAAGGGGTCATATTGTTTTGTGTACATATCGACTGATATTTGCAGTATCACCGAATATATAGCCCTGATTATATAGGCCGACATGGTTCATTTTTTCAACTGAGTTTTTAGCATACAAATAGATTTGGTTTTCATACCCAATATTACTCCCACATATAAGGAAAAACCCAAGCTCTTTCACATATATTTAAATCATCCTAATATTAAAATTGTTTCCATTAAAACTTGAGAGCCATACATGCAAAGAGCTACAAATGCTAGACATATTGCGAAGCTTATTTAAGTACTACTTAAGACATAAATCTTCTTCAAAATTCTCTTCTTCCACTTTTCTTTTTATATCTTTGCTTATGCATATGTTGTTATTGTTGTTACTAGTATTATAATTCTCACCTTTACTATTATTGCTATCAATCTTCTTCAATTACTATTGTTATCATGCTTAAATCTTGAATATTTATATAATCTATATTTTCAACTTTAATTGAATTTGTTCTATAGTTTAATTTTTTATGTTATGCTTGTATACATGAACATGTTCTTGAATACTTTTATATATACATATATATATATATATATATATATATATATATATATATATATATATATATTGTTAGATAGGTGAAATTAAACTACTTCTAAGATATTAAAATTAATATTTAATGTATATACATAATGTTTGATATGATCGTCCGATATTAGCTCGTATCCTGATATATTGTCCAATAATCGCTTTTCGATATTTAGAACCATGATTAGTACCACAACAACATAGGTTCAAATGCCATGCATGTGCATTTAATTTGCTTCATTAAGTATCTTTCTTTTCTACAAGAGTTCAAGCAACGTAAAGCCAGTTTTCAACTCAATAAAAGGCACAATCTATGGAGGCATGTTAAGATATAAAAATATAACACTCAACATTCAGCACAACTTCAGAGTTCTTGTGCAGTGGAAAGAAATTTAATATTTAATAAGCATTTAAGATTAGACAATATAAATTACGGTTCTAAATATACATTGATACCAATATATCGCAAATAATGTATATGATTATGAGGTACCCAACATACGATATATCACATAATAATGGTCCAGTATTGTCGACATTTCTAATATTGCTAAATATAGTATACCAAATATTGTTGATTCCATTACCATATATCATTGGTCGACATTGATACCCTTTATGATACTTTGAACCTTGATATGAACCTAAAAGCTAAGCAAGAATTGTCAAAACCAGAAAACAAGATACAAACTAATTCAAAGAAACAAAGACTATACTTGTCGTTGCTTGTAAAACTGATTCTAAATGGGAAAAAACAGCACCAAACATAATGGTTTGTGCACAATATAACTATCTAGCGCATATCCTGCATCTGAATATCCTGCATCTAAATATGCGGAGATATGAATATGTCCATGCTTCTCATAGAATAACCCTTTTCCAAAAGAGCTTTTAATGAAAGCAAGAACTCTTGGAACATTTGCAACGAGACAGTTTTTATATTTGTTCACAACACCTAATAGAGCACTGACTAAATCCCAAGTTCCCAAGATACTAGTGCCTAAATCTCCTTATCCATAGTTGTTTCACTCGAAAATTATAAAACTAAGAAAAGATGAGAAAAGGTAGTGACAATATAAAATCGATGATTACAAGAGTAAAAATACTCAATTCAACTCTCAAAATGGATGAATATGATGTTCAACTATTACAACCACAAGATAAAATCATAACTATTATTAAGTTGGGAACATGTAATATTGAGGTACCTATCCAGTTCTTTAGCATGTTGACAATCTGACAACCTTGATGAGAGATAGACGAAGAAGATCACTAAGGTTGGAAGAAGTCTTACTTGCATATGTGTACTGGGGAAACATAGTAACCTTTGTTGAAAACCTTCTCCTCAACAAACTTTAGCGCCAAACTTCAATCGAGCTGATTCAAATACTATTGTAAAGAGGACTTAGAGCTCTTCAACTTCTCCCTACAGATATCATGCTCAAAACTTAAAGTTAATGTTGTTGCACAGGGTTCAGCCAGATTTAGCTTCCACAATTGTGGATCTTGTCCATGATTTTCAACCTAAATTTTTTTTTGGTACTTACAATAGTCTGCTGTCAGGCAGGTACCAACATAGCCTCCTACAATGACCTTAAGTTGAGAGACTGAAGATAAGGAAAGAACAAACTAGCGAAAGTAGGAATAAGTTTATCATAATAAACAAACTGATAAATGGGATGAGTAGTACAAGAATGTTTATCCTTCAGCAGAGTAACGAGAAGATCAAGATTGACATTAGATAAAGATTGCCGATGGATAGCACCTGCAGCTAGGGGTGGAGCAATTGGTTGTGAGATAGGACACTTCCGGATAGCGAAAAAACACCAACAATGGTTTCGATAAAGGCACCTTCTCAACCCTCATACTAGGCACAAAGACCTTTTTACCACTTGAACCATAAACTAGCAAAGGCACAGAGAGCGAAGGAAGCAATTATCCTATAGATAATGAGGATGCAAAATACGGAACTGACTTGAGAATGTGACAAACACATGATCATAACATATGTACCTTCTGAGTCCTCGAATCACCTAAAAAACAAACTTCATAGATCGTGGAGACAACTCCTCCAATCTAGGAGTTAGATCCTGGACAAGGTATATACACCCAATAACTCGAAGTAAAAGAGGAAACATGTTTTTACCAAGATAAGGACATGAAAAGGGATTTTGACCATGCAAAATAGAAGATGACATCTTATTAATTAGGTGGCATGCACACAGAATGGTGTCAAACCAAAAATACTGGGAAATATGCATGTGAATTATTAAAGTGAGAGCAACCTCTAGAATGTGTATAGTTCTGTTCAACAACACCATTCTGTTGTTCGATGTTTGGTGAATAGTTCTATTATTAGCACAAAAAAAACAAAATATTAGATTCCATGTATTCCATAGCATTATCAGAAATAAAACTGAGTTTTGATTTCTCTATAGAAGAGTTTAATTGTGCAAGGAATAGCATACCCCTCTTTTAATGGATACAACCATGTCATGTCAGATAATCCACAAAAATAAAATAAAAAACACTTGATACCCTTAAAAGGAAAATGATAAGGATCGCAAACATCATCATGAACCAATTCAAAAGGAACACTACTATGTTTATTGACTCTAGTAGGATACAAGGCACAATGATGTTTTTATCAAGCTCACAAGACTCTGTGTAACCTAGATCTGATAGATGTAGATGGTAGAACAAGATGAAAACTCTGGAGCAAGAGATGTCCAAGTCATTGGTGCCACTGTAAAGAGAAATTAAGAGATCCAGAAACAAAACTGGAGGGCAAAATCCCATCAACTAGATAGTACATCTCTCATTGCTCATGACCCGTAACAATACTCGTCCTAATCTGGATGTGCTAAAAGATCTAGTAGAAAGGAAAGAAAGTCACAAAAGGGTTGTTATGTTTAGTAATATAACTAATAGATAAGTTGACAGGAAATTTAGGAACAAACAAGATATCCTTAAGAGTTAGTAAAATGACAGCATTAACTAACTCATCACCAACTATAGGAGAAAAACCATCGGCAATATGAACAGGAGGATCAGAAATAAGAAGTGAATCAAATTTATCTTGAATACCCGTCATATGAAAAAAAGGCTCTAGACTCTAAACCCATGATCAATTAGATGAGGCAATGTAAGCTTACATACCTGAAGAGGATGCATGAGAAGCGTGAAGACCAACAGGAGCGGATTATAGATTTAGAAATCAATTTAGATCCGCCTAAGGAATCTAGAACATCGGAAAAGATGTGGTGCCAGAAGTTGAAATAGTGACAGAAGTTGTAGGTGTAGAACCAGAGTGTAGTAGAAGTATCGCTCATTGTTATTTCATTGCTATTTGAGCCCATAATGGTTCCCAAAACTTTTTCCAACAACGATCAGAAGTGTGATTTTGTCTACTACAGTGATCATATTGGCGGAATCCTTGACTACCTGAGTCTCGACCAACATGACCGTGGCCTCCCACAAATCATGACCACAACATCAACGTTCTCGATCAAATTATAGGATAGAATGCTCACCAGAAATAGGAGATGAAACATATGGGATAGATCCAGCGGAAACTCAAAGTCTAGAGTATATCCAGCGGAAACTCAAAGTCTAGAGTATGTCACAGTAAGAGAAGGAACACTATTACCAATGAGGATTTGATCCCGCACTAGTGTCAAGGTAAAGTCCAGACAGACACGAACCTGACGACAGCAAGATCCTATCAATACTGTCTGAATGTTTTCAAATCGATCACCAAAGGTTGTTGAATATCAAGTTCATCCAAGATACCTTAAAATGTTGAATAGTAAGTAAAAACAGTTATCTCCCCTTGTTGGAAAGTGAATAAGTGCTCATAAGTTCAAAAACCCTAGAGTAATTTTTTATTGCCATATACATAATTAAGGGTATCCCATATCCCCTTAACAGTCTTCAGAAACATAGCTAACCTTTTCCTTCATACTGTTAAGGAGCCATCTAATGATATAGCAGTCGTTGGCAATCCAATCAGCATAAAAAGAAACTTTAAGATCTGGATCATCAAGAAGATGTCCAATCTTTCATTGAGCATTAACAAACACATGAAAGGATTAAGCCCATAACAAATAATTATTTCCATTTAATTCCACAATGATGGCAGCGAGTATGCATGAGATTTCCGCCGCATTACACTAGCAGAAGCAGTAGTACTAGCAGCAAAATCATTAGTAGATGAAGAGGCTATGGTAAAAATTAAAAGGAACTTATAGAGAATAGATCCCAATAGTAGAAGTTAAATGGGTAGAATGACAAAACAATCATAAGCAGTGGAATTATCATGTTAGGAAAGTAACAAGAATCATCCAAGATATACGAAGAAGAGATATGAGCATGGACGTGGTAACTTATTCTTGCCAAGAACAGGCCATTGCAACCACAAGCAATAGCTGATGCTGCTGCATGTTGTCCAAGCTACAGCAGCTGCTGATCTTGGCTGCAACTGCGACTACTGGTTTCAGTCGTGGCTATGACTGCAGCAAGACTGAGGCAGCGGCAAACCTAGGTCAGCGACAAGGTTGGGGAGTTAGAGAAAAGGAAGAGAGGAAGACTGGAGGAGGCCGCAGCGGCTAAGAGATTAGGTTAAGGTGGGCTTAGATTAGTTTAGATTTAGACTGGAAGACTGAGAATAGATCTATTTCACAACTAGCTCTTCCAACATGTTATGAAATAGATAAATTTTATTATATGTCAAGGGATATATATATATATATATATATAAGTGTCATAACACCGTCCATATAAACCCCCACTCAATCTGGGACTAAACACAAAGCTATAGTCTAATCTAACCCATATAACAATCAATTATTTTTTCACCGTGTTCATAAAATGAAAGCATATCATAAGGACTAATGATGTCAACTGACTATCTCAAAGTATAACTCTAGAATGCTTAAATAGTTTTGAATAACAATGCCTTCGCAAACATTTCCTGAATCCACATAGAGAAACAAAAACACACAACTCTACTGACTAAAATAAGTTTAAGATGAATAAAGTTGTCATAAATAAGACATTGTCACATACCTGCAGTGCTAGATCCCGAGTTGGCACAACAACTAATGCCCGCAAACATTTTATTTTCCTAGTTGAAAGCATCTGAACTATTGGGAGTGCATAAGCCAGTGTCTTGCCACTTCCTGTTGGTGAATTAACACAGATATCTCGTTCAAAAGCACCGAAACCTATTATTTCTTGCCATACTGCTACTTGCACTCGAAAAAGTGATTGGATACCCATTAATTTTAAAGCTTCCACCAATCTGGAAATGTAGGAGAAAAATAAAATGTCTTATGAACATATTAAACTCAAAAAGTAAAAGGTAAATAAAAAAATTCAAGAGTAACTATGATTATTTTTGTTCTTTAGTAGAAGAAACACTATGCGCAAATAAGGAGCCTATCTCCCAAAATCATAGAAAGTGATAAAAGGAACCCAACCATTGACACTTGAAAAGCATAAAATTTGAGGAGGTATGGTATGAACCAGTATATAGCACCAAGCAAGAATGATGGTCTGGCTTATCCCAAGTGCTATCAAAGTAACAACAAAATTGATACTTGAAATTAAAATGCTAAATTGGTTAACCTCAATCAGTTTTCAAGTGAATGATACCCATGAAAGGAAAATGATGTACCTAATTTAACTAGCATTGATGAAAAAAAAAAAAAAAAACCTATTTAGAATTTAAACACTCCAAGAAAGGAAATGGAAAAGAATTTTGACACATACATTTAATCAATCAAGCATAGGCACCATAGATACCAAAACTTAGAAAAGCAAGCAAAAGAAGCAGGGAAAAAAACTTGGTAACAACACCATCATGTCCGTTAACTTTCTTATGAGATCTCACCACATGTGTAAGTTTAAAAGCTTAAAGGCTGCCATGGAGATTGATAAGTGGATGCTCAAATTAATACAGAATATCAAGTTATGATAAAAAGATCGAGTTCCTGCAACTCTAATGCTATAAAAGTTCATTACAGACTCAGAAGCCAACTTGAAGGGCAAAAGGTAATATTAGCACTAGCTAGTTGGAGATAAGCCAAAAGTTTTATGCAACTGAAATTTGTAATGATAATGAATAAAGATAGCAGTACATTACTATATTCTTTACAGTCGAGAACCAAAAAACTAACTCAGTCGCAGGTAATCTAAAAGATGTGGAAAACAGAAAAATCTACAACGATAGAGGATCATCGAAATTACCGAAATTTTAAGCCCATGACCATCTTCAGAAACGATAAAATGTGCAGTAAGGAGAAAGGTTGACCGCTTTGGAAAAATGAACTATGACCAGCACAATATGAGTTAAATTAACTAAGCAACCACTCTATATTCATAATGTAACAAGTGCCACTCTCCTTACTGTCTAGGGAGTCTCTAGTATAAGGCACAATATTTAGTATTAACAACACGACGCTGCTATGCATACCACCAACGGGAACCAAAGCTCCCACTAGTCTATCAGCAAGTCGTAACTTTGACTTCCATAACCAGAAAGAGGCATTCTTCTTTCATACCCAACGACCCAACTTAATGGATGGTTTGGCACAAATCTTGAGTTTGATCAACCACTCAAATCACCTAGCTAAATGAAGAATATAAGACTATATCAAGAACTCATGGGGAACACACTTTGATGTCTCATATAGTGTAAGTAATATATCCAAGAAAATAAAAAGTATATGGAATGCATCACGTTAAGTGCATATATGCCTCCATGAAGAAGCCGTAATTTATTGTCGTGGGGCATAGATTCTACAGCAACTGTGAAGCAAAGCACAAAATAGAAAGTGATGACACAGGGGGAAAAGATGCCAGAAGGCTAGATAAACTAACAGCTATCATCTTTAAAAGAAATAGTTTACAGTGATTAGTGAGAATTTGTAATGTGATTCTTACTAGGTATTACTCTATGAAAAATAAATTTTTTTCCTTGAAAAAGGTTATGTTTCTTTTTATTTTTTCCCCTTCTATCAATTATTCCCCTTACCCGATGACCTTCCTTGCTCAAATTACAAATGTTGCGCATAAGACTGTGTTCTTCACACATAAATTTTCATATAGAGAAATGTTCAACCTACAAAAAACCTTTGATCTTCATATAAATCCAAATAGGGAATAGGGAAAGCATCATACACAACTCTCAACAATTTTCACAAACATGTTGTATTAGTTATTTTTAATCAATGATTAAGGAGCTTAAAAGATCAGCTAAAAGCAGGCACATATTACTTTGTGAAAGTTTATACAAAAAATTGTAACACTTCAGTTTCCATTATATCTAGATCCAATCACCTGAATTCAAGAGAATCAAGCAACAAGTCTGACAGCTTCAACTCTAATAGTACCCATATTCAAGTAAATAATGTAATCTAGATCTAAATCTGATTAAGTCATTTATGGGGTCCATTTCCTACCCTATTCCTGAGGGTGATTTTGGATTTTTCCCCCCTCTTGTGACTTCGACCAAATGATGATCTGTGTCTTTAGCTTGTAAAAGTATTTTTAACTCATATCAACTATACAGGAGAGTAAACTTGAGAACTTTATCCAATACCCAACAAATAAAGGCCATTGAACCTATATTAGCAATACAAATATGTCTATGTTCCTATTTGATGTTTCAAAAGTAGGTAACAACAGAGCACACATACTTGGGTCAAGGTTGCGGAAGTCTCGTATTGAGATAGACATTGAGTCAATGAAAATATTTCAGGTAGTTTAAAATTAGAGCCAGTGTAAACCAGTATAGCCAAGTAAAACTTAATGAATTTCAACAATTCAGCATCACATTTGAGCTGTACATCACTTAGAATGTCTAAAAGAAGAAATAAAGGATATATTGGCATTTCAAATTTGCATTAGCTTAAACTTCGAAACACACTAATCTGGTGCTTAACCACACTTTGAACAACAATAACAACTAAGCTTTTTATTCCAAGTACTTGGGGTAGGCTACATAAACCAAAAAAGAATCACGCTGGATCGATCACGTTGATAGGTGCTTAACCATACGTTACCTAACAATATTAAGGAAATCAAAGGTCATGGATGCATCTAGCTTCATTTAAAACATGAAAGTTACAGTTAGATCAATACATTATACTTTTTTATCAGACTTGGGCCAAACACATTTTAGTTGATTTACATAGTAGTGTTGTATCGGATATGTGCACTGTTCTAAATATCCCGATATGACCGATATATTAGGTCGGCTACAATGATACATTAAAAAAAGGTGAGATTGTTTTGCGCACATATTAGCTGATATCTCATGATACATAGCCCCAATATGTCATCATGTATACAGTTAATATAATCCATATTTTTCGATTGAGTTTTTAACTTAAAATAGGTTTGATTTTCATATTTAGTTTTCTCCCTATGTATAAGAAAAAGCTCAAATTCTTTCTCCTCTGCTTAGTCAACTAGAATTTTAAATTATTGTCATGAAAACTTGAAAAACAATATTTCTCACACGTTGAGGCTTAAAATTGCTAAAGAACTACATTATAAACCTTTTTTGAGTACTACTCAAATTTAAAATCTTCTTTAAGATTTTCTTCTCGTTTTGTTTATGTTTACTTCTATTGCTTACTCTCCAACTATTATTTTTGTTGCTATTATTATTGTTCTTACCACTATTATTATTGATGTCAATCTACTTCTATTATAATAGTTGTCGTGCCTTGACCCCAATATTTTTATAATCTATATTTTCAACTTTAGTTAAATTTATTTTATGGTTTGTTTTATTGTATTATACTTGTGTATGTTTATGTTCTTGAATATGTTTAGATATATGTTGTGTCATACATGTTTAATAAACAGCATTAAACCACATTTAAGGTATCAAAGTTGCATATATGATGTGTGTATATGATTTATGATATAAATGCCCAATAAAAGCTCATATCTCCGATATATCATTCAATATCTACTATCCGATATTAAAACCCCATTTAATACAATCCCAATATCTAATATTTAATACCTCAGACATGTGCTAGAGATAGATATTGTGTATTTTTAACTTATATATCCTGTTCTGCCATATCTCATCAATCCACTTGATGTCCCTCTTCATCCTATCATTAAGAGTCCAAAAAGATTCCCTCCCATATCTTCTATCTTACTGTTCAATCCATATTCTCCTTCTTCTATAGTTTTATTACAATAGATACCTTTAAAAATGAAGTGTCCTCATATTCACAATAGAATATGCTCCTCCAACCCCACCCCGTACACATGGATTTCCTCATTGAATATACGATTCTACAAATTGGAGAAGTCGGAATTGCAGGGAAACATGAACCATATCAAAATAAGTGTCCTTTACCTTTCACATGTTCTATCTTTGCATCGACTAAATTACATTGTTGTTTTAAAGTATATAAGTCATTGTACAGGTTTTTTAGTAAGCGGCTCTTAGTTAATATGTTTTCCCACACTTAAAAGAATGGATGTTATCAACTCCTTTTCATTTGGCTGGGAGTTTGGAAGCTTAGAAGATGGTTTTGCTTCTTCTTCCTTCCCTTCCCTCTTTTATCTTTGTCTGATTTATTGTACTATTCGATCATTGAAAAACTTGTAAGATACTTTATATGCTCTTTCAGTCTCTCCTTTATATTTTCCTCTTAACTACAGTCTACTTGGTCACTCATCTAATGCTCCCAATGGCAGCTTTCATTTGATTAACCTAGACCATGTTTTATTTTATGGACTACTTAGTTTCTTATGTTTTATTATCTTATCTTTGTACAATTCCTTAATGTTCTCTATTCTACAAAATTCTGATCACCTAGTTTCTTATGTTTTATCATTAGCTTATCTTCGTACAATTCCTTAATGTTTTCTATTCTAAAGAATTCTGATCAGTTCAAACTCAAGAGCATCATGCATCGACCAGAAGTTAAATTAACCTCTTATATATGTAAAGAAAAAAAGAATAAAGGGTAAATTAACATTGAGCAGCTTAACCAATCACGACATGAAATGTTTTAACAATAGCACATTTACTATCATTAATTTTTTGCCAATGACTTGGTTTCAGTATACTACGTGTACGTTCAATTGCAGATCATTCGCCATCATGTCATTAGTCTCATTGCCACCATTAACATACCATTGTGTGCGTACAAAAGTTTTAAAATATCAAACCTAGATGAAAAAAAAGAAAAATAAAGTACCTGGCCACATTTTCTTTGAAGGTTGAATTACGGATCATTGCCTTTACTAGGAAAGAAAGGTACAAAGTTGCTTAAATTCACCGAGACAGGTGTCATACAGATTCAACAGGGTATTTGTACGTAGTTATGAAAATTTCTAAAATATAAAAACAGTTAAGGAAACAGCAATGCATATGTGCATCTACCGAAAGTAATTGAAGTATCAGAATTTAAATTTAAAAAAAAAAAAAAAAAACAGCTCTACTTGCACAAATTCGTACCTTTGAAACTAAAGGAAGTTTCAAAAACCAATTTCTTATTGAGTTTTAGAAGTAGCAAACGCACCTAATTAAACGAACCCTAGCAAATACATAAAAAAATTATTCTCCATGTTCCTCGATAAAGTTCTCTCCGGCAAGAAACTACAACATAAGAAACTAGATTCCAGACCGCCCGATTCATTATAAAGACAACTATTATCAAAGAAACAAAAAAAAGGGATAAATTGTGCAAGATCAAAATACCTAGGATCTAGACCAGGAAGAAGATCGAGGGGGCATTTATCGATGTCATCGATTTTGACTGGCTTTCTCATCCATGGCAGCACCGGCAAAGTTTCCTCTTTTGAACTGCCCATTTGTTCCTACTGATTTTAACAGTATCGGAAATTACTGATGATTTCCCAAAAAAACAATTTTTTAAGGGGGAAAAAAACTAGAAAATTGATCGAGAGAGAGAGAGGTTAGAGTTCTTACTTATTGTGGGGAGAATCGACGGAGGCCAGGGTCCGGTGGTGATCGGCAACTGGCGGCGGAGGATTTGGAGAGGCGAAGCAGAGGAAAGGATCGAGGTTCTGTGTGGGGTTTTTCGTTGGGTAATGACGTGGGTGGCAAGAACACCTCGGGTTCAGGTCGGAGCCTACGATATCCGCTTGGGAATCCATTATCTCATCCTTACAAATCTCTAATAAACTCCGTAATATTTCAAGGGATATTTACTGTTTTGTCCTTCAATATATATTATGATTTAGTCCCAAATCTTCATATTTAGAATTTAGTCCCCAAATCTCTTAAATTACTACAATTTAGTTTCTCTCTCTAATTTTTGACCTGATATTACCATTTTATCTCTCTTTATTTATTTTTTCTCTTCCTCCTATCTTCTCCTCCTCTCTTTCTGCTCTCTTTTCATTTTCTTCATTATTCCTCCTCTCTTCTTCTTCTCTCTTCCTCCTTTCTTCTCCCAAAAAGAAAAGATGAGAAAGAGAGAAGGAAAAGAAAGGAGAAGAGAGAAGGAAGAGAAGAGGAAAAGAAAGGAGGAAAAGAAATAATGAATAACAAAGTGTAAAATAGTAATATCAGATCAAAAGTTAGGGAAGAAACTAAATTGTAGTAACTTAGGAAATTTGGGAGACTAAATCCTAAATTTGAATATTTTGGGGACTAAATCATAATATATAAAGATTTGAGGGACAAACCAGTAAATACCCCTATTTCAAAATATAGTTTTTCTATGTGCAAAATAAATTAATTTGTAACAAGTAAGGAATAATATAATAAATTATCAGTCTAAAACAACGATATTTTATTTTAAGTAAAATTATATTAATTTATACTTAATTTGTGTAGAATGGTATTTTTGTCTTTTATATATTTATGGAATGCATAAAAATCTAGGGAAATTCTATTTACACACGAAAATTTACTTTTCACGCATGGTTTTAAAACTTGTAAATAATTACAATTTTACAATTTATTTTTTGACTAAATTACCCTTTTAAATCACAAATTAAGACTTTTTAAATTTTAGAACAAAACTCATATTTTTCCTCCTCTATTTTTTCTCTAGAACATTTAAAAATATTTTTTAGTAGAATTTAATTTTAAAAAAATACATCTCACACAAACCCATTGATTTGATTTCTTAACCTCTTAAATTTTTTAAATTCATGTTCCTTAAAATATATGGAGAAATTTTAAATTCTTCGAATTCATTGTAATAAGTAAAATTAGGGTTTGAAATTTTAGCTTGAGTTTTTTTATTCAAATGGAATATTCCAATATGCAATTGGTGTCGATGGACAAATATAAGTTACAATTTAAATTTATTCTTAATTATTTATGTGTATTTGTTTGTAATTTATTATTACTTATTATTTTTTTGTAATGGAGACGTCGGTTATTGGTCGGGTTTTAATACCCGACCAAGCGATTCTTTAGTCGGATATTAATATTCGACCAACATATTTTTAGTTTGGAAATTAATATCCGACTCGAAAAATTTGGGATCGGACGACATAAAGAGATAGAGAAAAGGAGGAGGTTAAACTTGAAAAAAAAAATTGGGTGCATAGAGTAATTGGTGACATTTTAAAATAGAATTTTGGTGTAAAGAACACTCAGAGCGTTAAAAGTAAAATGCAGTGTGTAAATAGAATTTTTCGAAAATCTATGAGAAACTAAACTCACAAGCAGATATTTAAACACTTCAAAATATATGGTAAGAACACCTCAAAATACATACCATCAAAACACACACTTTAAAAATACCATAAGACACTTTGTCTTTGCATCCAAGCACACCCTAACTCTTTCTATGTTTTTAATGTTGAGATTTATTGAGATGGCTGTCAATAGGGGTGGTAGATTTCCGATAAAATAGAATTAACAAATTTGAAATCGTCAAAATTTAACTGAACTAAAATAATTTGATTGCCATTCAATCTCAAAGGATGAAATCCGAATGGAACTGAAGTGACTGATATCCTGACAAATTTTATATGATGCCTTAGTCAATATCTTGTCATTGAGATTAAATTTTGATTCTTGGTGAGACTATCGAGGAGAGTTTTTTATTTTATTTATGTAACAAGAATCTTCTTGTATAATGCTAGTTTCCTTCCAATTATTATTACTTTCCAAACCACTCAAATCTAGAACGAGTAGTCTCAAATAAATTAAAACAAAAGTAAAGCGAGAAATAACTAAATAGAACAAAGTCTACTCGGTCCAGGTTTAGTTTTGTTATTGTTCGGTTAGACCAAAATCGATAAATACAAAGTGAAATCAATCGATACCCAGCTCCTAGTTCTTATATTGACATTTGATTGTCTCAATTACAATGTCATTCACCAACATATAACTTTCAAACTTCTAAGAAATTAGAAACATTTACGAGTATAACATTCTTTTCCCCTTTTTTAAATATAAGTAGGCAATGTTACTCATGTCGACTTGTTAGAAGATGAGTATAGAAGAATTATTGTCTTCACACGCTTATGTATATACATTCCCTTATCTCCGAAGTTGTGGTGGGGGTTGGGCTTTCAACCTGGGTTTTACGCAGCGGTATAATATTTTTTAAAACCCGCAATTAAATGCACGCCGGGCAGGAATTGAATCTGGATTGCTCTGATACCATGTTGAAAGGCGCTTACACTGCACCAAAACTTCGAAGTTTATATAAATTACATAAACATATTAGCTAACCCATGTAGGTTGGGCATCATTTTTCCTAATCCATGTAGGTTGGGCATCATTTTTCCTATTCACAACGCCTTGAAAGTAAAATTTTCCACTAAATTATTTGCATATTAGGGAACAAAAAAAAAATAAAAATAAAACAGAGTTATTACTCCATCACAGGAGAAGGAAAGGAAGGGAGTTTCTAAAGGGGCACACCATTTTTCCTAGTGAGCCCACTTAAAATAAAAAATACACTGCAAAGTGGAAATTCAAAAATACACTGCAAAGTGGGCTCACTAAGAAAAATGATGTGCCCCTTTAGAAACTCCCGGAAAGGAATGATAACGAGTCAAGACCAATTCGCCCATAATCCGGTCCTTGTCCGAGCTCTATATGAAAATGGACAGAATCGGTTGTTTAGATGGGCCTAACTCGTTTGGAGCCGAGGTTGGACTTTATGTTGGGTCGGCCCTGACCCCGCCCATATTGGGAATAAAAATATTATTACTTCTTGCTAAATAGAAGAGATGCTACTACATAGAATATCATATTTGCCTGTAACACTTCTATATTTTTTAATAGGAATTGGCCAGGTTAAAGCATAGGGATGGGAGTTCGATATGATTGGAGCCAGAGGCATGACCAATTTAGGGATGGCAATGGATGTGCTCACGGGCCAAATTTTGGCCCGTCCTTTATAAAATTTTAAATTAAAAATAAAATTTTAATTTTTTATTCAAAATTTGATTCGTGGAGGCGTCCATTACCATCCTTAATAACCATAGAGTAACTATTACGTAATGGCTTAGTGAAGAAATGGAGATCGATAATGTTGAGATGTTTTCAGTTATTTTGTCATTAGTATGTTTCTGGCTTATCTGTTATTTTGAAAATATCGAAAATTCAGAGTAAACAGAATTAAGGTTTAACCCTATTCTAAAAAAAATAGAAAAAATAGTAGTAACTCTAGTAATTTTTTTTTTTCCCTTAGCAATGGCAATAATTTTATCTATCATAATCTCTCTTCATAGGAATATAGCTGATATAAGTATGGTTTATACATTTAATCTCTTACATACTTGGAAAATTTTTACTATTGTGCTACAATGACACTTGGAATTCTTTTATTATATGTCGTTTTTCTAATAATGTTATTTAGTATATTTAATTTTTATAATTTGATGCCTCTCAAGAACTTGACTCAATCAAAACTTGAATTCTGTATGATACCTTCAAATAGAATTTGAGTATTGGTGGACCAAAGTTATTTTGAATTTAGATTATATCCATATACATGCCTGTAATTTATTGCAAGGAAACTAAATGCAAAATAAATTTAAAAAATTCGAAGAATTTTTATTATGTAATTCATCATGTTTTAAATATGAAAGAAAAATGTCTATTGAAATCTATTACATTTTTTTAAAATAGCAAAAAACTAAGGAAAATTCTAAATCTATCCACCAATTTTCTAAATAGCACCACATTCTAAATACACCTCCCATAAAGTTCATGAATAAGGAGTTTTTTTTTTTTCTCACTATATTTCCAAGTTACTCTTATTTTTTTATTTTTGATTTAATTTTTTTTGATTTAATTTTCTATGTCCTTTCTCTCTCACGTTCCTGACCGATCCCGCTGCCACCTCCTCCTTAGCGAGCCGACCTCGCTGTTGGTCTCCTCATTGAGGGTTCAACCATCCCTCTCAAAACCCTAGGCCTATCACAACCCTCTAAAAAATCTTATTAAAAGTAATTTTTTAACTATTTTTAATTTAAACTTTGAATTCCTTTTTTTTTTTCATTACCGTAAATTATTAGGATTTAATTTTTTTTTATTTTTGAAGTAATGAAAATAATTAGTATTTCAATGAGAGATTAAAAAAAACATGACAGGAGAAATGGGAAACGATATAGTAAAATTGAATAAGATGAGAACAAATATAATCAATAAATTATAATGGTACACTTGCAATTAAACAAAACTATTTGGTAGGTGTTTAGAAAATTGGAGTGTGCATTTAATGGAGTAAATTATTCGACCAATCTATTTCTGGCAAAACTCAAAGAACTGGCACATTCCTGCATTGTGGGGCCCCAGACTAGAAAACGAATCCGCATGCCTTCTGTAATTGGGTCCCACAGCATTGCGACCCAACGGAACTTCTAAAGGGGCACAAGGTTTTTCCCAGTGAGTCCCGTTAAAACTTCCACTATATAACAAGCATGTCCTGAAAAAAAATTACCTATATTGCCCTCTGCTTCTCCCGCTGCCTCCTTTCTTGCCGCCTGCTCGCATCCGTTCGGACTAGTATCTTGACATCGGCCACTGCCTCATCCAGTCTATTAACCTACGTTAATTGATTTATCATTAGTTGTAATGAAATTAACGCCAGTTTAAGGACTTTTATTAGTAAGTATTTATACATGATTATCGAAATTTAGGGAAGGAATCAAGAAAACATACCATTAAACACCGACACACTGATACACCAACCCATTGATACACTGATACATCGTTTATTGCGATACAATGATACACCGACACACAATGATACTCCAGATACAAAAAATATAATGATACTGCTGATACATAAATACACTGATACTCATGATACACCGATATAATGAAATAATGAAACATGGATACGCCGATACAATGAAACAACGACACAATTATGATACAATGAAATAGTGTTTATATTAAACGAGAAAAAGTGAACAAGAGAGTTCATTACATAGAAAAACCATAAATTCATCAGAACTCGAAATGTTTGGAAAAATAATTTTACACCGGCCACTTCAAGTTACATACATTATCCATATTAATGCATAACTCACACAATGATCACTGTCTCCTTGTCTTTCTCGGGGGTTGACGTCTGCTTCTGGTTCGAGTCATAATTGCCGTATCGGGTGCATTAGGAGTGGATTGATCTGGTGTTCGATTTCTCTCTCTCGTATCGGGCGTTGGATTTGTGGTCGAGATGCTGCTTTCTTCCTCCTTAACGAGGCCGTTGGTCGAACGCGAGAATATTCTGCCGGATCCATCTATGTAATACAAAGATATTTCATTTATAGATACTTTTTTATCAAAACAATAAATTTTCTATGTGCAAATAAGTAGTAATAAAGTATAATTTGCTACAAATATCATATTTTATCTATTTATTTTAAACTTCTAAATTAATTAATAAATTTTAATATTAACATCTATAATTAGAAAATAACTAAATTTTCGCATTTTTTACAACTACGATTACAATATTATACTTTCTTCATAATTATAATCTAAATATTAAAAAACAAAATTAACAAAAAAATGTACTCGTTTAGAATTTCTCGAATGTAAATTATTATCAAACCAAACAAGAAGTTTTCAGTTTTCAGGGCAGTTACAGAGCAAATAAGAATAAACAAAATAAAACAAAATTAAAATTAAATTAAAGGAGACTTACAGTAGAGCTCAAAAATCTGAGACCAAGAGAGAAGAGGGGGGTGTGGCAGCGGCAGGTGGGAACGGAGGGTGTGGGGGCGGGCGGAGGGTGGGGGGCCGGGCGGAGGCGGGTGGGGGTGGAGGGGGTAGGGGCGGAGGGTGTGGGGGCGGGCGGAGCCGGGTGGGGGTGGAGGGGGGGGGGGGCAGAGAGTGTGGGGGCGGGCGGAGACGGGTGGGAGAGTGTGGCAGCGGAGGCGGGCGGGGGAGTGTGGCTGCGTCGGCGGGCGGGGGAGCGTGGCTGCGGCAGCGGTGGGCGGGGGAGCGTGGCACCGGCGGCGGTGGGTTGGATTAAGGAGAAGAGAGGAGAGAGGGATTTTGGATTTGGGGGTGGAGAGGAAGTGAGGAGCGATGGTTTTAGGGAATATGGGGTAAGGGTATTTTGGGAATTAAATTGGGCTCACTAAGAAATTTTATCCCCTTCTAAATTTTAATTGGGCTCACTAGGAAATCTGGGCTCACTAGGAAAAAAGTTGTGCCCCTTTAGAAGTTCCCCCATGTAACCCGTGGTGCCGGGCCGCCCGGCCCGTTAGTCAGCCCTACATGTAACATGACTAATTTTTTTTTTTTTTTTTTTTTTTTTTTTTTTTTTTTTTTTTTTTTTTTTTTTTTTTTTTTTAAGAAAGGCAAAAAAACTCATTTAAATAAATAGATCCCTCGGGGATTCTTTGATTGCATATGGAAGATGGAAATAAAAAAAAAAGTTTATTTATATGTTGGATCCACCATGTTTTTCTATGTTTGTTTTGCTGTAATTTTACATCAAATACTAGGTGTTTGTTTTGTTGCAGAATCATAGCAAAACGAACATAAAAAAAGATGGTGTATCCTACATATAAAATGCATTTTTAATTTCATTTTCCAACTATTTTATCCTATTGAGTGTATATACATACATGACTCTTAACAAGTTTTGTATATGTACAGATTTAATGGATGTGCAAAAGAATGAAGATGACAAACAATATCAATGATATAATACTGCTACAACTTCAAGCATATTTGATAGACATACAATGCGAATCAAACAAAGAAAACTATTACAAAGTATAGAACTTAGCATCATCTTCTAAACGGTACCAAGAACAGCACAATCGGAGTTCGGAGGTGTGAGATATCGTAGTTGCACTAAAGAGAAGGATCTGGAGTTGAAGGCTGAAGACTAGCATCAGATGTCAGTACATATGCCAATGAATGGCTAGCCATTAAGGCAAGTATGGGGCATCAATGATAGTTTAACCTGCACAGACCCTTCTCTATATGGTTTGTTGTTACACTAGTGATGGCAACATAAGTTGCCATAAGTGGCACGATTGTATATTGAGATTTTCAGTTTCTAGATGTGATTTTTAGAGATCTTTGACCTAAGATTGGTTTCCTACCAAGCGTAAATATGGTTAGATATTTGGATGAGTTGGTTTAGAAGTGGATGGACAAGATTAGCCTCCTAAAACTTGTATTGTTGAGATCCTTGAGAAGTTTAGTTTCACTTACAAAAGGGATTGTTAACATTGAAAAGAGTAATATATGAAAAGACCTTTCGGAGAATTTTTCAAGGAGAACTTAAAGAAAAAGGAGAAGCATTTGAAGAGAGTTTTTCAAGCTTCTTCATCATCTACTGTGCTTTGAAAAGACACACTTCAGTTTCAATTTTGACCTCTGTAGAGTTATATAGCCTGTAATTTGTCATCACCATTATTTTAGGCCATCAACTCCATCTAATATTTCATGACATGCTCTAGGGTCATTAGCCATCAAAGGAAAGGTTTAATATTTCATGATATGCTTCCTTTTATAAACCCTAAGGCTATAAATAACCAATAGGGAAGTCTGATATTTCGTGATATGATTCCTTTTGAACTGACTGCACCTGGTAACATTCTTTTCACTTGCTGGTTGTAAGATAGTTGGAGTTAATGGTCTAGAATTTACTGTTACCATTGTCTTCAGTTATAAGCTCTAAAGAGTTGCAAGATCTTTCAATTTGTGCTTAGCTAATATTTCATATAAGGTTCCAAAGCTATTATTTTTACAATCGTGTAGTTGGAGTCTTTCAACATAATCAAGTTGGACTAATTGAGAGGAACTAATAGGGCTAGGGTTGACATGTTTGTGTTGGAATAATTTGCAAAATTTGACTAGCTTGGTAGAGTACAATGCATCTTGTACTCTGCCTACAAGATCAGGTTGTGATTAAAGATTTCCTTCAGTAGTAGTGGAAGACTCTCTTAACGAGAGGAAGTGGACATAAGAATTTCACCAGTCACTTCAAAATTTCATATTTTCTATGGTGTTTATCATTTCCAGTGTTTGCTGTTTAATTCTTGCTGAGATATAATTGAGATATGATCATAATGTTAAAATATGTTGAGATCCTTTCCTATTGGATATTGAGATATTTTTCTAAATTAGGATAGTTGATAAATTTTTAATTTGACTAATTTAGGATAGTTGACAAATCTCTGATTTTATGTAATTAGTATCAATTACAGATCCTGTAATTATTCTTTTGATTGCCTCCTTCACCTATAAAAGGATGGCTCATTGTAAGTTCAATGATATGAAAATATACAGAAATTTCTTCATTCTGCTTTCGTTCTATTTTCTTCAACATGGTATCAGAACTACCAGAATTCTGGTGCCTCTTCTAACTTCTTTTGTGAGTGCATAAACCAATATAAGTGAGTTTTTTCTTTGTCCTCAGACATCTCGAAGTTATTTGTGCCCGTTTCGGCCATTTTGAAGTCAGATCTCGACAATTTTCTACTTTCAGATTGTTCGTCTCCCTTCGATCTCCTTCCATCAAAATTTCAGCTCCATCGGACTTGACAAGCTCTTCCATGCACCGTGTGAATTCTCTACAAGTAGTCTTTACGCACCTCTCTTCTTCAACGCGTGAGCCCTACTTGTCCTGCTCAATTCTGTTCTACAATCAGGTTTTGCTTTTTCGGACGCTGATTTGTTTTTGATTGATTTTTCGGGAGTTGAGTTAGGCATATCTGTTCCAAAATGTATTCCTAAAATGATATTGCTCGTCCATTTGATATTGTTTTGGATGGAACCAAGTATAGTCTTTGGGCTTCCAATATGAAACTTTTTCTCAAAAGAAGAAAATTGTGGTATTATATTTCTGAGGATTCTCCTAAGCCTGTTCGTGCTAAGGATGAGTCTGCCGCTGATTACGTTACTCGCTTGGACGACTAGGAGAGTATTCATAGTAAAATTCTGCAGTGGATTGTTAATACATCAATCCATCTATTAACAGTCTTCTACCCAGGCTCGAGAATGCAAAATCTGCATGGGATTTCTTGGTTGCTCGATACGACTGCCGCAATTATGCTTCTCTTCAGTTTCAGATTGAGACAAAACTTTACCAAATGCGTCAAGAATCTGGTCAGTCTATTACTGAATTTTACTCTCAAATCGCTCTTCTTTGGGATTAGTTGACTACTGCCGAACCCTAACTTCATTGTGCTGCAGACATCGAGCTCTTTGCAAGATATCAGAACCGCCGCAAGTTCATGCATTTTATGATGGCTCTTCGCGATGACTTTGAGTCTACTCGGGCAGCCCTTCTTCATCGTATGCCACTTCCTACCATGCATCTTGCTGTTTCTGAGTTAATTTCCGAGGAGTATCGTCGCCATACTATGAAACTACAGTCTCCCGATCTTGTTTTGGCTGCTGTTTCTTCGGCTTCCTCCAAACGATCTGCTCCACAGTTACAATCTCCTTCTCAAAAGTTATTTTGTCGGTATTGCAAGAAAAACGGTCACTTGATTACTAATTGTTTCTAGTTGAAACAAAAAAAGGCACGAGACTCTTGTGGTTCCCTCCAACAGACTTCTGCGGTTGTCTCCACTGATCCCTCTACCCCTGAGTCTTCTTCTCAGTCTACTTCGCTCACTGCTGCTGATATTGAGACTTTGGTCCATCAGGTTCTGTCTCGTTCATCTACTGCACTATCTGTCACTCCAAGTACTTCTTCTTGGTTTAAAGATTCTGCTTGTTGTAATCATATGACTTCTGATCCCACTATTTTTTCCACTAAATCTGCACTAGACCCTAGCCATATTATTTATACTGCCGATGGTTCTGCAATGCCTGTTAGCCATATTAGTTCTATTTCTACCTCCGACATCTCTGTCGATAATACCTATTTAGTTCCTAAGTTATCATTGAATTTCCTCTCTGTTGGCCAATTTGTTGAGTTAGGTTTTGAGCTTTACTTTTCTTTTCGTGGTGTTGATGTGCAGGATCCTCGGTCAGGTCAGGTCATTGGGACAGGCCGTAAAGTTGGACGTATGTTTGAAATGGTAAACTTGCAGATTTCTTCTACTACACCTTCATATGTCTTTGCCATCACCTCTAGCGTTTAGCATTCTCGTCTCGGTCATACTTCTTTACCTCGTATTCAACAGTTAGCCTCTAGTGGTCTCCTTAGTTCTGTCACTTTTGATAAGTTTGATTGTCTTTCTTGTCAACTTGAAAAACAAACTCATTTACCTTTTAATACCAGTGACTTTTTTTCTTCTGCTCCTTTTGATCTTATTCATTCTGATATTTGGGGCCCTTCTCCAATTTCTACCCAAGGAGCTCCCGCTACTTTGTCATATTTGTAGATGATTTTTCATGTTATACATGTATTTATCTTATGCATAAGCGTTCTGAGTTATTTGCAATTTACAAACCTTTCACCAAATAGTATTTACCCAGTTTTCTCGTGCTATCAAGATTTTTTGTTCTGATAATGCTCTGGAGTATAACGAAAAATTCTTCATTAAGTTTTTGCAACACAATGGAACTCTCTCTCATCGCTCCTGTCCATATACATCACAACAAAATGGTCAAGCAGAGCGTAAACACTGTCACATTCTAGACACCGTTCGATCTTTTCTTATTTCTGCCTCACTTCCTAAGCGTCTTTGGGGAGAGGCTGCTCTTACTGCTGTCTACACCATCAATCGTATTTCCTCACCCATTCTTGACAACAAAACTCCTTTAGAATTACTGTATGGTACCATTCCTGATTACAGCTCTCTTCGAGTTTTTGGTTGTGCTTGCTTCGTTCTTCTCCCCCAGCAGGAACGAACGAAGTTAGAACCTCGTTCTAGACTATATTGCTTTCTTGGTTATGGCGTTGAATAAAAAGGATACCGTTGTTATGATCCTATCACAAAATGTCTTCGTATCTCTCGTTATGTAGAGTTTTGGGAATATAAGTTCTTCACCACCATTTCTTCCTTTCCCTTACTTCACTCTAGTCATTTTCCTGTCTTCACTGATCTCTCTATTACTCTGTTTTCTAAGTCTACTAACTCTTCTACAGGTGATACCAACTCCTCTAATGATCCATCCTCGGCCTCTTTCAATGACCTTGCTCCCCTTGCGGATACAACATCATCACTTGGTTCTCTTCAAGATGTACCTGTACCATCTTCTACCGCTGAGTCCTCCCAAGTTATTGCATCTTGTCGTTCTGATAGGGTAAGAGCTCATCCTTCCTATCTTCATGATTATCATTGTTTCTCTGCTCTTGCTACTCTTCATGAGCCTCACTCTTATCGTGAAGTTAGTTCTGATCCACTTTAGCAGCAAACTATGTTTGATGAATTAAATGCTCTTACCAAGACACATACTTGGGATTTGGTGGATTTGCCTCCTGAAAAGTTTGCAGTGGGTTGTAAGTGGGTTTACAAGATTAAGACTCGGGCAGATGGCTCAATTGAGCGATACAACGCTCGTTTTGTTGCGTTGGGTTGCTCTCAAGAGTATGGTATTGACTATGAAAAGACTTTTGCTCATGTTGCTCGACTTACTTCTGTTAGATCTTTGATTGCCGTTGCTGCTGTTTGGCGTTGGTCATTATTTCAGATGGATATTAAAAATGCATTTCTGAATGGAGATCTTACTAAGAAAGTTTATATGAAGCCTCATTCTGGTTATGAGTATCCTCCTCATAAGGTTTGCCACCTTCGTCGTACAATCTATGGTCTGAAGCAGGCTCCTCGTGCTTGGTTTGCGAAATTTACCTCTGTCATCACACAATAAGGTTTTGTAGCTAGTGCTTATGACGCTGCCTTATTCATCCGTAAGACTGCTTCAGGCACCACCCTTCTACTTCTCTATGTTGATGACATGATCATCACTGGTGATGATACTGCTGGCATTCGTGCGATTCAGATTTTTCTGGGTCATCATTTTGAAATGAAAGATTTTGGCACTCTCAGTTATTTTCTTGATCTTGAGGTGATATCTTTTTCGTATGGTTATTCTCTTTCTCAGGCTAAGTATGCTTCAAATCTTATATTCAGGACTGGTCTAACCGACAATAAGACTGTCAGTACTCCTTTAGAATATAATGCTCGGCTCAACCTTACTGATGGTGTGCCTCTGTCTGATCCTACTCTCTATCGACAGTTGGTTGGTAGTCTTATATATCTCACAGTTACTCGCTCTGATATTTTTTATGTTGTTCACCTGATCAGTCAATCATGCATGAGCCTCGCTCACCTCACTATGCTGCTGTTTTTCGAATCATTCGCTATGTCAAGGGCACTCTTTTCCATGATTTACACTATTCATCTCAGTCATCTCTTGAGTTACGAGATTATTCTGATGTTAATTGGGCTGGTGATCCTACGGATCTTCATTCTATCACTGGTATTTGTTTTTTACTTGATTCGTATCTTATTTCTTGGCGAAGTAAGAGACAAACAATTGTCGCTCAATCTACCACTAAGGTTAAGTATCGCGCCCTTGCTGATGCTACTGTTGAGCTTTTATGGCTGCGTCGTCTTTTAGCTGACTTGGATGCCCCTCAGCTGTCTCGTTCTCTTCTCTACTGTGACAACCAGAGTACTATTCAGATCGTGCATAATGATGTTTTTCATGAGCGCACAAAGCATATTGAGATTGACTGCCATTTTATCAGGCATCATCTCAGTGATGGCACTCTTCGCTTGTGTTCCGTTTCCTCTGCTGATCAGCTTGCTGATATTTTCACTAAGTCACACTCACCTGGTCGTCTTAGTGAACTTGTTATCAAACTCTAGTTGGCTTCTACGGTGCCACCATGAGTTTGAGGGGGGATGTTGAGATATAAATGAGATATGATCATAATGTTAAAATATTTTGAGATTCTTTTCTATTAGATATTGAGATATTTTCCTAAATTAGGATAGTTGACAAATTTTTGATTTGACTAATTTAGGATAGTTGATAAATCTCTGATTTTATGTAATTAGTATCAATTACAGATCCGGTAATTATTCTTTTGATTGTCTCCTTCACCTATAAAAGGATGACTCATTGTACAATTCAATGATAAGAAAATATACAGAAATTTTTTTCATTCCACTTTCGCTCTATTTTCTTCAACAATTCCGTTGCGCAATCTTAGAAAATTTGTCAATCAGACTTAAAATTTTTAATCGATAACAATAGTAGTATCTGAGAATAGTTTAGATAGTGAGTCTAGGAATCTCATATGCTATTGTAGCATACTGGAAAAAGTCACTTTGCTTTCCATTGCAAGATTCAGTTAAAAAAACAGAAAATATAAGATTTCCCTAGCTAAATAGTGAGAAGAGATGGCTTGACTATTATCTTGTTTATTTTTGTGGGATACTTTGACATGGTGATGGAGATGGAGACGGATCATGTGCTCTATTGACTATCCGATCACTTTCCTTCTTGACTCAAGTGGTGGGGTTGTTATAAGATAATAGGAAGGCTTTGTAAATCTCTCTTCTACTCAAGTAAAAAATAAATTCAACTGTTTGAGATCTCAAGATCTTCATAGCTCCTTTTTCTCTTCTTCTCTTTAGATGACTATTTATAACTTTAGGGAATGTAACCATTCATCCTTATATATCCTTCATAATAGGGATTAAAATCCCTCATTAAGTGGGGATCATGGAGACAAACTATTCCCCTTTAGTTGAAGAGAAATGAGGTGTAATTGTCCCTCACTTTGTGGGTTAAAATAGTCATGAGGATAAAAACCATGTTCAAATAGCTATGCAAGTTTATGGAATAGCCCTATATCAAAGCACCTTGCAAGGCTATCCACAGCCTTGCAATCATATACTGCACAAGAGTACAAGTTAGCCTCATGCTAAGAGCTCAAGTTTGGTTCTTTGTTTGATGTTTCATTAGTGTTTTTTTTTCTATCTAGAGAATTCCCTTTGAAGTTTTAAAAATTTTATCATTAATTTGTAACGAATTTTAAAATACTTTAGACTCTATGAATTTTGACTCTGTGTTCTTTATTTGCGATCTTTATGGTGCACTGTAAAACTATTTTCTAAGGATGCTTTATTCTTGATTCCTTAGCTCTTGCAGGTAATATGATTTGAATTCTTAAGTTATAGCAGTCCTACATTTAGATTGAAAGTTTGATCCTGACACTTGGTAAAAATTAACCTCCGTTTGGCTTTAGTGCAGGGCTATGACAGCCTCATGCTAAGTTTTGGCATGAGCCTATGACTTATTCTCATACGCACATTTATTCAGGCATTTAGGTATTTGCACCCAAAATCTTTCTTACAGAGATTCATGGTTATTTCTCGATCATTGTGCTAACCGTGCCTCTAGTCGAAGAGAGTCTCCTCCTTCTTCCTCTATAGAATTCCAATGAACCCACTGAAAAATTCTTCGATTTTTCATTGGTTTTCACTGATTTCTTCTATTTTTCTGTTGAATCCACCTCAATTTTGTAATGTTTAGGTGATGCTCGCAAAGCATGTGCCCCTCTCGAGCTCTCAAATGCCGAAGGATCTCATGCCATGTTGGCATAAGTACTGCCATCAATCTTATTGCTAGGGGCTCTCGAATGGAACCCCCTATATGAGGCAAGAACTCTTCTAGAGTAATTAGGATTTTTAACTCTTGTTTTTGGTCCAACTTGCTATTGAGAAATTAACGGTATTGGTGGTAATATGCCATTTTCCACTTTGACGATTTATGAGGCTACTACTTAATCTCGCACCGAACTCTATTACGCGAGGTTATTGTCGCATCTGATTATGTGGTCAATGCTATACCTTATCCTTGTGCACATTAGGTTAGTGTATCAGACTTATTTGTTTTAGAGACTAAGTATTTCAACTTTTGTTTCAATATTTGAAATTTCTTCTTTTCTTTTTGCCTTGTAGTGGATTACTCTATGAACCCTCTAATGAAGAACCACGACTTTGAGTTCAAATTTAGTACGGACGGTGAAGTTCGCTTTTGATTAACCGACAATATTTATGCAGTCGGTAAGGGCACATTTCAGGAGGGCACGTATAGACTTACACCCATAAATAATGGAGACTATAGGGCACATGATGAAAGGAATAGATTGCTCAGAAGATTGGACCCGACGGTATCCATCAAAAATCAAGGAGACACCCCATACTGGTTATGGAGTAAACATGGGACATATATGGTTGCATCACGCTATAATATCATTACATACAGAGGGAAGAGGGACAACATAACGAAAAAATTATGAAAACTCAAAATTCCTAGTAAATTACAGGCATTTCTATGGTTAGTGGTAAAAAATGCAATACTTATATAGGACAATCTCCAGATAAGAGCATGGATAGGCCAAGAAGATGTATATTGTATTATACAATAGAAGAAAACATCCAACACATGTTTATAAAATGCCCATACACAATCTCTCTTTGGAAAGGAGTGATGGATGTTGATGTGGAGAGGGAGATACATGCAATGACAGATATATAGGAAAAATACATCAAGAAAAAAATATAATAATAATAATAGAAGTGAAGCAATAATCATAGCATCATTGCTATGGTATATTTGGCTAGAGAGAAACTATCACATATTTTTATCAAAAATTATTGCATCATCCCGCATTTGTCATAGAATTGCTAACGCATCAAAATTATGGACAAGATAGAAAGAGACATCATAGGAATAGGCGGGAAGCAGCAGAAGGGGAAAAAAAGATCCAAGGAGAAAATTTGACCTGCTTGAGCTTGCCTCTTGGGAGCAGGAGAATCAAGAAGAAGAAGCACCAAGGATAGATGGGAAGGACAGAAGGAACCACAAAATCAGTAAGGGAGGACAGGGGACACCATGAACAGGGAGGAGTAGACTCCATCATGGACAAATAAAGGAGACTCTAATCGTTTTGAAATTGTTGTAACAAAAACTCTGTAATGATATTTAATATAGCCTCATATAATAGAGACAGACCTAAACTACAATATATGTACTAGCTCAATTTATTAAAAACTATTTAATAAAACAAGGAGGATATTCCCACTAGATTATCTCAACAAAAAATATTTATGTGGTCACCGAGGATAGTAGTGAGGGCCAAAGAGTCATGATCACCAATTGTGAACCTACTATCGCCAATGAATTAATCACAAAGCAGTACTTCAGGGGCAAGATCAATAGGTGATGAGGAAGCCGCTTGACTCAGTTATGGATCTGGACAATATCCTCTTTGACTCATATAAGTGGCTTGATAAGATCAATGAGCAACATCTTTTTGTCCTAGACATGGAGTGAAATGATCTCTTCTACCTCCTAGGAATTTTCATTTCCCGCGGTATGGATTGGAAATTACCAAGGTGCAAGTTATATGGCAATTGGCAAACTCGGCTCTCGCGGTCCTAATCATGACGAACCTAAAAAAACTAATCAATAGTTTATTGCTAGGAAGGGCCAACAAAGACTTCCCGATCGGCAATAATCCCCAATGAGTGAATATTTTTATTAATCACTTCTTTGAAGCCAAAGGCCAATATCCTGCTCAACTCTTTAAAGCACTAGGATGGATACACTCATCCCCCAAGATGTGGTGGGCCCAAATGGTTGGCTTTGTCTTTAATAACGTTAGAGATCAACTAAGGAGACTCTGATTTTTTGAGTTGTACAGAATGTACAGTTTGGCATCCCCATAGCTCCTTCTATCTCTTTAGCAAACTGGAACTGTACATTGTAGAGATGAGTGCCCTTTTCATGCCGTTTGGGAGTTTGGGCTCTGCATTTCATGAGATGCTTGAAATCTCATTGCAATCTATGGGAAACGTCCATTCAATGTGTATGTCCTTGAGATCGAAGAACTAAATTATCACAAGACACCAATACACAATTTTATGGCACACTCTGGGAAGTGGTGTGCCATTATCATATCTATGCTAACATGTCCGGATTACGAGTCCATTAAATTAGAGTCCAGAGGCAAGCCATTTGGGATGAGACTGTCATTTGAAAGAGTACAAGCAATCTCACTTTGCCACCGAATATACTAATGAATCAGATGAAGATGGCTTCAAGCTAAATAATATTTGACATATATCATTATCAAGTAGCCATTATTATGTCTGACAAGGAAAGCCTAGCAGTTTTTGAATATTATGATTGAAGTGCTTTGTCGTTCCTTTACCTCCCGAGGAAGCCATTGCTCTGATGCAATCTTCCTAGCCATCTTATTAGCTCATGGACAACTGTTGAGTCTTCTTCAGCCATGGTAATATTGTCTACAAAGCGAGTTGCGTGAACTATCTCCATTGTTATGCTAGGTCCAAGAGGTCAAAGATAAGAAAATAAGAGTCATAAGGAGAACTCTAAACCCTTGAGTAGAGATACTGTATACATTTCTGATAACATGCAGCAGTGCTGCATTTCCTAAAACTTGTGACATCTCCTTCATTTTATGTCGACTTCAGCACTACATGCTTATAATATGATTCGTTATATCTTTGGATGCCACTAAAATTGTCAGATTTTTTGTGCTTGCCCCGGTCTCCATGTAGTAGATATGGAGACTAGTTCAAGGATGAGACCGGGAATGATAATTTTACCACCTTTCTGTCAGATTGCTTTTGATGGTTTATCAACATCTACTCGGGACACCTGATCTGCTCGGGAGTGACTACTTTGGGAGCCACCAAACTTTGGACAGAATAATTCTTTGCTACCTATAATATCCCAAACTTCGAGCTATCTGTATTGCTATTTTGAGACCAATCGTGCCAAATAAGTCCACCGAAATCAATTTTGGACACCGAAATAACCTTCGGTGAACGTAACTTTAAATCCACAAATCCAAATAAAATTCGGTCTTCTAGATTATTAATTTTGTAATATTTAGGATTTTTGGAGATTTTCTTACGATGTCGAAAAATACTCCAAAAATTACTAATTTAATAATATTAAAATTATCCTTCTAATTACTTCAGAATTTCGGTTCATTTATTCCGGATATTGAAACAACAAACGAATAATTTTGTAGAGTTCCTCTCGTCGAGCACTACGTCCTACATAAATTTGGTATTATTTGGAAAAATATTTATCAAAACCATAAATAGTAAAATACTAAATAAATCGGAAACTTCTATGTAAAGACCCTAAAATTCAATTAACTTTCTTAGGCACACCCCACTCAAGTGTTGTTCATGTGTTGTCAAAAGTGGCACTACATGGGCACGTGCCTTTGCATGGATTTGCATGGAGCTAAAGAAAATGATGGGATTTTACGAAAATGCCCTCGGCATTTATTCTTTCACTCTTTCACTCTCATCTCATTCTCATTTGGTTTTCAGTCTCCTCTTACACTCTCATCCCAGAATCAAGCAACAGAGAGAAAAACAACAGAGAAAAAAAAATAAAAGAGAAAGAGAAGGAAAAATCAAACCGAATCGAGAATTCGAACCGAATATTCGAGATCAAGCTGAAGTAAGTAACACACTTCTCTTCTTCTATTGATTATTTTTCTTTTAATTATATAATTTTTCTTTTTGATTGTATTGTTTAGAAGTAATTAAATGTTGGCTATTTTGTTAAAATTAAGTTTCGGTTTGGAGTAGGAAATTTATTTTAGGTATGAGCATACTCACATTTATAATTGTGTAAATTACAATAAATTTTGTAAATAGGTAAATAAAAAAATAAAAATAATAGAAAAAGGAAGAGCAGAGAAAAGAAAGAAAGAGAGAGGAAAAAAAAAAGAAAAAAAAAAGGAATGGGCTGGGCCGAGAGGAGAGAAAGAAAAAGAAAAAGAAAAAGAAAAGAAATGGGAAACTGGGCCTGATCTAGCCCAGAAAAAAAGAAAAGAAAAAAAAGGAAGAGAGTAGTGGGCTTGCAATTGGTTTGAGCCAAAAAAAAATAGAAAAAAAATATAATAACACTGGGCCGACCAGCCCAGCCCAGTAAAAGAAAAAGAAAAAAAAAAATGAATGACAGTGGGCTTAGGTCTAAGTCTGGGCCTGACAGAAAAGAAAAAAATAAAATAAAAATAAGTGGAAATTTAGTGGGATTGGACTTGGGCTTAGTTTAGATTAATTGTGAATAATTGATAGACATAAATTATTATTATATGATGCACTTGGTTCCCAAATTGGGTTATTGATTGGCATTGAGAATTGAAGCAGATTACTGTAATAATTTTGATGATATGCATTGTGGTATAATTGTGCACTAATATCTATCATGCTACATGTCATGTGTTTTGATATTACAAGTCATGTGTTTTAATATTACAGATCATGTGTTATGATACTACATGTTATGTACAGTCATTGAAATGCAAGCATGTTATCATGAATTGAAAAACAATTAACGAAGTAAAAGAAAAAAAAATAAATAAATGTAAAATAAAATTTTCATGTGCATAATTCATTATGAACACGGGAATGGGAGAAACTACATGATAGATAAGAGCATTGCCGTATAAGGATTGATTGTATTGTTAGGGCCGGGATTATTTTACTGCAGCGGCCTGAGTGATTACTGGATCACCAATTGATAATTACCCAGAGTGGTATGTCTATTACTGTAATACAGTACGGAAATTGATTGTAGTGCCTAACGGCATGTCATGGTTCAGCGCCATGAATATTGTGGCTGAGTCCCGGGTATGCACGGGCACTTATACGACAATGGAAAATAACGTTATTTTATCCATTAATACAGTTTTTACAATTAAATTGGACGGTGACTGAGACCAATAGAATATAAAATTAAATAGACAAAGCAATTATTGTCATGTTTATTTATTTATACTTGCTTTCATGTTTAATTTATATGCACACAAACAACATTGACTTAAACATGCTCATGCACACTGATATTCTTGTACTATGATAGTATATAATTTTTCTTTTTAAATGTGTTACTTGTTGGGTTTAATCCTCTGTGTTTTAAACCCAGATTTGGATTGTGAAGAAGGGGATCCAGCCCCAGTTGAATACTCATACTTCATTAGATAGATCGAGTGATAATAGGCAAGCAAAGTACCATCTGGAGAGTCTTTATATATTTTGTTTATATTTCCTTTTATCTGGGCACTGCTTTCTCTTTTGATTATTTTATATTCATATTTAAAGCAGTATGCCATTTTATATAATGAACTTTTTGTATAAATAAAATATTTTCAGTTTCAGACATGTTATTTATTCATCTGATTGTGGCAGTAGTTACGGTTATTTTAAAATCCTGTGACTGTTGGGTTGTCTAGTGCAAGTAATAAGTAACATCCTCCGTTTTGGGAAGCAGCTGAAAAACTGGGGCGTTACACTGTTCGTCGCAAAAGTTGCTTCGCTTCCTTCCATTGAATACATCTTAGATTACAATGAAAGTGAACAAGGTATATAAAAAAAGAACAAACGAGAGGATTTTATATTTCAATCTCTCTCTTTTACAATAGTGTGGGATCTGTGGCGATGGGATCTATAGTAGTTCCTTTGGACGATCGGTACGTTGGAATCTTCTCTTTTAAAGATATCGGCCGAATATAGACGATCTTCTCTGGCTTTGATTTGTTCAAGGCTCTCTCGCGTAACTCGAACTTCTCAAGAACTCCAGAAAGAAGATGGTGATTTTCTCTGATCTTCACGAACTCAAGGCTCTGTGCGTAACTTGAATTCTCCAAGATCTCAGAAGATGATCAGCAAAGGCTTCAAGGCTCTCTCGCGTACTTGAATTGCCAAAGGATCAATAGGAGGCTTCCGATGCCAAGAAGAAGAAGACGACCTCTGATCTCTGGTTTTGATTAGTTCAAGACTCTCGCGCGTACTTGAATTTTACCAAAACTTCCAAAAGATCCTTTAGGGTTTCACCAAGAAGGTATTTATAGCCCCAGGTTAATGCAAGAGTTTCTATCTAAATAGAACTCGCATTCATCAAGGATTCCAATCAAATATCTTAGTTTTGATGGAATTCTGATTAGACTTGATTCGGGTATTTGGATAAGCCCAGAATCATAATCTCAATCAATTTGAGATTCTGGTTATCTGCTTACGCGGAGTTTTAATTGCATCAAAACGCGACGCTAAATAACCAAAACGCGGAGCTAACGCGGAGCTATTGATCATCTCCGCGTTTTACTCAAACGCGAGGCTAATATAAGCCAGACTGCGGAATCAACGCGGAGCTATTAAACATCTCCGCGTTTTATTCAAACGCAGGGTTAATATAACCAAACGCGGGGCTATTGAATTAGCTCCGCGTTCTGTTGTGGAAAATCCTTTTAACTTAGAAATTTTTACTGCCAACAGAGCCCCCTCCAAAGTTTTCAAAATGGCTTAGACTTCAGCAGATTTTGAAATACTTTGGATATCTAAACTGAAACGCGGAGTTAGAATACCAAGTCTATCTCGCGTTACGCTCACTTACGCGGAGCTAATCAGGTTCACTTCGTCTTCAGTGAAATGAGTAATTATGTCATTAATTACCCCTAATTTCCACGCCGAATACCAAGCGACGGAAATTCTGTTTAAATAGAGCTCCCGGCTCGTCTTCTTCTTCATCTCATCTGAAGAATTTCTGAGAACTCGAGTGACTCACGAATGATCTTCAACTGATCTTCGTTCAATTCTTCATAGGATGTTTCTCCAGAGGAGTCTGGCTTTTCGCAAGTTGGCCGGCGTTAATGGCAGCAGCCGTGAAGGTAAACGCAACAGCGAACCAGTCTATGCAGCGTCTTCCGAAGGTAAAAACCTCATCTCTTGGTTTTCTAAGAACCATTTTGAGATATTTTGGCTTGATTTTAATCTGGACGATTGCTTATCTTTTTGGCGAGATCGCCGTTTTATTGTGTCGTCCCTGCGCTTGAAACGCGGGGCTTTACTAGTAGTCTCAATGAATCCGCGAGGCTATCTTTGATTAGCAGTCGCGATGAATTGCGAGGCTATCTTTGATTAGCAGTCGCGATGAATTGCGAGGCTATCCTTGATTAGCAGTCGCTATGAATTGCGAGGCTATCCTTGATTAGCAGTCGCGATGAATTGCGAGGCTATCCTTGATTAGCAGTCGCGATGAATTTTGAAAGAGAAGGAAAAAGCAGAAAGAAATCTTGTCCCCCTTTACGCGAAGTTATTGCATCATCCTCTGCGTTTAAAGCGCGAGGCTATTTCTTTAACTGTGCGCGGAGTTAGCTTAGCTCCGCGTTTTCACTCTTTTGGAAACTCTGTTCCTTTTGCAGTAAGTCCAATCCTTTCTGAAGAGGAATGTATGTGGGTCCATCGATCTTCATCAGCAGAAGTGACTCTAAGGAAGTCAGAAGCATATGCTTTACAACATAGTTGCAAGTTTCAAGCTCTGGCTCCGAGAGATAAACTCCTGAAGGGACTGTAAATAAGGAGCTGCAGCACTTGCAGTGCAGAATTGCGCTTCAGTGCAGCACTTTCCTTTCCTCTCGTGCTTCATTTCAGATGACAGATCCGTATTGACATTTGCAGAGGAGATCTTTTGCATGTGAACCAGGGAACTGAGCTTCAACACTCCGTAGAGAAATCTTATTGTTTTTTGCTTATTTGATGAGTTTGATCATGTAAAAGCTTTTGGGAGAACTATAACTCCCTCTTTGTAATCTTTTGCTTCATGAATAAAGATAAATTATTTTCCTCTTTATCTGTTAGCTTCAATAATTTTGCTTGCTCAACAAACAGATGGTTAATAATTTTGGTAAAATAATCTAAGGCACTTCTGCGTGACTTAGATTACTAATCCAAATGATCGGATAAGAATCGCTTTAACTTAGACGGAAGCGCTTAATTGCACTCATCAGAAAATCTAAGTTTTTCCATGAAAACGCGAAGCTAAGGCACAGGCTATCCTCGCGTTTTGTATAGTTGCGCGGAGTTAATCAACTTCGCTTTTTTTCTTAGTCACGCGAGGCTAATAGCTTCGCGTTTTAGAGAGTAACTGACCAGTCACTTTCTCCGAAACTCGCGCCGAATTCCAATAGGCGGTTCCTTCCATTTAAAAGAAATCTCTATTTCTTATCCTTCTCACTCTATTTGAGAATTTTCCAGAAACTTAGAGATTCAGGCGATCAGAGTTCAGACGACCCAATCTTCTTCCGACCGAGTTTCTCCAAATTTTCAGTCGATTTTTCTCAGCAATGGCTCCCAAAACTCGTGCTACTTCTCGAGCGGCTCCATCTTCGGCGACTGGCGCAAGCAGTGGTGGCGGCGGCCAAGGCAGCGACGCGCTAGTCCACATTTCGCCTATCGGGGGTAAGAATCTCTCCATCGAAACTCTTTAGAACATTTCTAGAGTGATTTGGCTTAATTTTAACTGATCAATCAACTCCTTTACCAGCGAGATCGCCGTACTCCTGCCGTAAGGCTTGGAGAAGAAGAAAAGTCTCTGACTGCCTTCTTACGCGAAGTTATCGCGTCATGCTCGCGTTTAAAGCGCGAGGCTATTTTAAGTAGCAGTCGCGCTGAAAACGCGAGGCTCTTTTAAGTAGCAGTCGCGCTGAAAACGCGAGGCTCTTTTAAGTAGCAGTCGCGCTGAAAACGCGAGGCTCTTTTAAGTAGCAGTCGCGCTGAAAACGCGAGGCTCTTTTAAGTAGCAGTCGCGCTGAAAACGCGAGGCTCTTTTAAGTAGCAGTCGCGCTGAAAACGCGAGGCTATTTTAAGTTCTGCGCGGTCTAATTTTTAGCTTCGCGCGGCGCTATTCTTAGCTTCGCGCGTTCTAATTTTTAGCTTCGCGCGTCCATACTTAGAGAATTTTTTCTGTCTTATAGAAACTTCTCTCACTCTGCTTTCTTTTTGCAGTAGGGTATTCGATGAAATCTCTTCCCCACAAGAACTACTTCGGCTCTGCTGGGGGTTCTGATCCTTCCGGCCAATTCCGTTTCACTACCATCCTGCCCTCATATAAACCAGACCCGAAGGAACGCAAGGAGAAGCTGATCAAGTACCACCCTACTACTGCGCGAGAAATCATAACTGACGCAGTTTTTGAAGATGTGAACAGAAAGGCGATGGAGAAACCCGCCTTCCTCTTTGGAGACCAGATGGACCACTCAGATAAGATCCTTTCTGAATAGGAGCATGTTTGGTTATATAACTCAGGCGAAATGCTGATGTTTCTGCCTAGAATGGATCGTAGCTATCCTCTGGTCTATCTTCAGAGGCTAGCGATGCCTCGAGAATTAAAGTGGGGACTGACTCAGGAGCAAGATGGCGTCCCAACAGGCAAATTTGGTGCAAAAGGGGTTTATCAAGATGGTTCCCCAAGATGCATTACTGGCTTGCTTCCAGGCCGATTTGGCAAGGAGCTTCCAGTGGGAGAAGTCCCATCTCGTGCCCGAACTTTCTTAAGTGAATTCTTGGCGAAGGATGGTCAGTACCCGGCTAGCGATTTCAGGATGCCTGGCTGGGTTCATTCTTCTAACAATATGTGGTGGGCACGCCTTGTTCAGTACATGCTGGATTCTCACGAGCCCATTTTAAAGGATATTGGCTTGTATAAAGCCATCAGGAATGTCCAATTTGGGTTTCCCCAGAGTGCTTATCACTTTTACTGCCTCTTGGAGATGTATAACCCTGAGACCTGTACTTTCTTTACACAAGTGGGTGAGCTAGGGTTCGCTCTCCACGAGATGTTTGAGGTTTCTGGGCTCTCGATGGGCGAAGTCCCTTACGAGGAGTATATCCCCACCACCGATGAGTTGAACATGCTATTGGCGAGGGACGAGCGCATCCATGCCACATACTGGGAGATGATGTGCCATTATCATATTTGCGTTGACCTGACAGGTGCACGTAATCATGGTATTGGCCACAAGAAGTGGGCCGAATACCTTTTTGCCAACTTGAATTCTAAGGATAGCTCGGCCACTATCCATGGTCATCCACCCATCTACGGCTCAGAGATTGATCACCGTATTGCTAAGGGCCGCCATCTGTTATATTATACCACTGAATCCAATGAGAATAAATACGGTCCCGGTACTTTATTTAAGAGCTATCACTATCAAGCCCAGTTTCCGATCTCCAACAGAGGTCTCATTGCCGGGTTTCTGATGCTGTGGCTCAAAAGATGCGTCGTGCCGTCATTGCCCAAGGAAGCGATTGCAGTGACCGTAGTATATCCAGCGGTTCTTCTTGCATACGGCCGACCCCTTGGACTCCTTCCCGCTATGGTATGCAATTTGCAGTATGGACTGAGGGTATTCTGTCGTGATTTCCTCCCTACCATTAAGATCAAGGGGAAAGGAAAAGGCAAGTCGAAAGAGACTGCCCAACCGAAAACTCCAAACCCTAGGGTGGAGATGCCCTACACCTATTTGATGGCGTGGCTTGTCTTGCACTGTCCCTCTTTAATGAGTGCGCCAGAGCGTCGTTCGGGCGAAAAGTGCTTCCTTGTGGAACTATATGAACGTTCTTCATGGAGGCAGAATTATATGTCCCAGATTCGGAAGACTCTTCGTAGCTTTCAGAATTACGAGATCTTCCGTTGTTTTCCTGACTTTCCCGGTGGAGGATATGGGACGAGGCTAAAGGATGCCATGGGAGCTGATAAGTTCACTACTTTATCTGCAGGAGCGTTCTGGTGGCTTCTCAACATCCGTTCCGGACACTTGGTGTATCGTCAAGATCTCAGGTGTCAGATTGAGCCATATACTCCGAGTCGCTTTGCTCGCCAGTTTGGATATTCTCAACTTTATGTGGGTAATCCAAATAAAGATCTCGCTTATGAGGGGAATTTATACGAAGGTGCTCGTGGCTGGTTCCATTTTGCAGCGGGCGGGACCGAAGCTGAATTCTCCTTGCCCCAGAAGGTGCCAGAATTGGCCATGACCCTCAGCTCCTGCAATTGGTTCAACATTGCGAATGCTGACGTGCCCGGCTTCTCTCTCAATCGCAGTTGTTGCAAAGAGATTGAAGCCCTCTATATTAGCCGTCAGGGTGCTTCTAGGGTAAGGATAAAAGGAATGGAAGAATTCCTTGGCGCTGCGGCTGAGCCTTCGGACATCAGCGAATCAGACGATGATGCCGGTGATGATGATGATGATGATGCTGGTGCTGGTGGAGTTCCTCAGCCTATTGTCAGTCGTTCCCTGAGTCCAACTCTCAAACGCCGCGGCACTTTAAAGAAAAGGCCGGGTAAGAAGCAAAAACTGACACAAGAAACCTTGATAGCCCCCCAAGAAGTGGCTATCAAACTTGCTTCCGACTTGTTGGCTTCAGCTGTACCCCCAGCGTTGGCAAGGGAGGATGAACCTGCCAAAGCTCCAAGTGTTGCTGAGATTTCAGCTCCTTCGGCCGTTGAGCCTGTAGTAGAACCTGGGGCGCAACTAACGGGTAGCGAGACGGGTACACTGCTGGAAACAACAATGGCTCCCCCTTCAAGTCCGACAACTGGACTTGTATCGCCTGGTATGGCCTTTAGCATTTTATCTTTTGCCCGTTGTTATTTTAACGTAACACTGCTTTTCTGGTCTTCTGAAATGTAGGTGATCAACTTCTTTCGCCAATGCACTCGACTACCCAAGTAGAGTCTGACGATAGAATGGACCATTCTGGCTCTGTTGGTGGTGTGGGTAGCTCTGCTGGTGAGTTTGCAGCTGATTATTCCACACCGGCTCCTGCCTCTGTTTCCTCTTCAATTCCCCCAATTGACGAATTGGGAAGTGACGAGAGAACTGAGATTATTATTGCAGCTGCTGCTAATGAGGCTACACCTTCTCCTAGCATGCCATCTCCAACACCCGTTTGCTCTTCTGAGACATTTCCCACGGTCGTTGGAGCGCCTTCTCAGTCAGCGATTTTAACGTCGTCTGTTGTCGTGGCTGCTGAGATACCTGCAACTCTTCCGACTCCAAGCCTTCCAGCAGGGGAGGAGAATAATTTGAAATTCTCGTTCGAAGATGCTTCTCCCATCGAAGGAGTTTCAGGCGAAGTGGTCCCATCTTCTCTTCCTGTTGGTGGGGGTACCCAAGTGATCTGTACCGACGGTACTTCGTCTGGGGTCTCCAGTTCTTCCAGATCTGCACTGGCTCTACTGGTCCCTCAGATCATGAATTTAATGCAGGGACGGGCTTCTTCTTCTCCAATTCCAGCCACTACTGCTCCCTTGCTCACGACACCCCTTTTGGCATTACCTACTTTGCCTACCGACACTGCAAATCCTCTTGAAAGACTTTTTGGCTTCACTGTCGAGGATTTTATGTATTTGTTAAGAAGATGTGTCGAGATGGTTCTTGCTAGCCATGATTCCTTCAACTTCGCACGTCCACTGTTACTCCGGTATTTAGGAAATATCGAAGAATTCGGGGGACAAGATCGAGCAGCTCCATACCGGGCCCGCCTTGCAGCTTTAGAAGAGCAGGTGACCACGCTACACACACTCCGTCAGGTGGATGTGGAGGCGATCACTGAGATAGAGCTGGCGCGGCTTCGAGCAGAATCCTTATCTCGAAGAAATATTTTAAGGCAGCAGGAGGAGAGATGGTCTCAGGAGCTGACAGAGCTCCAGGCCAGTCGGGAGTCCGTTATTGGCGACCTGCAAAGGGTAAACTTCGGAATTGAGGAAAATCAGGCGGCCATCTCTAAAGCCCAGGAGACGATTGCGAGAGCTCGGGCCACCTTGATAGAAAATGAACTCCGATTAGGAGAATCTGTCAAGAAACGGGAGATGTTGCTTATCCAGCAGGAGCAGATTCAGCAGGAAGAGATGGCCAGGAATCGTGCCATAGAAGAATCTCGTCAGCAACAACTTTCAATAAGTGATGATGAGTTGCGTAGGCAAGCTCAGCAAACCGTGGAGGCTTCTCATCGTAGAAATTTGGACGAGACAATAAACCAATTGAGACTTCTGGGAGACCAATAGTTTCATATCTCTTTACCCTTTTATCTTCCTTGTAATAAGAACTTCGTAAACAGGAGAGAGATAACTTTACTATGTTTCTTTGAAATTATTTTTGTATCTTCACTTTAATAAAGATGATTCTCTTGACTCTTTTATTTGCCGGCTTCAAAACAGATTTGCTTGCCCAACAAATAACCTGTCGTCAAAATGATTTATCTCGGTACCGTTTTATGCTCAATTTCTTGAACCGAAATAACAATTAACGTTTAATATGGGATTTTTAGCAAACCCCCAGCTATTAACGGATTTGATTAGCCTTTACCAACTACCGTTTGAGTTGGGCTAGCCATGTTATTCCCCTCAACATGGTGAGTTGTCGAGGACCACGTTTGGATTTAAATGCCAAACTTTTCCTCTTCCCTTTACTTTATCGGTATTGGGCGATTCATACTCTTACCCCAGTATGATGGGTTGGCGAGGAATTTAATCTCCTCTTCCCATTGCTATAGAAGATTTGGGCAATTCATACTTTTACCCCAGCATGATGGGTTGGCGAGGAATTTAATCTCCTCTTCCCATTGCTATAGAAGCTTTGGGCAATTCATACTTTTACCCCAGCATGATGGGTTGGCGAGAAACTAGTTCTCTTCCCATTGCCTAGTTGGCGTTGGGCAATTCATACTTTTACCTCAGTATGATGGGTTGGCGAGAAACTAGTTCTCTTCCCATTGCCTAGTTGGCGTTGGGCAATTCATACTTTTACCCCAGTATGATGGGTTGGCGAGAAACTTGTTCTCTTCCCATTGCCTAGTTGGCGTTGGGCAATTCATACTTTTACCCCAGTATGATGGGTTGGCGAGAAACTCGTTCTCTTCCCATTGCCTAGTTGGCGTTGGGCAATTCATACTTTTACCCCAGTATGATGGGTTGGCGAGAAACTTGTTCTCTTCCCATTGCCTAGTTGGCGTTGGGAAATTCATACCTTTACCCCAGTATGATGGGTTGGCGAGAAACTTGTTCTCTTCCCATTGCCTAGTTGGCGTTGGGCAATTCATACTTTTACCCCAGTATGATGGGTTGGCGAGAAACTTGTTCTCTCCCCATTGCCTAGTTGGCGTTGGGCAATTCATACTTTTACCCCAGTATGATGGGTTGGCGAGAAACTTGTTCTCTTCCCATTGCCTAGTTGGCGTTGGGCAATTCATACTTTTACCCCAGTATGATGGGTTGGCGAGAAACTAGTTCTCTTCCCATTGCCTAGTTGGCGTTGGGCAATTCATACTTTTACCCCAACCCCAGTATGATGAGTTGGCGAGAAACTTGTTCTCTTCCCATTGCCTAGTTGGCGTTGGGCAATTCATACTTTTACCCCAGTATGATGGGTTGGCGAGAAACTTGTTCTCTTCCCATTGCCTAGTTGGCGTTGGGCAATTCATACTTTTACCCCAGTATGATGGGTTGGCGAGAAACTTGTTCTCTTCCCATTGCCTAGTTGGCGTTGGGCAATTCATACTTTTACCCCAGTATGATGGGTTGGCGAGAAACTAGTTTTCTTCCCATTGCCTAGTTGGCGTTGGGCAATTCATACTTTTACCCCAGTATGATGGGTTGGCGAGAAACTTGTTCTCTTCCCATTGCCTAGTTGGCGTTGGGCAATTCATACTTTTTAGGTCAGAGGCGCTTAATTACACATGCCTAAAAGAAGACTGGGGGCTGTTCAAACTTGAGAACTAAACACACCAGGTTTGGGTCAGAGGCGCTCAATGCGCATGCCCAAGAAAAGACTGATGGTGGTTCAAACTTGAGAACCAGACTGGAGGCGGTTCAAGGCTCTCTCGCGTAACTTGAACTGGGTACTCCAAACACACCAGGGTTTAGGTCAGAGGCGCACAATGCGCATGCCTAAGAAAAGACTGATGGTGGTTCAAACTTGAGAACCTGACGCACCAGGTTTAGGTCAGAGGTACATAATGCGCATGCCTAAGAAAAGACTGGAGGTGGTTCAAACTTGAGAACCAAACACACCAGGTTTAGTGGGTTAAAATCACCAGAATAGAAGAAATCCAAGTGCTCATCTACGTAACCTGGATAAATTGGAGGCTTATACTCCCAGAGATATTAAGCATAGTATTTCTTCAGAAATTTGTCATTGATCGGCATCATCATCCTATCGCCGTCTTGATTCATTAAACGATAAGCTCCACTGGAGTAAACTGTCTCCACAATGGACGGTCCTTCCCACTTGGGTTCAAACTTACCCTTAGTCTTGTGGGTTAGCACCATTGGCCTTTTAATAGCCAGAACCAAGTCTCCTTGTTTAAAGGTCCTCGGTTTAACGTTCTTATTGAACGTTTGAGATATTCGGGCTTGATACAACTCAATTTGTTGTTGAGCCCTGAGACGTTTTTCATTTAACGCCTCTAGTTCTTGCAATCTTTGCTGATGGCGTTCTTCTGTCGTCATCTTTGTAGCTAAAGCCACTCTTAATGATGGTATCTGGATTTCAAGAGGCAAGACAGCCTCACTTCCATAAACCAAAGAAAACGGGGTAGATTTAGTCGGGGTGCGAACGGTGGTGCGATAGGCCCACAAACATTCTCCCAACTTTTCATCCCAATCTCGTTTATTGGAGGAGACGAACTTCCGAAGGAGTTTGATGATCGTCTTGTTGAAAGCTTCGGCCAACCCATTAGCCGCAGGGTTATATGGTGTAGAAGCGATATCTTTGATTCTGAATTTATTGCAGAATCTGGAGAATCCTTGACTGATGAATTGCGAACCATTATCATGAATAATCCGTCGGGGGACGCCAAATCGGTAAACGACATGATGCTTGACGAACTTGATCACATCTGTCGTCTTCACCTCTTTCATGGGCACGGCTTCGGCCCATTTTGAAAAATAATCGGTTATTGCAAGAATAAACCGATGTCCTCTGGATGACGGTGGAGTTATTGGCCCCACAATGTCCATTCCCCAGGCTTCAAATGGCCAGCTTGCGACGGTATTGTGCAAGTATTCTTGGGGTTGATGAATAAAATTGGCATGTATTTGGCATGCATGACATCGTTTAGCGTATGCCATTGCTTCCGTAACCATGCTCGGCCAGTAGTACCCCAGCCTTCTTATACGGTCTCCAAGTTTGGGACCGGGCTGATGAGCTCCACATATTCCATCATGTGTTTCTTTCAGCACTTGTTCCGCTTCTGCTTTCGATATGCAGCGTAGCAATAGACCATCTCTTGACTTTCTATACAAAGTTTGAAGTTTATGGTCATAATAAAATCTTTGGGCCTTCCTCTTTATTGAGGTGGCTTCCTTAGGATCTTCTGGTAATATCCCATGCAAGGCATAATCCACAAACGGAAATCGCCAATCACGGGGCTCTAAGTTTAAGCCAATCTGGCATACCTCTTTGGTTTGAGATACCACATCTGGGTGGAGGAGTTCTCTGCTACCAATGGTGATGCTTTTAGCTTCACCTGGCGGGATTGCCAGCGTTGCTGCTAATGCGGCAAGAGCAACTGCATAAATGTTCTCGTTTCGAGATACGTGATATATGTAGAATTGTTCAAAATATCCTGCTAGCTCAATAGCTAGCTGATGATAGGGGATGAGGGCTTCATGTCTGACTTCATACTCACCTGTCATCTGATTGACAATGATCTTAGAATCTCCATATGCCTCTAGATGGTTCACCCCCAGTTGCAGAGCTATTTTTAAGCCGATAATGAGCGCGTTGTACTCCGCTACATTATTAGTGCACGGTTCTGTTAATGAGTAACCGTTAGGCAATATATGTTTATGTGGAGATATTAGTACAACCCCCACTCCAGCAGCAGATCGTCTCGCGGCACCATCAAAGAACATTTGCCAAGGTTGTTCTCCGGTAACTGTGTTGACTTCTGATGTCTGCTTTAATTTGGACCAAATTGGATGGTCTGCAAGGAAATCAGCGATTGCCTGTCCCTTCATGGCCTTTTGAGGGACAAAATGTATGTCATAGGGCGACAGTAAGAGCGCCCATTTTGCCAATCGGCCATTCAAGGATCCCGGTTTTGTCATCAGAATCTTTAGGGGATTAACCCGTGATATGACATGAATTGTTTGCCCCGAAAGGTAGTGTCGCATTTTCTGAACAGCAAACACTAGGGCTAAACATTCTTTTTCAATCGGGGTATATCGCTGTTCGGTCCCAATCATTGTTCTACTTAAATAGTAGAGGGCATGTTCATGGCCGTGCTCATTATATTAAGCAAGTAATGCTCCTAAAGCATTATCCATGGCCCTTACATATATAAGGAAGGGCTGTCCAGGGGCTGGTGCCATTAGTACAGGAGGCTTAGTAAGGTACTCCTTGAGGTCATCAAATGCCTGCTGACATGCCTCATCCCATATGAAAGACACTCCCTTCTTCATAAGTTTGGAGAATGGTTGGCATCGTCCAGATAAGTTGGATATGAAGCACCGAATATAAGCGAGTTTTCCTTGTAATCCCCTTAATTCCTTAAGATTGCGGGGAGGCGGCATTTCGCTAATCGCTTTTACTTTTTCAGGGTCGAGGAAAACTCCTTTTGAAGTTATTACGAACCCTAGAAACTTCCTGCTGGATACCCCCATGAATGACTTAGTGGGATTCATCTTCAAATGATGTTTCCTCATAAGATCGAAGACCACTCTTAAATCGTGAAGATGATCTTCTTTGTCTTTGCTTTTAACTGCTAAGTCATCCACATAGCACTCTACTGTTTTGCGTAGGTGTTCTTTAAATATGGCGCTCATTGCGCGTTGGTAAGTGGCACCTGCATTCTTTAATCCGAATGGCATCACCGTATAGCAGTATACCCCCTGTGGCGTTCTGAAAGCTGTATGCTTTTCATCATCCGGGTGCATCTTGATTTGGTTATAACCTGAGAAGCCATCCATAAAGGACATCCTCTCATAACCGCAAGTATTATCGATCATCACGTCGGTGATGGAGAGTGGAAATTCATCCTTGGGACATGCAGCGTTCAGATCTCGAAAGTCAATGCATATCCGGATTTTGCCATTCTTTTTGCGAACTGGCACTATGTTTGCCACCCAGTCCGGGTGTTGTTCTTCACGGATGAACCCGTAAGCTTATTGACCTCAGCAACTATTGCCTCCATCAATTCCGATCGAAAACGCCTCTGTTGCTGTTTAACAGGTTTGACATCTTCTTTTATATTTAACCGGTGTGTGGCAATTTGAGGGTCAAGCCCAGGCATATCTTCATAACTCCATGCGAACACATCTATATACTCTTTGATAAGAGATATAAGTTCCTCTTTTTCTAAAGGAGTTAGTGTGTCGCTTATGAAAATGGGTTTCGGATTTTCTTCCGTTCCCATATTAACCTGTATTAATTTATCTTCTGTGGGCGGGTCACGCTGTTCAAAGCGGACATCCCAGAGAGTATCCATATGCCTAGCCCAAGCATCATCTTGAACGTCGATTGGTTCCTCGTCGCTTTCTGGCGCAGCTGAAACCATATTGGCTGTCAAAGATTGAAACCAAGCACCGGTGCTTATGCCTGAATCATGATCTGGTGAAGATGTTTCTTCTTTATCCGAAGAACTCTCTTCATCTTTTAATGGTGAAGAAGGTGGGGTAGATACATAACCCAACCCCCTGCGGGTATTCTGATAATAATCAGGGCTCTTTCCTCTCGGTCTAAACGAGGGTATGAGATTCCGCCGCCCTTTTCCGAAGTTTAATCCCGGCTTCTGGGTAAAATTATATCCCATTTTCTCCATCATCTGTCGGGACCTTTGCTCATATAAGTGAAATTGCGGTGATGTTTGTTCATCACTTTCACTACTTTGCCTCTGTCGAGGCGACGTGGCCACTTTGCCGAACATGATCGGCCTTTGGGACTTCTGTCGGGTAGGCACTTCAAAGAAGTGCCCTTGATCCTCGGTAATTTTTAATTGAGAGAGGAGGGAAGACCTGAGGGGCAAATGGTATGCCGCCAGAACTTCAAGTTCGGTCAGGCCATCCGCTTCGGTGGAGGTACAAGAGGGCTCAGACTCAGTAGCTACAGCATGCTCGTAGACTAACTTTACATTTTCATTAATAACCCATTCACTTTCTATTACATCTACTATGTTATCAAGACCTAAGCTAAGATCTAGGTGAGGGTTGATTTTGTAATCACCCCCGTAATCTTCTCCAAGGAGCTCGTACTCAGTGTCGGCTTCATTGCCACTGTCGTCGGGTTTTGGAGACTTGCTAAGACTGTCATTGGAGGCTTCATGTGCTGGCTTGTAGAGTGCAGCATCTGTGAAGTAATTTTCCAACCCTTTGAATGGCTGCTTGTCAGCAATTAGTGTCCGGACCTCTCCTTCCTCATCACAATATTTCATGCACTGGTGAAGAGTCGACGGAACTATCATATGAGAGTGAATCCAAGGTCGCCCCAATAAAATATTGTAGGAGGTATCAGCATCAATTACGTAGCATGTAACCTCCGTTTTCAAGTCTCCAATTTGACACCGCAATCGGATCTTACCAAGAGGATGGCTATTATTAGCGTTGAATCCATAGATGGTAGTGTGTGTAGGTGTCAAGCGATGAAGGAAAATCCCCAACAACTGCATCAATCTACTGGGCACGACGCTGAGTGCAGAACCTGGATCAATCTGAATTCGGTCCACTTCTGTGGACCCGACATATCCAGTGAAATATAAAGGCCTATTATGCTTTATATTCCTCACCTGCATGTCTTCTGGAGAGAAGATAATTTGTGGGACCTGCCTCCTCACTTGATGACAGTGGGGGCAAGAGTCCCGCTCTTCGATGGCCGGCTCAACAATCTGAGCTAGGAACGACTCAGAGTCTGCCAAGGCCTCTCTTAGAGCTTCACGTGTTGATTTTGATAATCTCAACAATTCGTAAAGCGTCACTCGCGCTGGGATATTAGCCAACTGCGCGATTATGTCAAATTCGAAGGGAGTTTCTTTGGCTCCTTCATCTCTGGTAGAATTCTTCTGGAAACGAAGTCTTTTCTGCTTCGCAGGCTTTGCAAGTTCTGCATAGATATCTCTTGGATCCACTCTAGTGTAGTCCTTAAGATATGTCTTTCCAGATCGAGTACTGGAAGGGCCTGCCCCATCTTGATGGGTGGCCATAGTTTCGGGTTCTTCTTCAGAACTTGTGAAGACTCCCGAAGCTATATATTCTCCTTTTATATCCGCAGAAATGGCATTGACAGCCTGCTTCTTCTCTGGACCTCTTGAAGTAGTCCATTGTTCATCTTCCAGCAAATCAGGGTGAACCCACATAATTTCCCCTCTTTGGGTTGTTATGGGGACAAGTCCTTCTTGGGCTTTGTTGTAAGGATCAAGATTCTTTGTAACTGCCTCACCCTTTGGGATTGGGGTCACTCCTGCGGGGAACTCGTGGGTTCCAACCACTATGGTTGCCATATTGGCAGTGACTTTCTTCTGCTCTTCCTTAAGCGTCAAAACTCCAGCCTCTATTAGTGCTTGGATTCTGTTCTTAAGGGGAAAACAATCCCTGGTAGGGTGCCCAACATTCCGGTGATAAAGACAGTAATTTGGGTCTTTAGTCTTACCCGCATCTTCTGACTTCTTATTCTCCGGAAGTTTTAGCATTCCCTTCTTTTGGAGCAGGTGAAAGAGGACTGGTGTCTGTTCAGCTTTGAAAGTGTAATTCCTTTCTTGCTGCGGTCTAATTTGCCTTGACCCTCGTTGACCTTGAGATTTCGGCTCTGTCAGAGGACTGGTTTTCTGAGGAGCAGTTTCTGATGACATTACTTGCTTTCCCTTTATTCTTGTTGCTGTTGTTTTGGGTATATGATTTACTACCCCCAGCACTTCTTGGCCCGCGGGACTCTTCAACTCGGCGAATCAAGTCTTCAGTTTGCTCTCCTTGTTTGAGCAGGTCCCTCCACGTCTTAGATTCTACGGCCCCCATTTTGAGGAGCACATTGGTCTTAAGGTTGTGTCGACATGTCTCGACTAGAGTTTCCTGAATCATTCTGTGTTTACAATGTACGAACTTCTCCCGGAACCTTTCTATGAAATCTTTAACCGCTTCTTGTTCCCCTTGCCTAGTTGCAAGGAGGGAATGAACCGTTATCTCGGTGTCATCCTCGAAGAAACGTGAGAGAAATAATTTCTCAACATCTAACCAGGTATTAATAGTACCTGGGGGCAGCTGCATGAACCAAGTAAAGTCAGGTCCTCGCAAAGTACTTGTAAATACTTTGGTCATGATGGGATCATTACCCATTAAGTGTCCTGCTTGGGACAAGAAATAATAGATGTGCTGACTGGGCGATCCCTTCCCGTCATAGGGCTCCAACTTGAGCGGCTTTTACTTTGGAGGATAGGGTACCACATCCCATTCTGCTGGATATGGTCTAGAGACTCCTGACTCCTTCAACTCTTTTTTACGCATCAAGGCTTCGAGTTGATTCTGTAACTTTTCAAGCTTTTCTTCATGCGGATCATGGAAAGAAAATCTATCTTCTTCCTTATGCATCGAGTGGGCTTTCTCCTCCTGTTCTTCTTCATTTGGAGTCTTCTTGCCCTGTTTAGCATTATCTTCAACAACTTTTAAAAGTAGCATCTTAAGATCTTCAATCGTTTTCTGTTGCTCTCGAATCATTCTTTCTTGAGCTTCAAATCTCTGATTGATATCACCAGATTTATCTGCCATGTGCGACGCTGACTTCTGCAGTCGAGACGATGTAGAGGATGGAGGCGAGGCTACAGCGGAATTATCGCTGTCCTCGTCGTAAGAACCCCCTGCGAGCTTTTTATAATTTCGGGGCGGAACGGCTCCTGATCTTAGTCGGGTAATACGATGAAGTTCATCATCGCTCGATTCTGAATCATCATCCGTCTCTGCAATCTTCTTCCCTTTTCCTACCATGTTGGAAGTTACAGCTCTCCCTTGTTTCAGGGGAGTGGTTCTTGTCTTCTTAGCAGGATTCTGGTTTGACTCATTTAATCGGTTGAACACAGATATCCTGTTCTTACTGCAGCCACAGTTATTCATCACGGCTGATACTGTCGTCATGAGTTGCTGGCAATGGCAACTATGTTCAACTTGAAGTTGGTCTATGCCTCTCTTCTTATGAAGATGCTCCCTGAGGTCAGTGCCTCTAGACATGAAATCAAGAGGTCCATTCAACTCTTGAGAGTGTTTAGGAATCCACTGAAGCTTCTTTGATTGATCAACCCTGGCTCTGGGGTCGGACTGATCCTCGCGTGGCTTAGGAATAGCCTCGCGTTTCACATTGCGGACCTGAAGAATAGCTCCGCGCTTATCCACACTAGCCTCGCGTTTCTCGCTGGCTTGGTGTGTTCTTGGAAGTTGAGCTTCTGGAATAATAGCCCCGCGTGAAGGGAAGTTCTTGCACGCTGGCTTATTTTTGCGATTAACGCAGATCATAGCTTCGCGCTTAGCGCGGTTTTTACGACTGACAACTATCTGCCAATCATCCTCACGTTCCTTGCGGGTATCAGAAGTCTTGCGTTTATTGCAAGTATCACTGGCTTCGCATCTCTCGCTAGGCACAGTAATAGCCCCGCGTGGAGAATCACACGCTGGCTTTGAATAATTTTTATACTCGCGTAACTCGCGAGTGTTGGGTATTCTGCGACTAGCGCAACCCTTACTGGTTTCGCGTCTCTCGCTAGGCACAGTAATAGCCTCGCGTGGAGAATCACACGCTGGCTTGGAATAATTTTTATACTCGCGTAACTCGCGAGTGTTGGGTATTCTGCGACTAGCGCAACCCTTACTGGCTTTGCGTCTCTCGCTAGGCACAGTAACAGCCTCGCGTGGAGAATCACACGCTGGCTTGGAATAATTTTTATACTCGCGTAACTCGCGAGTGTCAGGAATTTTGTGTAACTCGCCAGTATTACCAGCCTCGCGTGGAAAATCCACACGCTGGCTTTTTTTTGCTTTTAAGGCAAGTTGTCTCTTCGCGTTTAACGCGGTAGAGATTGGTCTCGCGGGTAGCGCGAGCCAATTTGTGAGGGACCATAGCCTCGCGTCCTCTAGAGTTAGCTCCACGTCCAAGGCGGGCTTTGAGGGCTCTACGCCTCGCTCTCTGGTTCCTGTTCCGGAGTTGGGTCCTGGTCAGTCCAGTTCCCATGTCTTCTTCGGCAATCGGAAGCTCTTCCTCAGTTAGGATTTCTTGTGTGGACTCCGGTGTTATAACCGTAGTCTCCAAGGATCCCCGTCTCTCGGTGGATACCTTTCTACCCGTCACTCGGGCATTGGAGTACATACGGCGATAGTGCCGTGTCTCATCCAAGTCACCTGATCCGGAGGAGAGGAACTCCTCATACTTCTGCTGGTCGATTTCAACGACCAACGTGTCTACTTCGGATCCGATCAAGTCAACGTCCGATTGCGCCACAATCTCTTCATCAGTGAAAGAGATGGCTCCCACTGTGGTCGCCAGTTTGTTCGTCGCAAAAGTTGCTTCGCTTCCTTCCATTGAATACATCTTAGATTACAATGAAAGTGAACAAGGTATATAAAAAAAAGAACAAACGAGAGGATTTTATATTTCAATCTCTCTCTTTTACAATAGTGTGGGATCTGTGGCGATGAGATCTATAGTAGTTCCTTTGGACGATCGGTACGTTGGAATCTTCTCTTTTAAAGATATCGGCCGAATATAGACGATCTTCTCTGGCTTTGATTTGTTCAAGGCTCTCTCGCGTAACTCGAACTTCTCAAGAACTCCAGAAAGAAGATGGTGATTTTCTCTGATCTTCACGAACTCAAGGCTCTGTGCGTAACTTGAATTCTCCAAGATCTCAGAAGATGATCAGCAAAGGCTTCAAGGCTCTCTCGCGTACTTGAATTGCCAAAGGATCAATAGGAGGCTTCCGATGCCAAGAAGAAGAAGACGACCTCTGATCTCTGGTTTTGATTAGTTCAAGGCTCTCGCGCGTACTTGAATTTTACCAAAACTTCCAAAAGATCCTTTAGGGTTTCACCAAGAAGGTATTTATAGCTCCAGGTTAATGCAAGAGTTTCTATCTAAATAAAACTCGCATTCATCAAGGATTCCAATCAAATATCTTAGTTTTGATGGAATTCTGATTAGACTTGATTCGGGTATTTGGATAAACCCAGAATCATAATCTCAATCAATTTGAGATTCTGGTTATCTGCTTACGCGGAGTTTTAATTGCATCAAAACGCGACGCTAAATAACCAAAACGCGGAGCTAACGCGGAGCTATTGATCATCTCCACGTTTTACTCAAACGCGAGGCTAATATAAGCCAGACTGCGGAATCAACGCGGAGCTATTAAACATCTCCGCGTTTTATTCAAACGCAGGGTTAATATAACTAAACGCGGGGCTATTGAATTAGCTCCGCGTTCTGTTGTGAAAAATCCTTTTAACTTAGAAATTTTCACTGCCAACATACACTACCTATCATTATGCGTTTGCTGGGAATTTTAGGTAAAACTAAAGTAGTGGCCAAAAAAGCCAATGAATCAGCATAGCTATTTTTATGGCATGGTACATGATTGATGTAGAAGATATAAAAACTGTCAACTATCTTCGTGACTGCTTGATAATAAAGCAGAAGGTCTTCATTTTTTACTTCATATTCTCTCCTGACTTGGTTAATGAACAACTGAGAATCTCCATGCTTCTAAATATTTCACTCTTAATTGTTCTGCTATCTTTAAACCAATCATTAAGGCATTGTATTATAAAACTTTGTTGGAACATTTTGTCAATGAATATGCTTGAGGGATGATATGATTTTAAGGGGAGTTAAAGACAATCCCCACTTCTGCTACCATTCTTCTTTTGGGTCCCATTCTGGAAGCACCATCAAAGAATCATTACCAAACTTTATTTGAATTAACATTTGCTTCAGCAGTTTCATATGGAGTGTCATCTTCTGAAATTGCACTTTCTTCCACTGTTTCATCTGGAATACTCTCATATAATTTCGAGGATTCTGAAATCGGGTGCTCAGCTAAAAACTTAGCTATACCTTGACCCTTGATTGATTTCTGAGCAATGAAGTGCATATCATATTGTGATAGCAAAATACCCAATTTGATAATTTTGAATTTAATGTCCATGGTTTTGTCATTAATATCCTTAATGGGTTAACCCTCGATATAACATGGATAGCTTGCTCCATTAGATAATATCGTATTTTTTGTACTGCAAACACTAACACAAGACATTTATTTTCTACTTGGTTATATCGATGTTA